>JAMXBB010000001.1:97418295-98018295 GCA_024138015.1 Lumnitzera littorea | reverse complement strand
TCAGATCTAATGAATGTAAAAATTAATAGTGGAATAGAGGGATAGGTAATCCACTATGCTGGATTATGATAACATGAGCAGATAAAATGGTAATCCATGCCATAAATTAACGCTATAAAACTTAATAGGCTAACATTTTTGGAATAATTTTTAGAAACAAATCCTTCAAAATTATGAAAAAAAAATTATATATTAAAATTGATGCATAATTTGGGATAAATAGAATAAACATACTAAAATTTCTTCTCTCTTTTTTTTCACTTTATATATTTGTATCTTTTTTTTTTTCACAATTACCTAATCAAGATTCTAACTCTATTAATAAACTAGTAGAGTATAGTATAGGATGCATATGATGTACTAAAATATGCAAATGTTCATGAGCCATGTCCACCACCATTTATGGCATATTACCTTGAGGGACTTCCTCCTTCTAAAGAATGGCTGTTTTCACATTATCAGCTGTAGGATATATGAAGGTTGTTGTGGTTTCTAGGATTTTGAAGTTTCCTTTTTTTTTTTTTTTTTTCAATTTCCATTACCTACCTCCATATTGAATCGTGATCATGTTGCTAGATTGATGCGAAAAAAAAGTTTCTCTAATCATTATGCTACATGACTATGTTAAATTCCATGTATTCCTCTATCCTTAGAGTATATTAAATGTATGAAAAGGCTATAGTGGAGTTTTTGTAACCTATAGACACATTTTTGTGGCTTGTGGGTCCAACCACCTGGCAATGAATTTTTTTTTTTTCCTTTTCTTTAATTTATAAAACACTAGTTAAGTGGATAATTCTAAAAATTATAAAAGTTCAAATTTTAAGGATCCAGATCATATACAATTACCTTTTATCCCAATTTTCACATAAGTTCAATAATAGGATCACATCCATTCCTTTGCAAACTTTTATTTGTTAACAAGCACCTACAAAACCAATCTACTCAAATTAAAATTATCGAGCACATGAAAAAATGCAATGTAATGCTACAAGCCAAAAGTAATGAATGGCCAAACTAACAAATATTAATAGGCCCATTTTAACCACTTGACCTAAAAGTTTTAAGCTTGTGTTAATAAAATATTCATAATCATAGCCTTATAAACTAATATCATAACTTCACACAATTTATATAAAACACTTAACCATAAGATTTCATGATCTCTCTTCCCCCTATTAAACATATAACGTTCTTGTTACAAGACTTTACAATTGGGCTCGAATCTCTCCTTCTTTTTGGTATACAATTCGGGCTACCAACTATCTGTAGGTCATCTTGTAAGCATGTAAGGAGTTACACCATGTGACATTCCCTACCTTCCTCTAATCTTTTTTCTAAATTGGAGCTAAACCCGAATCATTCACCTATTGGTAGAGGGTATGCTCTGATATCATTTGTAATGCTCCAAGTTAAAAGTAATAAATAGCTAAGCTAACAAATGCTAATAGACCAATTTTAACTATTTTACCTAAAAGTTTCAAACTTGTATTGATAAGGTATTTACAATTATTGCTTTATAAACTAGTATCATAATCTCCCGTAATTCATGTGGGATGCTTAATCATAGGATCTTACATGAAATTAGTAACTTGTTTAATCATAATGTACGTGGTTAAGCTTAAATTCAATTATTAGTCCTCAAACACAACGCTTAATGAAAGTTTCAAACATTTTGTCTTCTAAAGCCAATAATTATTAGCATTTTTATAAATAAACCATACATATAAGAACATTACTTATTTAACTTGACGAGCCATATATGAGAATTGAACTGGTGGAGCTCTTTGTACTTGTTACACCCTTACACATGCAATATTATCTTTACTCTTGTCCCTACTAGAATCACTTATAAATAGCTATTACAACTATTAGGAGAGCAAACAACTGATTCTAGTCTATCTGGCTAAGTAATTAATACTCATACTATTATGTTACAATAGACATAATGTTCATTGGAATTCCTCTAATATGAGACAAATGCATTCAATGAAATGCTCCCACTACTACCTATAATTGTAGGTTTTGATTAAGTGTTTAAGGTTTTGATTGAGTGTTTAAGGTTTGTCATTTCATTTGAATATACAAGGACATATGATAAACTTCAAAAGAATATAAAATACAGGATTACAATGGAAAGGATTAACATTCAGGGATAAGTTTAAATAGAGAATCAATATTTTATAAAGTGATTCAAGCAATTTTATGGATTGGACATTATAAATTTCTTACTTAAACTGTTTTGTGAAATGTTGATCCTTTCTTTAAATTTTTTAAAACATTAATCTCTCATTCAAACTTTTCGAAATATTAATCCCTTATTTAAATTTATGTTTAAATATTGATTCTCTTCATTATAATTCCCTTCCATAAAGTATATACACAAGTCAAATACAAGGTCTATTGCGAGGTTCATGGAAACATCATGGGTGTAACTCTCTAAACCTTTAGGTTGTGTAGCCCATTTATATGAGTTCCAGGTCCCTTAATAAATTGCCCTTTTATTTGAATTTTATAATTTACATTTTTTAAAAATCATTCTCATTGCGTTAAATGACATGTTAATTTAATATTTAAATGATTTTCTAATCTATAACTTGATTAAAACTAGCATTGCTCATAATGATATGCTTATTAATTATGTAATCTTTTAGGTTCCTTGTATATAAAAAATAGTACCATATATTCATATATAAATCGAGGTAATTGTGATTGGCATCTAAATAATTGAAATTAAAATATCCATACTAAGAAACAACTTGTGATGCAATTATTACATGACTTGATCTTTTCATCTATGGAACCTTCCAATTAATTTCATGAAAACTATTAATCTTTGAATTGGTATAAAGAAGTGACATTGTTGTGGCTACATTAGATTATACCCAATCACTATATGTGTTGTCCTTAGGAGACTATTTCTACCGTATTAGAATAAATGCTCTAAGCATATGAGACATGTAGGTTCCTAAGTAAAAAAATTACATAGGCTTGTTCCTATGATAGATCAATAGGTTATTTGTATAGAGTATTCTCTTCAACTAAGTTAAGTTGGTGTATTCTATTCACTTTAAGAAATTCAAGTTAAAGTTACCTTTTTGTAGAGATTTTTATTTTTTTTGCTAATGCAGTAAGTTAGTTATTGTAAAAGATCTATAATTTTTTTTCCTTTTGTTTTTCCTATTGCATTAACTATTTTATTTTATATCATAAATGCTCATTTAGACAAAAAAAACATTTATTCACCTATACTTAAATTTATGCTTAGCTAATATTAATTCAATTGAAAACTTTGTGATAGATGATGGCAACCCAACCAACTTCCAATGATCATATAATAAGTTCATTACTTAATTTTATATAGTCATTTACTTGACTTATAAACCTTTTAATTTAATCATTTGCTTAAAATGTTAAATAATTTATCATCATCCTTTTTTATTTTTTATTTCTAGCTAAAACTTTGAATATTCAATGAAATGAAATTCAATTTATTTGTCATCATAATGATGACATAAATGGCATAAGTTCCAACCCTAGACATCTTATAAGTTTTTTGAAATGTTATTATATCTTAATAAATTTTATCTTTGTTGATAGCAATTATCTCATTTTCATAATTTTATAAACAATTTTTTTTATCTTTGTTTCTTAGGATGATTATATTAGATTATGAGACTTGAGAGTGCCTTATTATGAGGATTTGTCCTTTTAAGTTCAAATGTTCAATTGAGTAACATATCTTTTTCTTAATTGTTCCATCTTTAGCTATTTAGTTTAGTAGATCATATTGTTTCTTAACATGCAGCTTAAGTTTTGAGGTAATATTTAGCACATTTACCAACCACTTGTAGATTGAGTATAGTATGCCCTATTATTATGTCTTCTACAATTTGCTCCAATTCTTGAATTAATCGTTAGCTTTTCTTTTTTAGCTTAATGTGGAGGGCATCTATGCAATTTGTTTTCTAATGGATGGAGAGCATATAGCATCCAATGGTTCACTAAAATGGTACTGATGAAGTTTGTCCTTTGTAGTTTTATTTTTATTCTTGATTTTATGCATTCGGGTTATTTATTGACCTATCTTCCTAGTTAACATTGATAGGTTTTGGGATACAAAAAACTTAAATGATCACATAGCCAAAGGAGAACTTATACAGAGTGCAAATGGTTGAGAGGTGGTTCATTTCTCATGTTTAGCTTTATTAAAATCCTTTGATCTTTATATTAACTCGTATTTCCTTATGGTTCCTATTTTCTAGAATGATGTTGTGTACTATTTAATGTTAAGCTCGAATAAATTATACCATGTAGCTTCTTGCAATGATAATTGGTAATACTTAGCACCATTGTTCAATATTACTATAACTCAAATTTTCCACTCTTGATGTGATCTCACTTTATGTTTTAGCTTGCATTTACATGTACAATGCTAAAATTGCCAAATGTGGATATTACACTAAAAGAAATTCAAGATATGGCAATGAAATGTTGCGGCAAAGTAACTTTTTGCAATTATTCTTTTTCTAATGCAACGAGTTAATCATTGCAAAAATGAATGCAAATTACTTTTTTCCCTATCACAATGACTACTTTATTTTATTACATGAAGGTTAGATTAATTGGCAAATATTTATTCACCCAAGTTTGAATTTATGTTTAGAATACAATGGTTCACTAATGAAACATAATTGGCTTAACAAACCAAATACATATCTTTCTTCATAAATTGTTCATTTGCACGATATATATATAAACATGTCATCTTTAAACTTTTGGATATATTTATCTTTACCCTCTATATGTTGAACACCATCCCAGACATGTAGAAAAAAGGGAGTATGAGGGCCATTGAGAAGAGGATAACCAGTGACAAAAGGGATAGAAGAAGGGAAGAGGAGGTGCCCCAGCTAGGATTCACTCCACCATCTAAACTTAAGAAGACACTTTTGTAATTTCCTAACAAATTTTGTTTGGGTCAATGTCAAGATTTACACTTCAACTTTAACATTTTTCGTAATTATACATCTAAAGTTTTGAGTTGTCTAATTATATATCTAGTTAAAGATTTATTTGTTACTGTATATACCTTAGTTAACTCATATTCATACATTTAATCTAGTTAGCATAATCAACCCGTGAGGTGATTGCCATGGCCTTAGAGTCCTTGTGCAACCTTTAAAAGGTAGTTGCCTTATGAAAAAAAATTATAGTTTGGCCTACAATCTCTTCTTGGTCTAGAATTTTTTCTCTAATCATTAATATAATTTCTTATACTTTAAATCAAGACAATAGACCTTATACTAATTGATATTATATAGGATGATCTCTTGAATTTTAATAATTTTCACAAATCCTATATCATTCAACTTCAAAGTAATTGATTCCACAAGTGTAATATGCAAAGAAACCAATATCAAGGTTGATTCTATGTTACAAGATCGAGCTTGTTAGCCTAACTGTGTTTCATTTGTGAATCATTATAATCTTAGCATAAATTTAAGCTTAGGTGAATAAGCATCTACCATCTCATCTAACCTCTATGCAACAAAATAAAGTAGTCATTGTAACACGGAAAGAAATAAAAAGCAATTTAGATATCTTTTTATAATAACTAATTCGTTGCGTTAAAGGAAAAAAATAAAACAACCATTGAAAGGTACTATGCTGCAACATTTTATTGATGCAACTTAAATTTCGTGATTCTTAAGCATTCACATCTATCCATTAGACAACTTTTCCTTGGTTAATGAGTAATATCATACACTTATTGGTACTATGTAGCATTTATGAATTCTCATATGAGTCTACTTCTCATTAATCTTGGTACTTCCCAATTATCAATAAAACCTTTTTACTTTAAGTACAAATAGAAAAGCACAAAAGCATGGGAAAAAAAAAAGTACTTGTATCTGATCATCCAAAATGGTTCACATTAGTTAATACAAATACATCAAATGCTTGATAAATTGTATATATTTCAATCATAACTATTCTCTTCATCAATAAAAAGACATTTTTTATATAATATTTATTCTATGCATTGGTATACCAAGAATAATATATGTTTATTTGGCAAAAGATGCTTTTCATATTTTCGATATTTATTATGATCAAAATTTTACACTAGTCAAATGCTATTATAATACTAACATGCTATAGATACTAGTGGGCTTTTGACGATGAATTGCGGTCAATGGCAACGACAATGTTGGTCAGCAATGATAATCACTAATTATAAAAAAAATATTAACGGAAAATAAGAAAAAAAAAATTCCACTTTTTTCCTCCCTTTTAAAGTGGAAATCATTTTCTCCTTATTCAAGAGTTTTTCAATTATGAATAACCAAAATGATTGACCATTAGCCACAACTTTTGCTCCTATGAACACTCGCCACTAAAAACTATTGGTAACCTCAATCTCTTGATATTCCTAAAATTTAACAATTTAAAAAATTTTTCATTATAGCTAAATTGTTGAAAAAATATAAAAACATTTTTGTGAAGCAAATGCAACATTAATTATTCTTTTTAAGGTAACAAGGAAAAGGTTGTTACGTCTTTTTCATACTATAATTTCGAAAGCTTTTGTCACTTACATTTAATTGTTGGCAATATGGTTTTGGTTATATAAAATTTTTCATTTTAGTCACTTATACATTTATTTTCATGAGTAATTATCATTTATAATTCATGCTTTTTTCACTTACACTCTTTTGTCTGTAAATTCCCTTATTTATAAATAAGAAATTGCTCTTTAAGCAAATGATGGTAGTTATAGAGGAGTTGTAATTTCTATCTATGATACAACTCTTAATGCATGCTTTTGCACCTTTGAAATTGGATAGATTGTAACTCTTTTGTAAATAGAGTACAATTTCATATATGTATACATATTCATATAACTATAATATATATATATATATATATATATTTAAACCATACTTTTTGATGGATATAGGATGTCACTAGTTATGTAAATTTATTCGGTATAAAATAAAAGCGGAAACGAAGTCTATTGATTTTTCGTTTGGAAGAAACAAAATGTGTCACGGAGGGCCCAACATCTGAGGCCATCTAATATAATTACGGTGGATTTGGATTTAAAGCCTGAACGACTTCTTGCTGTCAGAGCCCAGGAAACAGATAAGCGTGCCACCACCAGAGTACTTGGGCGTTATTAAGTTGTTCACGGGTAAAAGATAAACGCAAGCCCAATTTCCTTTCCTATCAATGAAAGTTCTCCACGGCGGCGGCTGGTTGGCATCTAATGAAACTCAAGTCTTACGAGGTTTATTCTGTAGTTGAACCTATTTGAGAATTATTTATCAAGCTTGATTTTTTGTTTTTCGATTTTTTTATATATAAGTCTTCTTTAAATCAGTCAATATTACACCTTATTTGTTTAATACTGACCTTCACTTAGGATTTAAAGAAAACCGATTCTTTTGTATTTTGAAAAATATTTTAGAGTTGTCACCCAATCCAAATAAAAAAAAAAAAGTTAAATTATAATCAATTGAGTAAATTAGTTATAATTTAACTATTATTTTTTAAAAAAAAAACCAATATTATAAACGGTTTTAGGAACCAAAAAATCGAGTTTGAGGATTAGATTCTTTAAACCCTTACAAGTATCGTCAACTTTTTAATTTTAGACTTAATCTCTTAAAATCACTTTTAAAAAATTATCCCAAATAAACGAAATTTAATCATCGATTAATGAATCCAAACAATTTAAACTAAAATAGAAAAATGGTTTTTTTTTTTTTTTTACCAAATTGAGTAACCAAAAGTAGAAAAAGCTATTTTTTTTTTATTTTTTATTGTTGCCTCGAAACTTCTTATATATCTACTTCAAGATCAAACGTATATAATTCTTTTATTTGAAAACCTTAGACGAATGAGTTGATTTTAAACTTAAAAGAAAAGCTGAGTTGCATTTTGAATGGGTTCGGATTTTATTAAGAAAAGTAAAAAAGGTCTTAAATTAAGATTTATTTTTAGAAAGTTAAAAATTTCTAATTTTGAAAGGGTTTATTCACTTTTTTTTTTATTTGCAAAAAAAAAATAATTTTTTCTAAGTGATTAAATAATTTTGTTATTTATTTATTATTATTATTCTATTTTATCATTTTAGTTTTTTATTATTATTCTAATTAAAACCTAAAACTAAACTTTTCCTTTCTTTCTTTCCTTTTCTATTTTCTTTTTCTCTTTCTTTTTTTTNACCTACGCATCTGCTATTTAGGATCAGATGTACGTAGTTCTTTTTGTTTGAAAACTTTAGGTAGGTAAGTTGATTTTAAACTTGAATGAAAAGCTATGTTTACGCTTTAAGCAGGTTCTGGTTTTATAGAGAAAAGTTAGAAAGGTCTTAAATTGGGGTTTATTTTTGGAAAGTTAAAAATTTTCTAATTTTGAAGGGGTCCATTCACTTTTTTTATTTAAAAAAAAACTAATTTTTTTGTAATTGATTAAATAATTTTGTTATATATTTATTATTATTTTTCTATTTTATCATTCTAGTTGTTTATTATTATTCTAATTAAAACCTAAAACTAAACTTTTCCTTTCTTTCTTTCCTTTTCTATTTTCTTTTTCTCTTTCTTTTTTTTCGATTTTTTTTGTCTTCTTTTCTTTTTTTTTTTTTTTATTACAATTACATTTGCATTTACATTTTACATACAAAAAACAACAAAGCAACTAAACTAAATAGCAAATAAAGGCCAAATTAGAGGAGACTGATGTGGGTGCAGGTCGATACAAGATCCAGGTCGATTCGAATCAATTGGGTCGGATGGTCAGTCCAAGTCAGGTTAATGGACTTTAGCTGCAGCAGTCAACAAGGCGAAACGATCAGGAAAGGGAGACTTATGGGTATTATATTGGGTTTGTGGGGGGTAAAAAGGATGCTGCGTCCTATAGTGGTCAGTTTGGAGTGGTTAGTCGTGATATGACCAATGATGGTAGTTGAGCGGTCATAATTGACATAACTAGAGATACAAGGGGGATTAGATTGGTGGTTTCAAACCTAAGGGAGCTTGATGGTGGTGATAGAACGGCTTAATGGTAGTTAAATGGAGAAGAATGTAAAGAGAGAGAGAGAGAGAGAGAGAGAGAGATAACTTCCAAGAGAGATAGTGATTGGAAGAGAAAGGGAGAAGCTAGAATCGATTTGGTCGAGTATTGTTGCTTATTCAAGCTCCTTTTATAACTTGAGAGCTTAAATCAAAGATGGAAAATCATCCAACATCCATTAATTAGAATTGAATGGGGAAGGACGACCCATAATTTGATTTCTGAATTGGGCATGAATTGGAGTTAAATATTAGTCAAAATCGAGTCCTTAACTTCTGCTTTTGCCAAAATGATCGAGTTGAATCTTTGAAAATCATCCCAAAGCTTGAATCATGGAGATTTAATCTTGAATGACAAGCTGTATATTCTAGCTTTTTCCAAATTTTAGAGCTTCATTTGACTTACTAAATGATTGTATCTAAGCCTATTTTCGATCTTAACTCGAAGTAGGCTATCTAAAACAAGAACTACTCATTGATTAGCACGTTTAAGCATGGGATTATTACAAAAAATGAGGCCAAAGTGAAGGGGTTGAAGTTGTTTCGTTGGGGAAAATGAAGGAAATCACATAAAAGGAGGGAGAAAGAGAAGGAAAATGTTGACGTGGCGCTACGTTAGTTGTAAAATCCAATAGGGGAATGTCATGTGTTGTCATGACACGTGGTAGTTGTCGTAACGTGTCAGGTGACACATGTGATACTACATATACTCCATGTGGCTTAATACATGAGTGCTACGTCAAATCAATTCGCTTACTGAATGCTACGTATCTGCCACATAACTGACATGTGGATCCATGCTGATGTGGTTTAATTGCTTAATGCCACGTATTAGGATACCTTGTATAATGAGATCCTGATATGTAGCAATGAGGTGTATGTTTGTTAAAAAAGATAGCAAAAGGCATTTTCATGCCTTTGGTGAGGTTTGAACCTAGGGCCTTATGCTAAACTCTAACGTAATGTCTAAGTACTTATCAGTTAGGTCATTAACTTATGTCTTGTTCATATGTTTCTGCTTAAGTTAAATTTGAATCTAAACCCAAGCCCAACACCTTTTCTTTTAAATTTGATCTAAATTAGAAAAAATCTATTCTATTATACTATCTAAAATTATTATTTATCTATATTTCCTAAATTCTCTATTTTTCAATTTTTTTGTAACTTTTTAGCCTTTTTTTTTGTAATTTTCTATTTTTTTGTATTTCTTATTTTTGGTTTTTCCTAAATTTTATATATATATATTTTATTTTTCTAATTATTTTTTTCTTTTACAAAATTTTCTATTTTTTTTTTGTATTTTTCCAAATTTCTTCTTCTAATTGTTTTTTCTTTAGCTTTTCCTAAATTAAAACATTTTACTCTATCCTAAAAATTTTGAAAAAAGAAAAAAGATGACAAAAATGGGATATCTACAGCTGCTACTCTTTATGGTGAATTTTAAGTAAAACTTTACCATAAAGATAAATGAGATACTATTTTTTCCCCCAAAAGTGGAATTTGTCCTAAGGAATATCTTAGCTAACTATTCTAGATTTGATTCACTAGGGATTTTGGTGAATAGTGAAAAGAGAGGAGGCGTTATAGGAGTTGATTAAGAGACTGAAAGAGGAATTGAAGTCTAGTCATGCCTTTATGACCTGACGAACCGGGTGAACGGGCAAGCGCTCCTTGAGTTAACTAAGACCCTAAAGAGATGTTAAAGATTTGGTCGTGCCCTATAAGCTAACTAATCAAGATGAAATGGATAAAGCGCTTCTTGAGTTGACTAAGACTTTAAAGAGATATTAAAGACTTGGTCGTATCCCTATGAGTTGACTAATTAAAGTAAAATGGGCAAAACGCTCATTGAGTTAGCTAAGACCCTAAAGAGATGTTGAAGACTTGGTTGTACGCCTATGAGCTAACTAACTAAGATGAAACGGGTGAAGCACTCATTGAGTTAGCTAAGACCGTAAAGAGATGTTGAGGACTTGGTCTTGCCCCTATGAGTTAATTAACTAAGGTAAAACGGGTCAATCGCTCCTTAAGTTGGCTAAGACTTTAAAGAGATGTTCAAGACTTGGTCATGCCCTTATGAGTTGACTAACCAAGATTAAATAGGCGAAACACCCCTTGAGTTAGCTAAGACTCTAAAGACATGTTAAGAACTTAGTCGTGCTCTTATTAGCTAACTAACCAAGATGAAATAGGTAAAGCACTCCTTGAGTTGGTTAAGACCCTAAAGAGATGTTGAAAACTTAGTCATACCTTTATGAGTTGACTAATAAAGATAAAATAAGCGAAGCACTCTTAGAGCTAGCTAAGACCCTAAAGAGATGTATACCAAAAGTATGCACCTTGTAGGCTGGCTAGGGACTTTAGCTAAAAGTTTGCTAGAAAATAGAAGCATAAACATTGGTTGTTATCTAAGCAAATATAGTTTAAATGCAAGTGCAAAGTTCAAAAACCAATGCGTTAACATCATATAAAAGTACTCTCTAGGTCTTACCAATAGCTCTTAAACTGTCAAACCTTTCCTTAAAAAGTCTTATCACAACTAATTAACTCGTTTTTCGAAATGAATTCAAATTTTGACCTTTAGTTGTCAACCCAATTGATCTTGGTATGAAGCCTTTGAGACCTTATCGACTTTTTAGAGAAGTTACAAAAATTAACCTGATACAAAATGCTACCCACTGTTTTCATCCAATTGACTAGTTGTCTTTTCAAAACTTTTATGAACTAAAACCCTTATTCCTGACTGGTAAATATCTATTGTGAGGTGATTGCCTATTTAGATTTCGCCTCTCCCTGAAAAATAGAAAATAAAAACTCTTCGTTGAAGGGGATCAATCCATAATAAAGTATTTAAAAGAGTTTTGTCAATTATCAATGTTCTATATCTCACTTTTCAACTTCTCTCATGTTTTTTGTATATGGGTTCAATTAAATGGGGTAAGGATGTTGGACCTTTTAATGGAGTAAGAAGAGATGGTGATGATTCCAAAGTCGACAACTGCCAAGGATACCAACTTTACTTGTAGAGAATGGAAATTAGACCACAATAACATTCAAAATGACTAGCATTTACATATTCTAAGTAAAAATTTTTATTGACTTCTCATGGGTAGTACATCTTTACAACATAAGCATTGATAGAGTCTCTCAATTCTAGACCATCCATTTGAGACAAAATTAAAAGTCCTCTTGGTAATACCCACTTCACAATATAAGGGTCTTCAAAATTAGGAGCAAATTACCCTTTGAAGTCTTGTGCATTGAGGAGAGCATTTCTCAACACCATATCACCCTTTGTGAAGTTCTAAGGTCATATTCTTTTGTTGAAAGCTCGAGCCATTCTTTGTCAATAACACTGATTATGACATAAGGCTATCGATCTTCTCTCATTAATCAAATTCAGCTGCTTGATGCATTTCTTTACCTAATTAGCTTCATTTAATTGGGTTTTTGATAGTGCTTTGAGAGACGAGGTCTCGATCTCTACTGGTAACATTGCTTCAGTACTGTATACCAAAGAATAGGGTGCTACTCCAATCGACGTTCTGATGGAAATTCGATAGGCTATAAATGCAAATGGCAACATCTCATGCCAGTCCTTATATATAACAACCATTTTTTCAATGATTCTTTTGAGGTTTTTATTAGCTGCCTCAACGACTCCATTCATCTAGGGTCGATCGGGTATAAAGTTTCTGTGAATGATCTTAAACTATCAGCACAACTCGAACATAAGCTTATTATTGAGATTAGTACCATTGTCAGTGATGATCATCTCTGGAGCCCTATATCAAGCCAATATATCTCTCTTAATGAACTTAATTACGACCCCCTTAATAACACTCGACTAGGATGAGGTTGTGACCCATTTGCTGAAGTAGTCAATGGTGACCAATATAAAGCAATGCCCATTGGATGCTTTTGGAGTAATTGGGCCGATGATGTTTATGCCCTACATTGAAAATGGCTATGGCGCAATGACTGTATGTAATTTTTGAGGTGGGGCATTTATCTTATTTGCATAAACTTAGCATAAGTGACAATGCTTGACATGTTTGATGTAATCACTTTCCATTGTTAACTAGTAATACCTTAGCCCCATATAATCTCCTCAAATTATCTACATAATTTTCTCCTTTCTTGGACTTTGCAATTGTATCATCAATATATACTTCAACTTCTTTGTACATCATGTCGTGAAAGATCACAACCATGGCTTTTTAATAAGTTGCCGCGGCATTTTTTAATTCAAGAGGCATTACTTTATAGCAAAATATACCCCAAATTATGATAAATGTTGTCTTGGCTTTGTCTTCTTCAAATATTTGAATTTGATTCTATCCAGAAGACCCATCCATGAATGAGAAAAGATGGTTTCTGGTTGTGTTATTAACCAAGACGTCAATATGGGGCAAAGGGAAATTATTTTTAGAGGTTGCTTGGTTGAGGACTTGAAAATCTACACATACTCTGACTTTTCCGTTTTTCTTCGTTATCGGCACAATGTTCGCTACCCATTCAAGATAATTAGATGCTTTGATGAAACTGACCTCCAATAATTTTTTTACTTCTTCCTTAATTTTCAACAAAATATCTGGTCAGAATCTACTTGGCTTCTACTTCTTGGGTTTGACATCTTCTCTTGTAGGTAAGCGGTGGACCACGATTGATGGATCTAATCCAAGCATATCTTCATAAGACCTGCAAATACATCTTGGTATTCAGATAGTAGTGTGATCATTTCTACCTTTTGTTCTTCTTTCAAATTCCTTCCGATTTTCAATATTTTGGGGTTGTCATCAATCCTAACATTAACTATCTCAATTGGCTTGTTAGTAGAAATTCTACTCATTTCATGTCTTTGCCAGCTTTCTTACATGTTAATATGGTCATTGACATCAATCCCGACAACTAACTTAGTAGGGCTGGAAGTGATGTTAATATTTTCATCACTTATTTGTGTGAGGTATCCATGGCCTTTATTCGAAGCATTGGATCTCAACAAAAAGTATGTAAACGAAAGAATAAGGAAGAAGTGAAGGGAAAGGAGATTGATTCTTATTTAGAAGAAAATCTTTTGAGTACAATATTGTAGAATAATGGTAATTATTACAAAACTTTGTAAAATAGTAAACTATGATTCAACCTTTACTCTAAAGAAGACTTATTACTTTCCATAGGGATAGAGAACCAATTATCCAGGTGCTAGGACTTGTAAGATGAGCCAGCTATTTTATTCCTATTGGAGGTATCGTCTTTAGTAGGCTTTAAATTCTAGACATGAGCCTAGATGAAAGTTTCTAACAATGGTGGGAAAGTCATCGGGGCGTAATATAATCTATCACCTCTTTTGCCTCTTGCTTGCATATTTCGTAACTCATCCATTGGAGTTAAGATGTAACCGAGCCCATAGATATCAACCCGACCTTCTTTGAATTTTGGCCTCTCATTTTTCTTTCAATCGGTAATCATACACACCTCTTCAAACATTTGGAGTCCAAAGTCCTCTTGCTCCTTGATGCCAACGTAAGGTATGGCCATTTCTTTATATATTTCATAATCCTGGTCATTGAGAATCGTGATGACCTGGCCATTTGATATGAACTTAATCTTTTGATGTAAGCTTGAAGGTATGGCCTCTACTGAATGTACCCATGGTCTTCCTAATAATAAGTTTAAAGTTCTTGGGATGCCTAAGACCTGGAATCGAAATTTGAAAGTCTATAGGCCAATGTCAACTAGCAAGTTGATCTCCCCTATAATTTCCCTTTCGGATCCATCAAAAGCCCTGACTGTTGTCGAACTTAGCTTGATTGCAGTTGCATCAATACCTAGTAAATCCAAGGTGGCGAGAAGGTAGGCATTCAATGATAATCTGCTATCGATGAGGACTCTTGTCGTGATAATGTTGTTTACCCTCACCTTATGAAGAGGCTTAGTGTGTTGATTACTTTCTTCACCTAATTCCTCAGTAGAGAAAGAAATCTGATCTATGGTGAGGATAGAGTTGGTGACAGACCCTATTCTTTCGACTGGTATCTCGCAAGGGACTTTAACTTCCCTTAAAGTTCTGAATAAAGCTTCTTGATGCAGTTCTAATGCCATTAATAGACTCATAAGAGATATTTGTGCTGGAGTCTTAACGAGCTGATCATTATCTTATACTTATTAGACTTGATTATTTTAGTGAAGGCAAACAATCGTTTCTCATATTCAGTTGATTCATTGTTTAGGCATTCCAATACAGTTTTCTTTTTTAGGTCTTCCTTTAGGTCATAAATTCTACCAGAGTGAGCAATTCCCTACACAAGTGAACTCGCTTGCCCTTGATTTACTACTTAGTAGTTGAGAGGGGTAGTTTTATAACTTTCAAGGGCTAAAGGCACATGGAAGGTGTACTTTTTGGTCTTTGGAATTTGTTTTTCCTCTTGTTTGTAGAATTTATAAACCTTGGGTTCTCGGTTAGAACGGATCATGTTGATGATGGGCCTATGGTTAGGTAAGGGGTTATTGTTGATGTTTGGAGTAGGGGCCTTCAGAAAGTCTCGCTGTATTGTGCCTTTGTTAATTAAGTATTGAATCTTGTTCCTTAATCTCTAACATGAGTCGATTGAATGGCCTACCAGCCCAAAGTGATATTGACATCTAGCATTAGGATAAAAAAACCTTTGTCCTATATCTTTCATTGGGAGGCTTAAAATCTTTTCTTAATTTTTCAAGGACTTAGCTGAAAGGAACCAATATCTTGATGAACTATCTCGGAACCCTACTAACTTGTGGTTGACTTTGGAATTGTTGCTACATTAGTAGAGGATTTGTTCTAAAGGAGACCTGGGTATTGGGCCTAGTGTTTGAATTCACCATACTGACAGTTGCTTCTTTGGTCTTGCTAGTAGTAGCCTTTATAGAGGGTGGTCTTCTATCTGATGGCTCTTGTAATTTATTGGAAGCGATAGCATTTTCAATCCAACATTCTACGGCCATCACCTCTGCGAAACTAGAAGAGGTTTGCCCAATCAAATAAGAAAAGTAGGGCCTTTCAAGAATATTAATAAAAGATGAAGTCAACCCTTTCTCAATCATAGGGGTAGACACTCGTACGATTAAGGATCTCCACCTTTGAGCATACTCCTTAAATGACTTGTTGTTCTTTTTTCGCAAGGTGACCAAGTCCATCATGGTTGGTGCCACTTCAACAATGAACTTATATTTCTCATAAAATGCCCTAGTTGGCTTCTCCCATGTGTTTACTTAATATAGATCCAATTGGGTGTACTAGGTCAAAGTAGGGCTAGTTAGGTTATCCTTAAAAGTTTAGACCATGAGCTAATCATATTGTACATATTTGTCTATCTTTCGTACATATGGCTTGGTGTGCAATTTAGGACACCCAATTCCATTGTACTTCTCAAAGTCAAGTACTTTAAATTTCTTTAGGAAACTTCCATAGTCATAAGTAGAACAGTTTGTTAGACCAACCTGGTTGAAACCATCGTACCCTTTGAGCATTCTCATTTCCTTTGAGATTTGTTAGGTTAATCACCTCTTAAGCTCTTTCAATCCTGATTAACTTCAAGCTTTGGGTTGATTGGAAAAAAGTAAGTTTTTGGCTTGAAAGTCGGGTTGACCTTCAAATAGACCCCTTTTATCTCAAAAGATTCAAAATCTAGTGGACTTTAGGGTAGGGTTCTTTTGCTTCAAGAGGTGGGGCTTCAACATTCTTTCCATATTGTGCTTTAGAGTTTTCTTCATTTGATGGGGCTGTAGACTTGAGTAAGGAGATGTTGTCAGCAAGGAAGCTTACTTGATCAGCAATCTTCCCTATTGTTTATTCTAAAGAGCAGAACCTTAGCTCGGTGGGATCAATAATTTCAGGGTTAATACTATTATTGTTGGTGTTGACATTGTTTTCTTGGCTAGCCATTTTGGTCTATAAGCGGGTTCTAATAGGACTTCTCTGGAAGCTTTGATGCTTGGGAGCTATCTTGGGGACCTTATTTAAGATCACTTCTCAACAAGTTAGCACATGAATATTTTTTCAAATGAAATAAATGAAAAACGAGAATATGAAAATGTATGGCATATAGATGCAAAGAAATGGAACGAAAAAATAACTAGTTAGATGGTAATTTTTATTATTTTGTAGCTTTCAAAGTTCCCTTTTACATTATTTGAAAAAGAAAATACATTTGTTTCATGAGAAGAGTATTCCTATCTCTAGATGTTCTTTTAGCACTTGGCAAGTGTTCCCATTTTCTACTTATTAAGTCTTACTGGTGCTTCCTTCCTCTTTTTTGGGTTGGGCTCTTCCATTTCTTTAAGTTCTTTGAGCCTTTTTTAAGTCATCCTCAATTAATGTTCTAAGGCCCAAAAACGTTATCTTGATTCTCGAAAGAGATCCTCCCACATGTCCCACTCTTCATAAATTACTTTTACATGGGTTGTACTTGGTCCATATAGGTCTTGATTTCAAGATCTGGTTCAATTAATATGGGTTGGATGATCTCTTGTACTTAATACTAAATCTCCCTTACCTTATAAAGCTTATCGTACATATATTCTTTAGTGACCTTATGCTTGTCCACTTCTCCTAGCTACTCTCCTAAATCAATGTTAAGGCTGATAGATATTGTTTCCCATAATTGTTTGATCGCTTAGAGTTTAGATGTCTTTTATGGTAGTAGAATCTGAAGGTCCTTATAATCTAAGGTCGTTATTTCTAGCGGGGGTCTGTAGACTATATCTTGAATTCCCCTTAATTGCTTGATCATATTGTTAGGGTAATAGCCTATGCATAATTTCATCCCGATTAGAGGAATTGCTTGATAATTTTTACAAACTAAAATTACCCTTTTGAAGTTACTCCATCTTGCTGTCCATAAGATATCAGCAACTTAGAAATTTCACAACACTTCTACCTAGTAGTAGGTAGATTTTTGTTCTAGGAGATGGACCTTGTCAACAAAAGAATCAATCAAATTAATATTATGAGCGAATTCTCCTTGAATCAAATTAAGCCCATAACACTTCATGTAGCTCACAAACTATACTATCAGTAGTGCCATGCTGGTCTTTAGTGCACCATTGTTCGTTTCTTTCAAAACGTTGAGGCTTTTGATTTGTTCTACAAGGAGGGCTGGGACAATGATTTGCCTTCAAGAAACTGGCCTACTAATTTAGTGACCTTGAAATGGATGAGGAACTTTCCATTAAGGAATTGGACAATCCTGAATGCAGCTAAGATAAAGGCTTTTATTTTGTTCTATCCCCAATATTTGAGATTGCCACAAAAGATGCCCCGTTTGTTGGAATTAGGCTCAATGGTGAACCAGGCTGTTAGGTCTTTCAATTTGATGCAACTTCCATTACAACTTTTGAGGGTCTTGTTCACTTCAGCTTTTTTTATCTCCAAGAATCCTAAAAGGGCATTCATCGAGTCAACTTCCAAAATTGAGGTTTATATATTTTCTAAGGAAGGGACTTGGAGTAATTGAGTGTAATCTTCGAGTGTTGGACTAATCAGGTGAAGCCCAACTCGAAAAGCCACTTCTTTGGGCTCCCAAAAGTTGGTTAGGACCCTAATTAACTAAATTTCTATTTTCACCCTAGGAAGCGATAGAATAGGCTCGATCTTGCTAATGATGGCCTCTTGTTCCATAAGATTAAAGTGTCGAAGCCATTAGTCTAGGATAGGCTTGGGGCTGATGGGCTTGTTGACATACTTTTTTCTAAAGTGGATGGAGTTGGATGAACAGTCCATTTCTCAATCTGAATTACAAAGGAAAAAATATGTTATAAGATTGACTGACCGTTATTTACAACAAAAAAAAAAAAACCCTATTTACAAAGATTCCATGTTTACAACATGTTATAATTACGAGGGAAATCAAGGAAACTCTAAGCCATCCTATATTTTCATTCCCATCTTGCTTGATTATTTCTCGATTTTAGATGTCATGAAAGCATAGAGGGAAGGTCATAAAGGTCCTTAAGCTTTGCTTGACCTCATTTGTTAAAGAATACTTTCATTGGTCACCTCAAGCTTAAGGGAGAGGTAGCCTAATTAGCCTCAAGTGGTGGTTACACCATAGCACTCAAAGCTTACACAATGCCTCCTCCCTACGCGCCCCTCCCCCACCCCCCTTAAACCATTAAAACTAAACCTACAAAAAAAAAAAAAAACGTTAGTACAGTTATGGTATAAATAATAATGAATAAATAAATGAATTGCACTTAGTAAGGTGATTTTTAGAGATTAATTTTAATTTGGGAAAGTTGAACGGCTAACCCTCTTGACGTCCTTAATGGAGTCGCTAAGCTATCAGGCTTGATTTTTTCTCCCAGTTTTTTATAAATAAGTCTTCTTTAAACCGGTCAATATTAAATCCTATCTGTTTAATACCGACCCTCGACTAGGGTTTAAAGAAAACTAGTTTTTTTGTATTTTGAAAAATGTTTTAAAGTCATTACTTAACCAGAGTTAGGAAAAGAAGTTAAATTATAATCAACCAATTGGATTAATAGATTATAATTTAGCTACTGATTTTTTTCGATAAAACTAATTTTATAAACGGTTTTAGGAACCAAAAAATCGAGTCTAAGAGTTAGATTCTTTAAACCTTTATAGGTACCATTAACTTTCCAATTTTAGACTTAATCTCTTAAAATCTTCTTTAAAAAATTATCCTAAAAAAACGAAATTTAATTATCGGTTAACAAATCTAAACAATTTAAACTAAAGTAGAAAATTGGTTTTTTCTTTTTTCTTTTTTTTTACCAAATTGAGTAACCAAAAGTAGAAAAAGCTAATTTTTTTTTCATTTTTTTACTGTTACCTCGAAGGTGCTTACATATCCACTATACGGGATCAGACGTATGTAGTTCTTTTGTTTAAAAACTTGAGATGGGTAAGTTGATTTTAAACTTGAAAGAAAAGTCGAGTTTGCATTTTAAGTGGGTTTAGGTTTTATTCAGAAAAGTCAAAAAGGTCTTAAATTGAGATTAAAGTTAAAAAATTCTAATTTTGAAAGGATCCATTCACTTTTTTTTTAATTTGGAAAAAAAAAAACTAATTTTTTCTAAGTGATTAAATAATTTTATTATTTATTTATTTTTATTTTTCTATTTTATCATTCTAATTGTTTATTATTATTCTAATAAAAACTAAAACTAAACTTTTCCTTCGTTCTTTCCTTTTCTATTTTCTTTTTCTCTGTCTTTTTTTTTTATTACAATTACATTTACATTTTACATACAAAAAAAAAAAGAACAAGAAGCAACAAACAAACCAAACAACAAAGCAAATAAACCAAACAGCAAATGAAGATCAAACTAGAGGAGACTGACGTAGCTTCAGGATCTAGGTCGGCTCGAATCGATTGAGTCAGATGGTTAGATCGGTTCGAGTTAATGGACTTTGGCTGCAGCAGTCAGGGAGGCGTAATTCCAATTGATCTTCAATGCGAAATGATTAAGGAAAGTGAGATTTGTGGCTATTGTATTAGGTTTATGGGGGGTAAGAAGGATGCTGCGTCTTATGGTAGTCAATTTAGAGTGGCTAGTCATGGTGCGGCTGTAGACATCTAATTTTTGCCTCTCTGAAGTCCTAATTTTTATTTTTACAAAAAGGGTCCTAATTCAAAAAAATAAAAAAAATAAATTAATAAAAAAAATTGACAAATAACGAAAATACCAAAAAAATAAGAAAAGGAAAAATTATAAAGATTTCGTAGATTTTTAGGAAGTAATTTATATTAAGAATAATTAGTTTTAGTGTTAATTATAATTTTAGTTTAATTGAAAATTTTACTTTAGGGATTTAGATAGTTTAAATATAATTTAATTGTAATAAATGTGAAGATACAGACCAACAGCCTAACGAATAAGTAGCGGAGTACTTAGGTGGATTTTGTTGGAGGCCACGGGTTCGAGTCTCAACAGGCACCTATGTCTTTATTTTTCTAACTTTGTAGAAGCGCGAGGAAAATCGGATTCATATCTAATCAAATCATATGAATATTAGTTAAATCAAATTTGAATTAAATTTGAATCTAATTTAATTAACGAATCGGATATAATTAGATATGATATAATACGATACGATTTGGTTTAGACTTTATATAAACAACACACATTCCCAAAAAGAACAATCATGGGTAAGCTCCAGCATAGATGCAGATCATAGCATGGCCATCATCTTCGTCTCGCACACACGAAGTCCACATTACCGAAGAATAGAACTCCCGATCTGCTATTGAACACGTGCGATCACAATTACACATCAACAGCATGTTCACCTCATTCGCAGACACACAAATCAACACGATTCATACACAGCTAGATCTTTGAGCGCCATTGTCTGTTTCGTGTACGAGAACGTCTTGCACACACTTAGTTACAATCTTGAACACATCATACACGCTGACTGTAGTAACAGTCACTTGATAACACACAGCACACACCGACTGGTTCATTGCCCGCTACACTTTCCCCATCCTCATTGCCCACCGATCAACAGTCATTAACGTACAGGCTACACGAATAGTAGCACTCGACCAATACATAAACTGATTTCCAAACACGACTGACGCTCCAAGTACCAAACAGTAGCTTACGTCAACTGTTCAGCACTCCACCGCATAGCTGAAGCCAGCAACTGCACGCGAATAGCTCACGACCGCAAGACTGCACTCCATAGCAAACCATAGCTTCAACACAGCAGCACCGCTCCACTGTCAACGGGGTTTGTTGTTGCCATAACAGTAGCAGCGCTTAGAACAGATCTCGCCGAGCATCGAACGCTGCTCACTGTCGCAACACAATCAGAGTAAGCCAAGCACTGCATCCTCTAAAGGTCGACTGCTCTGCTGTTGAAGACACCCATTCCCCTTCATTCATCACTATCAATATAGCAGTAATGGTAATAGCGACAGGTACGACAACACGACATAGCAACTAGCCGTGCAACGGAACGGTAGCACGACGACGGCAACTGGTGAATGGTCAGCCCCCCACTGATCTGAAAACGAACACGAGCACTCCCCTTATTACACGATCAGGTGAGTTTCATTAGTTAGATAGTTTCGTTAATTAGATAGTTAGTTTTTTTTTATTTATTACTTATTATTTGATTATGATTATTATTGTTTTTATTATCATGTTATTAGTTCCTTGTTTATTTAATATAGTTTATGTATATGATTGCATTAGTTTAGGAAATCTTCAGCTATTTAATATTATGCATACAATAGTTTTAAAAATCTTAAAGATTAGCTTTTATATTAGGTATATTCCTTGACATTGTTAATTCGCTTAGGAGGATAATTGTTAAATAGAAATAGCGTAGATGCATATTTATATATATATATACATATATACATTCGTTTAGGATTCCTTTAGAATTAGTTTTTTTTTTTTTAGAAATTCTCATATAGGAAATTATTTTTAGAAACAAAAATTAACAAAAGGAAAATTTTTTACAAAAAAATTATAGTGTTTTAGGGAGTCTTTTGATCACTTACGAGTTAGGGCTCTTTATTTATTTATTTATTTATTTTTGAATAAACTAAATCAGTTAAACACGTAAACTCAGTCAGTTTTCAAAATTAAAAGCAACTAACACATTAAAGTTTTTTTTTTTTTTAAAGAACTACGATCGTCTAATCCTGGCTAGCGGGTACGTAGGCACCTTTGAGGCGACGATAAAATATGTAGAGACTTAGGTTTTTTTTTTTCTTTTGATTATTTATTTATTTATTTTTAAATATTATGATTAGAAAAATAATCCTAATTTCGGCAAATAAATAGTGGTATCCGTTAGAGTTTAATAGGTTAGCCCCCGAATTCAGAACCTTCTGGTTCTTTGTTAAAATTGAAATCAAAGACCGGTAGCTAAATCGTAATCAATCCATCCAATTGATTACGGTTTCTTTTTCTTTTCCCGACTTCGATCAGGTGGCGACTCCAAAAATTATTTTTAATAAAAAATCGGAATTTCTCAATTTTTTAGTCGATGATTAATATTAAATGGGTTAGGATTTAGTATTAATCGAGAAATGAGAAATGAATTTTAAATAATTAGAAAAATTGAAAAATCAGACTCGACAGTTTGGCGACTCCATTGGGGACCTCTAGAGGGCTAGCTACTAGAAGTTGCCGAAAATATGATTATTTTAAAAAAAAATGAAATAGTAAAAAGTAAAAAAAAAAAAAAGAACTTAGGTATGTTGTTTGATGTATTTGTTTATTTTATTTATTTGTTTTTTTTACTAACATTTTTTTTGTTGTGGCAATTTATTTAAGGGGGAATTTTGGGGGGTTTTACTTTTACTTTGTTTTCTACATCATAAATGCATAGCAGACACGGTCATAATCAGGCTGTCTTAGGACCTTAGGAGGGGGGCCATTGTGTAAGCTTCAGATGTTGTGGGGTAACTACCTTCCGGGGCCGATCAGGCTACTCCACTCAAGTTAAAATGCGACCATAGAATCGTTGCTTTGAAAAACGTAGTGGTTGTAGAACTTGAGGACCTTTAAAACCCACCCTTCATATTACATGAAAACTTTTTCAAAAATCACAAGAACCTATAATGTGGCGAACCTACATTGATAAAAGCAGTTGTGAAGTTGTGATTGTAATTGTAATCTTCCCTTGTAAATAATTTGTAATATTATTTTTATGAGAAGTTTAGAATACATTGTAATTGTAATTTTAATTTTGATTAGTCATGGCTAGATCAAATCAAGGGTCTTTTGAAGACATTCATGTTCACCTACCGCAGTGGTCACAGAAGTTACTTCAGACGTAGTTTCGATTCTTCAGCCTAGATAAACAGGAGTTTATTGAGAATAAGATTGGGCCCATCCTCTCTCTACAGAAGATCCTTGTGAACATCACTCTAGTCCGAGCCTTAGACCACCTTTGGGAGCCCGAATCCATCAGTTTCTGTATGGGCCTACATCAGTTAAGCCTAACTGTAGAAGAATACTCCCAATTGTTGCGGGCTCCTACAATCATAGATGATATTTACGTCCCAAACTTGGAAGTTGCAGCACTAAAGATCTTTAGTAAGTTGCTGGGAATCAGAAAAACCGAAATAAACCGGGTTCTAAATCAAGGAAAAACCATTTGATTAGAGGATGTCATGGACTAATTTTCTACTGAAGTGAAACATAGAGAAAAACGCGAGGTTTTTTATGCAAATTTAGAAGCGTGGCACCAATACCGGGTCAACGCTTTTATACTGGTAGTCTTCAATACCATCCTGTTCCCTGATGAAAGACGTTGAGTCCATTTCAGAATTGTAAAACTTATAACCCAATTCCTTGAAGGGAAATCATATATCCCAGCCCTTCTGGCCAAGCAGATCCGGTCACTAAACCATCTCAAGAAAAAGAAACGAGGAGATTTGAAAACTAACACGGTCTTACTGGTGGTCTAGCTCGTTAGCCACATGAGAAGTTACCAGCTTAATTTTAATCGGGCCAAGTTTACTCAGTGATATGATCTCATCAAATCTTTTGGAGAAAGAATCGAGCTGCCAGAAAATATAGCTAGCCGCTACTGGGTCTAATACTTTCAAAGTATGAAAGCGGAAGAATTGTTGTTAACACCCAGGTGGTTTGCAAGCAAGGAAATGATAAGGGGATGTAGAGACTTCAAAGCAGTTCCTTTGATCGGCTTCAACCTCTGCACCGTATACGTTCCAGCCAATGGACTCATTGAGGACATGATCCCTAAACCATCATTAGAAGCTACCTCACTAGACTTCCTTAACCCTGGTATGATGATGGTTGATAAAATAACCAAGCTTCAAAGCATCCGAGCTCTTTGGTGCACGAGAAAGACTACCCCTACCATTAGAGGGATAACAACCAAGAGTCAGACAACCAAAGGATTTCTTTATCACCAGCTAAAGAGGCTGAAAGATATGGAAAACAACGAAGAGAAGAGGGAAGTTCAAGCTGAACCAGAGAGGACGAGAAAAAGAGAGTAGGAGTTAGAAAGCCATTGCAAGGAGTACCATCAGAAGATAAAGGCATTGGAAGCACAACTGAATAGGACTAAGGGCAAAGAAGAGCAAGCTCCCATGATCCGAAAGAGGAGGAAGACACAGGATAAGCTTACTAGTCATTAGGAGATTAAATTTTAGATTTTAGGTTTTTTATGTTTTCATTAGAATTCATTTTTATGAACAGAATAAGAGGTGTAAAGCTTCGCAATTGCAAAAATTAATAAAAGTTAGTTAGGTTTTGCTACATCAAAGGTTCCCCCCAATTCTTGATTTTTCATTGCACTCGTGTGAGACGCATTTTATGTTTGTATGATTAATCACCCTTTTTAGGAAAATATAATATATACTAACCCTTTGTTGAGTTGTTCAATAACGATCAGGTAAAATTTCAAGATAGCTCCCAAACGCCAAGTCTTTCAGAGAAGTCCGATTAGAACCCGTTCCCAGACCAGGATGGCCACCACTCAAGGAAATGATGGAGACCCCGAGATCAATGATCCCTCCGAGCTGAGGTTTCGTTCCATAGAAAGGGCTATGGAGAAGATGGTAGAACAGATGAGTTTCCTAGCAGATAGCATTTCTTTGCTACGAGCTATAGCACCAACCAATGAAGAAGGTTCCAAAACCCGTCATGGGAAGAATACATAAGCTCCTGAAGCAGAACATGAATATCAAAAAGACCCATTCGAATCAGAAGGAGTTTACCCAAAAGACAACCCGACTTTCGAACCTGACACGTATGCGGCCCCGAGACCTATTGACCGTGGGCCAAGTACAGACAATTTGAAAGAACTGGAAAAGAAATTGACACAACAGATCACTGAGAAGATGAAGGCATTTGTAGGGTATGATGGATTTGAACAGGCGGGGATCATAGAGTTTTCCGCGTATGACATGGGATCATACCCCGAGAAGTTTAAGGTACTAGAATTCGAAAAGTATAACGGGACGGGTTACCGCAAGCTTCACACCAGGTTGTATGTCAGGAAGATGGGAAAATATGTTTAGTACGACCCACTCATGGTATAGACATTTCAGGATAGCCTGACCGGACCGGCCCTAACTTGGTATGCCTAGCTTGATTTGAATCAAATAAATACATGGGAGAAACTTGCTCGAGCATTTTATGAACAATATAAATTCAATGTGGAAGTGGCCCCGACTATGATGGACTTGGTTGCCCTACGGAAGAAGAATAATGAATCGTTCAAAGAATATGCTCAAAGATGGAGGTCCTTAGCTACAAGAATCTCTACTTCAACGACTGAGAAAGAACTTACATCGGCTTTCATTAACACCTTAGAGAGGCCCTATTTCTCCCATCTCATCGGGCAGGCCTCATTTAGTTTTACTGAAGAAGTAGCGGCCGAGTGTAGGATTGAAAGTACTGTTTCTTCTGGTAAGCTGCAAGATACAGTAGATAGAAGACCACCTGCATCATCATTTGGTCCTAGACCAGCTGTCAGCAAGACCAAAGAATCCATGGTTGGTATGGTAAATTCAAATGCCAGACCAAATGCTCAAGTCGCTTTTAGGGCGAATACACCTCCCATTTAGCAACAGTACAGAGATCAATTTCAAACTAATAGGACTTATAGGCAATTTACGAAGATACCGGTTCCTTTGAGTCAAGTCTTCGAGAAGATGCGAAGGGATAATTTGATACGGTATGAACTTCCTAGCGATCGATATCGACCGAGATTCTTTGACTCCACAGTAAAGTGCGAATACCACTGTGGACAAGTAGGGCATTCGATTGATGCATGCTGGAGATTGAGGAATAAGATTCAGGACTTGATAGATGAAGGGACAGTGCAGTTAGATTTTGTGGAAGCTCCGGTTCCTAATGTTAACAACAACCCCTTACCCAACCATGGGCCGATGATTGGTATGATTTTTTATGACTGTGCTGTTAATATCATCGATTCAAATAAGACGCCTAAGGTTTTTGAGTTTTATACTGGCAACCAGACTCCAGAAGTGAAGAGGTACACATTTCACGTACCGTTGCCACCAGAAAATTACAAGGCTGCTCCATTTAACTATCACCTGGTAAATCAGGAGAAACCCGGTTCTCTGGTAGGGTACATTACCCGATCGGGAAATATTTATCATCCAAGAGAGAAGCAGGGGAGGAAAGTCATGTCGGGAGAATCAAATGATAAGATGGCAGCCGAACGCATTGAGGGACTATCGGCTTTTACCAAAATGCTCGAGTCAAGTGAGTATAAAATCATGGATCAACTCAGTAAGACTCCTGCACAAATATCACTGATGGGCCTGTTAATTGCATCTGAACCACATAGGGAGGCTTTGTTTCGTACTTTAAATGAGGTGAAGGTCCTTCGGGAGATTCCAACTGAGAAGATGGGACTGGTTACTTATTCGATCCTCACAATAGATCAAATTTCATTTTCAGCTAAAGAATTGGGTGAGGAAGGGAATAAACATACAAAGCCACTCTTTATCATGGTAAGGAGTAATGATATAATTGTCACTAGGGTTCTCATTGGCAACGGATCGTCGCTAAACATTTGCCCCCTCGCCACCTTGGATTTGCTGGGCATCAACACATCTGCAATTAAGCCTTCTTCTACAACAGTTAGGGCCTTTGATGGTTCTAGAAGAGAGATCATAGGGGAGATTGATTTATCTATGAGTATTGGCCCTCAGCACTTTACTATTCGATTCCAAGATCTTTCAATCTACTGTTAGGAAGACCTTGGATTCATGCAGTAGGGGCTATAACTTCGAGCCTGTACCAAAAATTGAAGTTTATCTCCAATGGCCAGGTGATTACAATTCTGGGAGATCAAGATTACGAAATCTATAAGAAGACGGCTATACCCTACATAGGAAGTGAGGGACAAGAGGAGCTGGGTTTACAAATGTTTGAAGAAGTGAACATGATTACTAGTCCCAACAAAGAGGGTGATAGAAGGAAGGGATTCAAGGAAGGCCAGATCGGTACCCATGACCTTGGCAACAATCCTACCCCGGCGAAAGAATTCCAGAAGAAGCAAGTGAGGGGCAAGAGAGGTAACAGATTATATCATGCCTCTATGACCTTTCCAACACTAGCTGAGACGTTCATATGAGAAGAGACTCAAGCCCGAGAATCTGACAAAAAAGGATCAACAAACATGCCACCCAAGTTCTAGCATCATTTGAACAACTGGTTCTCCATCCCGGCGAATTGCAACAAGTCTTCCCTAGGGTAAAGGGGTGACCCTTAATTAGTATTTTTTGAATTTTTATCTTCAATAGTCATTGTTTTAAATCTATCGTTGAACCTTTTGTTCAAAATTAGTTAGGCCTTTATCTCATTTGAGACCACACCTCCATTTATTCAATGAAATCTTAGTTCGTTTTTTTCCTATGTTGCTCTTCAGTTCTCTTTTGTTTACATGCATTTTTTCATACGTTCTCATTCAGATTCAATGAAACAAGCGAAAACTAGGAATACCTCGCGCAGGTAGAAAATGAGAATATCGATATCGTTTCCGGCCCTACTAGGTTAGTCGTCGATAACGATGTCGATGACTACAGTAATATACAAGAGGAATGGCAAAAACATGAACTGGATAGGATCACTATTGATGAACCGATTGAGACAATTAATGTAGGGAACGAAGAAAATCCTAGGAATTTAAAAATTGGGGCAAGTTTAAAAGAGAAACAAAAAACAGAAATGATTATGTTGTTAGCTAATTATCAAGACGTGTTCGCTTAGTTGTATGAAGATATGCCTGGGTTGGACCCGTCGATTGTAGTCCACCGTTTACCCTCACAAGAGGACGTTAAACCAAAAAAGCAAAAATTGAGGAGATTTCAACTTGACGTCTTACTAAAAATTAAAGAAGAAGTGAAGAAACTACTGGAGGTTGGATTCATTGAAGTGTCGAATTACTCGGAATAGGTAGCTAATATTGTTCCAGTAATGAAGAAAAATGGGAAAGTTAAAGTGTGTGTAGACTTTCGAGATCTCAACCAGGCAACGCCTAAGGATAATTTTCCATTGCCTCACATTGATGTCTTATTGGATAACACTTCTGAAAATCATCTATTCTCTTTCATGGATGGTTTTTCGGGATATAATCAGATTCGGATGTCCGAAGAGGATAAGACGAAAACGACTTTTATTACGACTTGGGGAACATTTTGCTATAAGGTGATGCCATTTGAGCTGAAGAATGCAGGTGCAACATATCAGAGGGCCATGGTTGCAATCTTTCATGACATGATGCATAAAGAAATAGAAGTGTATGTTGATGATATGATTGTGAAGTCCAAAGAGGAGGAGGATCACTTAGAAAACCTGAGAAAGTTGTTTGATAGGCTAAGAAAGTACCACTTGAAATTGAATCCGGAGAAGTGTACCTTTGGTGTGACGTCAAGAAAATTGTTGGGGTTCATAGTCAGCTAAAGAGGTATTGAAGTCGATCCTGATAAGGCCAAAGCTATAATTAACATGCCTCCTCCACAAACGCTCAAGGAAGTGCGAGGTTTGCTGGGGCATTTAAATAACATTGCCTGATTCAAAGCATAGTTAACGGACAAATGTTGCCCTCTTTTTAAGTTGTTAAAAAATAACGCAAAGATCAGTTGGAATGAGGAATGTGAAGAGACTTTTACGAAAATCAAAGAATATCTCATGAAACCTCCAGTGTTGGTAGCTCCTAAACTTGGAAAGCCGTTGTTTTTGTATCTGACCATAATGACGGAATCCATGGGATCCGTGCTTGGCTAAAAGGATGAAGAAGGGAAAGAGCAAGTTGTTTACTATCTAAGCAAGAAGTTCACAAAAGGGGAGCAAAAATACTCAGAAGTTGAAAGAACTTGTTGTGCATTGGTCTGGGTTATGCATCGGCTTAGACAATACACATTGTATTATCAGATCGAGTTGATAACACAACACAATACTCTGAAATACTTAGCTGAAAAACCGGCTCTCATTGGTAGAGTTTCAAAATGGTAGATGTTGCTGACAGAATTTGACATTAAGTATGTGAGCTAAAGTTTAATCAAGAGGCAAGCTTTAGCAAATCAATTAGTGGAGAATCCTTCTGAGGATACCCCTCAAGGAACACGTGTTGAGTTTCCCGATGAAAACATCCTAGTAACGAGAAATGATTCTAATGGTGAAATAGTTGAAAAATCTTTAAGGTAGAAAATGTTCTTTGACGAAGCAGCCAATGTGTCTGGATGTGGAGTAGGGGCAATTCTAGTATCACTTGGAGGTACACAATTTCCAATGGCTGTGAGATTGGTTTTCCCATGTACTAATAACATTGCAGAATACGAGGCATGTATTTTGGGGCTTAAAATTGCATTGTTTAAGGAGATACGGGAATTGCAGGTGTATGGAGATTCTTCATTGATTATAGGCCAAGCTCAGGGTGAATATAAGACGAAAGACGCCAAATTAGTGCCTTATCGCCAACATTTGGCCGAGTTGATAACCAAGTTTAAAAAAATTACCTTTATGTACGTACTAAGGGTTCAAAATCAATTTGTCGATGCTTTTGCTACTTTGGCATCAATGATTCAGATATCGAAAGGAGTTGAGATTCAGCTACTTAAAATTGAAATTGAAGAAAAGCCTGCTTTTTGTTTGGCAATGGAAAGTTCGTGTGACGAAAAGTCTTGGTGTCATGATATCAAAATATTTTTACAACATGGTACGTACCCCGAAGGAGTAGAGAGGAAGGATAAAAAATTGATTAGAAGATTGGCGGCTTAGTACTTGATGAGTGATTCTACGTTGTACCGACGATCGTTTGACGGTACTCTTTTACGTTGTGTAGACAGGAAAGAGGTAGAGATACTAATGAAAGAAGTGCACGAGGGAGTATGTGGCCCTTATATGAATGGCTACATGCTTGCCAAGAAAATCATGAGAATGGGATATTACTGGTCAACTGTAGAGGCGAATTGTATTGCATATGTTAGACGCTGCCATTTGTACCAAATCTATACGAACAAGATAAATGCTTCACCTTAAGAGTTGCATACATTATCAGTACCATGGCCCTTTTCGATGTGGGGAATAGATATCATCGGCCCAATCACTCCAAAAGCATCTAACGGGCACCAATTTATATTGATAGCTATTGATTATTTCACTAAGTGGGTTGAAGCCTCATCCTACTCTAGTGTAACGAAGGGAGTAGTGGTTAAGTTCATCAGGAGGGACATATTGGCTTGGTACGGTATGCCAGAAACGATTATTACTCACAACGGTACGAATCTGAATAATAAATTGATGTTCGAGTTATGCTGACACTTCAGGATCATTCATAGAAATTCTACTCCTTATTGGCCCTAGATGAATGGAGCCGTGGAAGCAGCTAATAAGAATATCAAAAGAATTATTGAGAAAATGGCCATTACGTATCAAGATTGGCATGAGATGTTACCATTTGCACTCATGGCCTATTGAATTTCTATCAGAACATCAACAGGGGCAACCCCTTACTCGTTGGTATACGGAATGGAGGCTGTACTGCCAGTGGAGGTTGAGATCCCGTCTCTCAGAATATTGTTAGAGACTCAGTTAGATGAGGTTAATTGGGTAAAGAAGCATCTTGAGCAGTTGAACCTAATTGATGAAAAGAGGCTAACAGCTTTATACCCCAACATTTGCTATCAGCAACGAATGGCCAGGGCTTTCAACAAAAAAGTACAACCCCGGAGTTTTAAGCAAGGCGATATGGTGTTGAGGAAGGTGTTGCCTAACACAACTGATTCAAGAGGGAAGTTTGCCCCAAACTATAAAGGGCCTTACATTGTGAAGAAAGTATTGCCTGGAGGAGCTGTTATCTTATCTCAAATGGATGGTCTGGATTTGAAGGACCCAGTAAATGCTGATGCATTAAAGATGTACTATCCTTGAACATCAATGAAATTTTGCAAATAATCTTACTATTACTGTGGTCTCATTTTCATTTTCTACATGCAAAGGTTGTATTCCTAGTAGTCGTTAACATTGGATAAATATCCTTAGCCTTCCTTTTCCTCATCCTACTAAAAGACCCCACTTCTCGCTCTATTATTTACCCAAACAAACCTTACACACAAAGAACTACAAGAAAAATAATCATTTAATTTGAAGCGATGACTATTGATAAAAATTCTTTTAATACTTTATTGTGGTTAACCCCCCAAAGAAAGGGAGATTTGTTTCCTATTTTTCAGGATAGGGCCATGTTCAAAATGGGTAACATGTGGCGTGTAAGTAGAAACTCACTTGAGAACAAATGCTTGCTCGGAAAGCCAATGTTTAGACCGGAAGTTCAATATAGGACATCTTTGTTCGAGAATAATATGTTTTACATTCGATTCAAGCTTAAGTTGTTTTCAAATAAAGAAAAAAAAAAGAAAAAGAAAAAGAAAAAAAATGGAGGTTTTGGAAAAAGACGGCAGAATAAAGAAGAAGAAGAACGAAAACAAGAAAAGCAATGGTAAGGGTCAGAATTGTTGGTTCTAATCGGACTGCTTAATAAGACGAGAGACGATTTAGGAGCTATCATTGAAACCAGGTAAGTGGTTCTAAACCTGATAAAACATTGCATTGACAATTGGTTTCCCCCTAAGGATAATAGCTTATTTTCCAAAAATCAATTTATTAGCGAGATAGTTAGCTCATAAATCATGGTCCTAGTGTGTCTTCAACTTCCGATCGTCGAACTCACACAACGTTACCCGACTCAAAATTTCTTCAAGGGATTTAGCACTTTGGTTAGCTTATGGAGCGCTATTTTGACTCATATTCTCATTTAGGGATCTAGCTAGCTCATAGAACGCAATCCCAATCTAAAGCTTCTTAAGTATTCTGCCTAACTCCTAAAACAGTCCCAATTTATAGTCTCCTAGGAATTTAGCAAGCTCATGGAGCTCTATCCTGATCCAAGTCTTCTTCATTTTTAGGTCTTAGCCAGCTCATGGGGCGCTTTGACCGCCTTGGTTAGTCAGCTCATTAAGGGCACGATCCAAGTCCTCTTCATATTTTTAGGTCTTAGCCAGCTCAAGGGGTGCTTTGACCACCTTGGTTAGTTAGCTCATTAAGGGTACGATCCAAGTTTTCTTCATATTTTTAGGTCTTAGCCAGCTCAAGGGGCGCTTTGACCGTCTTGGTTAATCAACTCATTAAGGGCACGATCCAAGTCTTCTTCATTTTTAAGTCTTAGCCAGCTTAAGGGGCACTTTGACCGCCTTGGTTAGTCGGCTCATTAAGGGCATGATCCAAGTCTTCTTCATATTTTTAGGTCTTAGCTAGCTCAATGGGTGCTTTGACCGCCTTGGTTAGTCAGCTCATTAAGGGCACGATCCAAGTCTTCTTCATATTTTTAGGTCTTAGCCAGCTCAAGGGGCACTTTGATTGCCTTGGTTAGTTAGCTCATTAAGGGCACGATCCAAGTTTTCTTCATATTTTTAGGTCTTAGCCAGCTCAAGGAGCGCTTTGACTGCCTTGGTTAGTTAGCATATTAAGGGCACGATCCAAGTCTTCTTCATTTTTAGGTCTTAGCCAGCTCATGGGGCGCTTTGACCGCCTTGGTTAGTCAGCTCATTAAGGGTACGATCCAAGTCTTCTTCATTTTTAGGTCTTAGCCAGCTTAAGGGGCGCTTTGATCGCCTTAGTTAGTTAGCTCATTAAGGGCACGATCTGAGTCTTCTTCATTTTTAGGTCTTAGCTAGCTCATGGGGCGCTTTGACCGCCTTGGTTAGTCAGCTCATTAAGGGCACGATCCAAGCTTTTCTTCATATTTTTAGGTCTTAGCCAGCTCAAGGGGCGCTTTGACCGCCTTGGTTAGTTAGCTCATTAAGGGCACGATCCAAGTCTTCTTCATATTTTTAGGTCTTAGCCAGCTCAAGGGGCGCTTTAACCGCCTTGGTTAGTCAGCTCATTAAAGGTACGATCCAAGTTTTTCTTCATATTTTTAGGTCTTAGCCAGCTCAAGGGACGCTTTGACCGCTTTGGTTAGTCAGCTCATTAAAGGCACGATCCAAGTTTTCTTCATATTTTTAGGTCTTAGCCAGCTCAAGGGACGCTTTGATTGCCTTGGTTAGTTAGCTTATTAAGGGCACAATCCAAGTCTTCCTTCATTTTTTAGGTCTTAGCCAGCTCAAAGGACGCTTTGACCGCCTTGGTTAGTCAGCTCATTAAGGGCACGATCCAAGTTTTCTTCATATTTTTAGGTCTTAGCCAGCTCAAGGGGTGCTTTGACCGCCTTGGTAAGTCAGCTCATTAAGGGTACGATCCAAGTTTCTTCATTCTTTAGGTCTTAGCTAGCTCAAGGGGCGCTTTGACCGCCTTGGTTAGTCAGCTCATCAAGGGCACGACCAAGATTCTCGTTATTCTTTTTTAGAGATTTTTGCCAATTCACAAAGGCACTTCCCATTGTCGTTCTGACCCTCGTCAAGTGACTTAACATTCCTTAGGATAGAGTCGTCTTGAGGAAAAAACGGTGTCTCTTTTATCTTTGCGGCAAAGTTTTGCTCAAACTTCACTACAAAGAGGGGCAGCTGTAGATACTTAATTTTTGCTCCTCTGAAGTCCTAATTTTTATTTTTACAAAAAGAGTCCTAATTCAAAAAAATCAAAAAAAACAAAAAAAATTAATTAATTAATAAAAAAGTTAACAAATAATGAAAACACCAAAAAAAAATAAGAAAAGGAAAAATTAGAAAGATTTCGTAGATTTTTAGGAAGTAATTTATATTAGGAATAATTAGTTTTAGTGTTAATTATAATTTTAGTTTAGTTGAAAATTTTACTTTAGGGATTCAGATAGTTTAAATATAATTTAATTGTGATGAATGTCAAGACACAAACCAACAGTCTAACGGATAAGTAGCGAAATACTTAGGTGGATTTAGTTGGAGGTCACGGGTTCGAATCTCAGCAGACACATATGTCTTTATTTTTTCAACTTTGTAGAAGCGAGACAAAAATCGGATTCATATCTAATCAAATCATATGAATATTAGTTAAATCAGATTTGAATTAAATTTGAATCTAATTTAATTAACGAATCGGATATAATTAGATATGATATAATACGATACGATTTGGTTTAGACTTTATATAAACAACACACATTCCCAAAAAGAACAATCATGGGTAAGCTCCAGCATAGATGCAGATCATAGCATGGCCATCATCTTCGTCTCGCACACACGAAGTCCACATTACCGAAGAATAGAACTCCCGATCTGCTATTGAACACGTGCGATCACAATTACACATCAACAGCATGTTCACCTCATTCGCAGACACACAAATCAACACGATTCATACACAGCTAGATCTTTGAGCGCCATTGTCTGTTTCGTGTACGAGAACGTCTTGCACACACTTAGTTACAATCTTGAACACATCATACACGCTGACTGTAGTAACAGTCACTTGATAACACACAGCACACACCGACTGGTTCATTGCCCGCTACACTTTCCCCATCCTCATTGCCCACCGATCAACAGTCATTAACGTACAGGCTACACGAATAGTAGCACTCGACCAATACATAAACTGATTTCCAAACACGACTGACGCTCCAAGTACCAAACAGTAGCTTACGTCAACTGTTCAGCACTCCACCGCATAGCTGAAGCCAGCAACTGCACGCGAATAGCTCACGACCGCAAGACTGCACTCCATAGCAAACCATAGCTTCAACACAGCAGCACCGCTCCACTGTCAACGGGGTTTGTTGTTGCCATAACAGTAGCAGCGCTTAGAACAGATCTCGCCGAGCATCGAACGCTGCTCACTGTCGCAACACAATCAGAGTAAGCCAAGCACTGCATCCTCTAAAGGTCGACTGCTCTGCTGTTGAAGACACCCATTCCCCTTCATTCATCACTATCAATATAGCAGTAATGGTAATAGCGACAGGTACGACAACACGACATAGCAACTAGCCGTGCAACGGAACGGTAGCACGACGACGGCAACTGGTGAATGGTCAGCCCCCCACTGATCTGAAAACGAACACGAGCACTCCCCTTATTACACGATCAGGTGAGTTTCATTAGTTAGATAGTTTCGTTAATTAGATAGTTAGTTTTTTTTTATTTATTACTTATTATTTGATTATGATTATTATTGTTTTTATTATCATGTTATTAGTTCCTTGTTTATTTAATATAGTTTATGTATATGATTGCATTAGTTTAGGAAATCTTCAGCTATTTAATATTATGCATACAATAGTTTTAAAAATCTTAAAGATTAGCTTTTATATTAGGTATATTCCTTGACATTGTTAATTCGCTTAGGAGGATAATTGTTAAATAGAAATAGCGTAGATGCATATTTATATATATATATACATATATACATTCGTTTAGGATTCCTTTAGAATTAGTTTTTTTTTTTTTAGAAATTCTCATATAGGAAATTATTTTTAGAAACAAAAATTAACAAAAGGAAAATTTTTTACAAAAAGATTATAGTGTTTTAGGGAGTCTTTTGATCACTTACGAGTTAGAGCCCTTTATTTATTTATTTTTGAATAAACTAAATCAGTTAAATACGTAAACTTAGTCAGTTTTCAAAATTAAAAACAACTAACACATTAAAGTTTTTTTTTTTTTTTGAAAAGAACTACGATTGTCTGATCCTAACTAGCGAGTACGTAGGCACTTTCGAGGCGACAATAAAATATGTAGAGAGTTAGGTTTTTTTTTTCTTTTGATTATTTATTTATTTATTTTTAAATATTATGATTAGAAAAATAATCCTAATTTCGGCAAATAAATAGTGGTACCCGTTAGGGTTTAATAGGTTAGCCGCCGAATTCGGAACCCTCTGGTTCTTTGTTAAAATTGAAATTAAAGACTGGTAGCTAAATCGTAATCAATCCACCCAATTAATTACGGTTTCTTTTTCTTTTCCCGACTTCGGTCGGGTGGCGACTCCAAAAATTATTTTCAATAAAAAACCAGAATTTCTCAATTTCTTTAGTCGAAGATTAATATTAAATGGGTTAGGATTTAGTATTAATCGAGAAATGAGAAATCAATTTTAAATAATTAGAAAAATCGAAAAATCAGACTCAACAGCAGCTAATGAAGGTGGTTGAGTAGTTGTGACCAACTTAGTTGGAGATGCAAGGGGGATTGGGTTGGCGGTTTTAGACCTCGGGGAGCTTGATGGTGGTAATAGAACGGCTTGATGGTAGTTGGATGTAGAAGAATGTAGAGAGAGAGAGAGATAATTGCGAAGAGAAAGAGTGAACAGAAGAGAAAGGGAGAAGCTAGAATCGATTTAGTTGGGTATTGCTGCTTATTTGAGCCCCTTTTATAGCTTGGGAGCTTGAATCGAAGATAGAAAATCATCCAACGTCCATTAATCAAAATTGAATAGGAGAGGACAACTTGTGATCCGATTTCTGAATTAGGCATAAATTGGACTTAAATGTTGGTCAAAACCAAGTCCTTAACTTCTGCTTTTACCAAAATGATCAAGTGGAAGCTTAGAAAATCATCCTAAAGCTTGAATCATGGAGATTCAATCTCAAATGACAAGCTACATATTCCAAGTTTTTTTTTTAAAGCTTAATTTAACTCATTAAATGATTGTATCTAGGTGTATTTTCGATCTTAACTCGAAGTAAGCTATGTCTAGAACAAGAATCGCTCATTGATTAGTGTGTTTAAGCATGAGATTATTGCGAAAAATGAGGTTAAAGTGAAGAGGCTGAAGCTGTTTCATTGGGGAAAAGGAAGGAAATTGTAGGAAAGAGGAGAGAAAGAGAAGGAAAATGTTGACATGGTACTACGTTAGTGCTACATTAGCCACAAAATCCAACAGGGGAATACCACATGTCTTATCGTAACACGTATGCAGCTATTGTGATGTGTCGGGTGACACATGTCGTACCACATGTACACTACATGGCTTAACACGTGAGCACCATGTCAGCTCAATCCACTTGTTAAATGCTACGTGTTTGTCACATGGATCCATACTAACGTAGTTTGATTGCTTGATGCCACGTGCTAGGATACATTGCATAATAAGATCCTAGCATGTAGTAGTGTGGTGTGTGTTTGTTAAAAAAGATAGCAAAAGGCATTTTTATGCTTTTGATGAGGTTTAAACCCAAGACCTCATAATAAACTCTAATGTAATGTCTAAGTGCTTAGACGTTAAGTCGTTAGCCTATACCTTATTTATATGTGTAATTAAATTGTACATATGGATAAAGTCTATCTAGATTAAATTTAAATCTAAACTTAGACCCAACGCTTTTCTTCTAAATTTATCTAAATTAGAAAAATCTATTCTATTATACTATCTAAAATTATTATTTATCTATATTTCTTAAATTCTCTATTTTTCCATTTTTTGTGACTTTTTAGCTTTTTTTTTTTGTAATTTTCTAAATTTTCTTTTGTTTTTATTTCTTATTTTTGGTTTTCCTAAATTTTATATTTTTTGTATTTTTCTAAATTTCTTATTTTTTTGGCTTTTCCAAAATTTTCTATTTTTTGTATTTTTCCAAATTTCTTCTTCTTCTTCTTCTTCTTCTTCTTTTTTGGCTTTTCCTAAATTAGGACTCTTACCCTATTTTAAAATTTTTGAAAAAAGAAAGAAGAGGGTAAAAATAAGGTGTTTACACTATTCAAGTTTAATTTGATGATGGGTAATTTGAGTTTAGACTCGTTATTTGAATTATTTGTACAGGTTTGAGTTTAATGCTATTTCAATTGACTAACTTAAGGGTTTTATTTATCTTTCTTTGGCAAAAAATAAAAAATGAGAAAACCTTAAGAGTCCTATTAAGCTTGATTAGAATTTAAGTGTTAGTAAAATTTAAATCAAAATTAGATATCAAAATTATTTTAACTAAAGAAAAATTTTTATTAGATAAATTAAGCTTCAGGAAGACTAATTGAGTTAAGTTCAAACTCTTTAAGTGCTACTTCGAGTCAAACTTGAGGTCAAAATTATATTCTTAATGAAGTTTAAGTTACACTTAAGCTCAAGCTCTAAAATTTTGTATCAAGTTCAACCACAAAACTTAATACTATATCGTTTCAATTTAACTTGAAAACATGATATATATATATTATAATGATGGTTAATTGTTATCTTAGTATTATTCACATTTTATGGTAAATAGTGGCTTTTCATGATGATTGTAATAAAAGATGAAGATAGTGGTGAGTGGCCAACTAGGACAATTAATTTGTACAAAAGATAATAACATAAGAAAAAGATAAGAAAATCTATTGACTTCTAATATCAAAATAATTTTTCTTAATCTTCCTTGATAAATAATCATTATACAAATAACTATACTTGATCCTCCATCATCACCTACTATTTCAAACTAATCCTAACAAATATTGGATGCAAATAGTATATGATAGAGTTGTTCCCTCCAATTATTTTTCCCTTCTTTTTGGAATATTAGGAAAGGATACCCTATCAACTTGTCAAACTCTTTCTTATCCTTCTTATCGTATCATATCTCATTTCCACATTAAAACAAGTTCATATCTAAAAAACCTTAATCCATAATACGACATGTTTGCTAATTGTATATGAATACCTAAAGCCATAACCTAATATGCCTTGTCTCGAGGTTCAATCCATTTATATTAAGATTGACAATTTGTGGTTCTATATCATATCTCGTTTATCTTAAGTTTGATATCATTTATTAATTAAAAATTTATTATTAAATATATAGAATATTTATAAATATAAAGGGAAAAGAACAATAATAATATTTGAATTTTACAAAAACAAATGATATAGTATCTTTATATTTAATAAAAAATTACAATCTAAATACAAGTTTTTACTAAATTAAAATCTTATCAAATATAGAAAATATGAAAATATTAAGTTATAACATCACTAAATTAAATGGAATCATGAATTGAATAGATGTTAACATTATTACTAATGTTGATTTCTAAATTTATCATATTATTTGTTAGATTTTTAAGGGAGAATTTTTTTACCATTTAAACTACATTATAGCAAGAAAAGTATATAATATCACTAAATTTAAATTACATAATATTATTAAATTAAGTAGAATCATGACTTAGAAAAAGATATTAATATTGCTACCAATGTTAATTCTGAAATTTATCACATTATCTAGTGGATTTTTGAGGAAAACAATCAAAGAATTCACACGTGAATTTGTAATTTATTATCCATTTAAACTATAATACAATAAGAAGAATATATAGTTAAAAATATATCATATCCTTAATTGATATTTCAAACATAGAAAGAAATGATTTGTGCAACAAAATGAAATATGGCGGAATATATAGCGTGTCGTGTGTCATGTTTTTGGATCTAGAAGCTTAACCCAAACCTAAACAAGAATTTAACTGTATTTAAACGAGTTTAACTCATTTATATCTCATAGCAAATTTTATCCATAAATTAACATGTTTAAATCGTGTTATATTGTGTTTGGATCCATCATATCTAGGTACCAAGAATTGGCAATTTGAGACCTAAACATAATACGACCTAAACAGATTAGTTTATAGAAAATTTAGACACGAGACACAAATGGATCAAACATGTTTAAACACAATTAAATTTACATACAAGACACATTATATATTTTTCTGTATTGGTATTTTGTTGCATGAATCATTTGTTTCTAAGCTGTAGGTCTCAATTAAAGGTATGGAATATTTATAACTATATATTCTTTTTAATGCATTATAGCTTAAATATGTAAAAAAATTTGAACTCAAGTGTAAATTTTTTTATTTTCTCTCTCGAAAATTCAATAGATAATGTGATAAATTTCAAAATTAATACTGGTAGTAATATTAATATCCATTTAGGTTATAATTTTACTTAATTTATTAATGTTATATGTTGTGCTTAAAATTTTCAATTTTTCGTTTTCTATTTTCATTAATACGGGAAATTTTAAACCCTATACCCATTCATTTTAAATCCTTAACTAGGGATTAAGCAAAGCCCAACTTTCTTTTAATTTTTTTTTTTTTTAAAGATCTTGGACTTGCCACCTAACTATTGTTACAAAAAATGGTTAAGTCATAACTAATTGGGTTAATTAGTTATAATTTAGCCACTAATCTAATGGTTTTTGGAAACAAGAGATTTTAGATTCAGGAGCTAACTTATTTAACCCTAACAGGTAATACTTTGATCTTCTGAATTTAACTTCATTTTTCAAATTATCCTTTTTAGTTTCATATTTACAAGTAAATAAATAAATTAAACTACATTTACTTAAAAAAAAATGAATAAACTTAAAAATCATTTACATAAGGGGAAATTTTTTTTTTTTTTATTTTAAGTTGCCACGTAATTGCATATAGGTGGCTACGTACTCGCTCTTTGAAATCAAACTTTTGTAATTTATTTTTAAAAAACTTTAAATGTCTTAATTTATTTTAATTTTGAAAATTGGTCGAACTTATGTTTGTTTATCCAATTTAGTTTATTTTGAGAAAATTCCAAAAAAGGGGGTCCAAATCTCAAGTGATATTACACTTTGAAAATTCTAAAAGCACTTAATTTGGTTTTTAAAAAAAGATTTTTTTTTTATTTTTTTGGTTTTGAAAAACAGATTTTTCTAAATCTTTTTCTACATACTTTTCTAAAATAAAGGGTTTTCGAGAATTTTGCAAAAAATAAGATTGTAGGGAAAGTGTTTAAGAGAAAAAAAAATATTATTATTATTATTATTATTATTGGAAATAAGCAAGGAAATGAGAAAAGAAAAAAAAAAAATACAAATGAAAGAGAAGAAGGCTAAGCTTAACTTGTACATGGGTTAAGTAAAGGGATTTAGTTAGGTCATGAGTTGGTTAGGCGCTTGGATTTGGGTCACACATATGTGCCACTCACATGAGGAGTTGGAGGATGGGAAACCATGGCCAACGACATTTCTTAGGTGGTTTTAGGTGCCAAAATGAGCGGGGAGGATGTTTTCATGTATATTTTATTAGGGATATAGGGGTATAATTAGTGCTATGACCAATGGTGATTGCGTAATAGTGGTTGGCATCGGATGGTGGTGGTAGGTGTTTAGCTATGGTAGCTATGATAGTTAGGGGTGAAAGGGGAATGTAATCTTAGGTTTTTAACCTCCATGAACTCAGTTATGGTGGTAGTTTCAAGTGGGGATAAGTGGAAGTGGGGGCTTCGAAGGGGTACAGGCAGTGGTTAGGGTTTGAGCCAAGGTGGCTAGCTATGGCACTATGAGCTACGACATAGTGTAGGATCGGTATTGTTTGAGTTCTCTTGCCATAAGGGTTGTATTGATGACAAGAAGCTATCTCGAAGAGCTTTAAGTTGCAATGCAACCTAGAAAGAGAGTAGCATGTGTAGATGAGAGAGAAAGAGATCGAGAAAGCTTAGGAGCATATGTTTGAGTTGTGATTAGTATCTAGACATGAAGTTCAACCCCCTGTTTATAGTTTTGAAGCTCAAAACAAACATGGAAGGTTCAGATATGGAAGATTTAAGCTATAAATACATGAGTTGCTCTTGCTCGAAATTGCTCAAAACTTAGGAAACGTTAGATTTAATTGAGTAATCTATGTAAGAGCACTTCGGTGACCGTGATTTATAGCTTGGATTCAAAAGATTTTGCCTAAAGTGTTTAAATTTGGCAAGTTAGCTACTATGCATTCGTGATTTTTTTTTTTCTAATTTTAAGCTTTGATTTCGCCCTCAAAACAAATGAATCCAGATGTGTTATTCGGCTCAATTAACAGAATTCCACATCACCAATACAAATATGGTAAGGATTTGGATTGATTTTGGTGAAGAATAGATGAAAAATAAATTGAAAGTGGGTGGTTCGAAAAAGGCAAGTCCGAGCTTACTATATTCTGCCCATGGACGAGATGATGCTGATGTGGCACCCACGAGGCACCACATTAACCACATGGTGCCACATAGAAAGTTTAACCATTGCACATGTCGCCATGTGTCAAGTTTGACACATAGCCCTATAGCATAGCAACACATAGCCTTAGTTTTGGCTAGAAAAATAAAATGCACGAGTATGTGCATAGAGGATTCAAACTTGCAACCTCTCCTTCTAATCAATATCAAGTCCATATACTTAACTAGTTTGGCTGTTGGCTCGTGACCTAAAATATTATGGAACCAAATAGTACTTAACCCATAAAGCAGCCTAGCTTATTCTAAAAATAAAAGCTACCCAAATAATTTAATCTATCTAAAGACTTAACATGATTTTGAATCCTTATTATTCTTAAAAAACTAGATTCCTAAAAATAAAAATTCTATTTTTTCTAAGAAAATTCTACTCTCCTAAAGTTAAATTTTTTACTCTTTTTTTATTTCTTTTTATGACAAAATAGGCCTCTTTTCTTTATTCTAAAAAAATCAAAACTACGAGGAAACAAAAATGAAATATCCACAGTTACGCCTTTTTGTGGTGAAGTTTAAGTAAAACTTTACCCAAAAGACAAAAAGAAACATCATTTTTGTCTTCAGGATAGACTTGTCCTAAGAAGCGCTATAAGTAGTTAGTTATCCTAAGCTAAGTTGAATAGTGAAAGATATTTTAAAAGAGAAAGAAGACACTCTAAGAGCTAACTAAGACACTAGAGTAAGTTTTTATAATGGTATAGTGCCCTATGAACTGGCTATAACCTTGGAAAGTTTTGAAAAAAGGGAAGCACTTTTAAAGTAGGCAAGACCCTAAAAATGATATTAAATGGAAGGTAATGCCCTAAAAGCGAGCAAGAATCCTAAAATAATAATGAATGGAGAGTAGTGCCCTAAGAGCAAGTAAGAATCCTAAAATGATAATGAATAAGAGGGTAGTGCCTTAAGAGTTGGCAAGAACCCTAAAATGATAGTGCTTTGTGAACTGGCTAGACCAACAACCCCGAATGGAAAATTGATTTGCAACATGGCTATGCTCCTTGAGTTAACTAACCTAGGTGGGAGTGTCTTTAAGGGACTAACAACCTAAAATGATAAATTAACTTGAAGCCTGGTAATGCTCTCCTGAGTTGATTAACCTAGGCAAGAGTGTCTCTAAGGGACTAGTAACCCTAATTGGTAAATTACTTGAAACTTGGTTATGCTCCTCTAAGTTGACCAACCAAAGTGGGAATGTCTCTAAGGGGCTAGCAACTATAAATGACATTTGATTTGAAACTTAGTTGTGCTCCTTTAAGCTGACTAACCTAGACAGGAAGGTTACTAAAAGATTAACAACCTTAATCATGAAATTTATTTGGAACTTGGTATTGTTTCTTTAAGCTAACTAACCTAGGCGAGAGCATCTCCAAGGTATTAGTATCCTTAAATGGTAAATTAATTTGAAACATGGTAATGTTCCCTTGAGCTAACTAACCTAAGCGGGAATATCTCTAGGAGACTAGCAACCTAAAACGATAAATTAACTTGAAACCTGGTAAGGCTCTCCTTAGTTATCTAACCTAAATGGGAGTGTCTCTAGGGGACTAGTAGTCTTAAATGGTAAATTAACTTGAAACATGGTAGTGCTCTCCTAAACTAACCAACCTAGGTAGGAGTGTCAATAAAAGACTAGCAACCTTAAATAAGAACTGATTTAAAGCCTGGTTATGCTCCTTTGAGTTAACTAACCTAGGCAAATAGGTAAAGTGCTACTTGGGCTAGCTAAAACCCTAAACGAGAACCAACTTGATACCTGACTGTGCTCTTTTGAGTTGACTAACCTAAGTGTACAAGTAAAGCACCCCTTAAGCTAGCTAAAACCCTAAATGAGATAGATGAAGAGAAGGTACCCCATAGGCTGGCTAGAATCCAAAGAAAGATTGACGAAAGGAAAGCACCCTATGGACTAACTAAAACCCTAGAGGGTTGGGATAGCACTCCATGAGCTAATTAGAACCCTAAAGGAGATGTGAGACTGGGCAATGCTTTATGAGCTGGCTAAAATCTTAAAGGAGAATATGTGTTGAGTCAACACTCTATGAGCTAGATAGAACCCTAAAGGAAAATATGGGTCGGTAAGGTCAACACTTAATGAGCTTACTAGAATCCTAAAGGAAAATATGAGTTAGGGTCAGCACTCTATGAGTTGGCTAGAACCTTAAAGGAAAATTCATGAAGGGAAAGTACACTATGGGCTAGCATAAGACCTAAAAAAAGAATTGATGAAGTAGAAAGGGGGGGGGGGGGGGGGGGGATGGTGTAAGGTGGGCACAATGCAACTAATTGAAAAACCTCTTAACTAGAAAAATTTTTACAAACAAGTAATTTGTTGATTGAAAATTGTTTACGATGAAAAAAGGCATCAGGATAAGGTCCATTGATTTGCAAAAAAGTTAGTAGACATCAATCATAAGGAAAAATACAACAAGGATGTCAAGCTTGAAATTTTCCCGACTTTTATTATTTTCCTTAATCTAACCTATATTGAACCATATACCTATTCAATATAGATTCTTGACTAGTGATTAAGAAAAACTCGGATTTCTTTTAAATTAAAAAAAAAAAAACTTTTGGAGTTGCCATACGACCGGAGTCAGGAAAAATGTTTAGTCATAACTAATGGGTAAATTAATTATAATTTAACCACCAGTCTTTAATAAAACCAAAATTTGAAAAATGATTTTAAAACCAAAGATCTTGAATTTGGGGGGGTGATTCTATCAAACCCTAATCAAGTACCATTTTTAACTTTCCGAAATTAATTTTATCTTTCAAAAATACCCTTCTAATGACAATACTCGTTCATAAATAAATAAAAATTACATTTACTTACAAAAAAAAATGAGAAATTGAAATAAAATTTACAAAGTGAGAAAAATAATTTTTTTACATGTTTTAAGTCATCTTTACGTATCCGCTATTCGAGGATAGATTTCCATAGTTTATTCTATAAAACTATAATTTGTTGATTGGTTTTGATATTGAAAACATTCAAGTTTATATTTTTTAGTCATTTTAGTTTTATTTTAAAAGGAATTCTAATAGAGGGTCCTAAATTGTTGTTTTTATCTTTGAAAAATTCTAATAAAAATCCTAATTTTGAAAAGGGTTGTTTAGATTTTATTTTATTTTGGAAAATAACTTTTATAGGTGACAAAACATTTTTATTTTTCTTTTCTCTCTTTTATTTTTAATATTTATGTATTTATTTATTTTTTACTGAAACAATAAAAAATAAATAAATAACAAAACTTGTCTCCTTTTTTTCTTCCTTTTTCTTTCTTCCCTTTTTTTTTCTCTTTTTTTATTTTTTAGTTTTTTTTTACAACTAAATAATACATTAGAAAGAAAACAAAAGGAGCAAAGAAAAAAAATATATAATAAAACAAAACAAGAGGGAGAAAGGATCAAACTAAGAATCTCATGTGGGTCGGTCGGCTTGGAGGATCGGACTTAAAGCTTAAGTGGTCGTCGAAGGGGTTAAGAGGTACTATAAGGAGTGATATGAGTGATGACTTAGAGCTTAAGCGGTGGGGAAGCTAGCTAAGTCGTTAGTTTTTCTTGAAAGTGGCTATAAAGTGGAAATTTTAAGAGAGAGAGAGAGAGAGATAGAGAGGTTGTAGTTATATGAGTTGGAGAGAGAAATAAAGTTGGGAATGGTGGTTTTTAAGTGTATTTAAACAAGAACCAATGATGGAAATGGTGCCTAAGGGTCCTATTTATACTGAATACAGCTTGGTTCGACATAGAAAGGATCATTAATAGTCGAATCAGCCATGCATGCAAATCTTAATTTTAAGTTTTTCTTGATTTGCATGGTCGATTGTAATACCTAAATGAATTAATCTACTCTTGTTTTTGCATCCAATTCGAAGAAGGCTATGTAAAGTATAAGATCATGTAAAGAAATCGTATGGTTGCATGAAAATTCATAGAAAGTGAAATAGAGTAGTAGGTAAGTTGTCTTCTCATGGGAAAGTGTAGGAAAAAGAAGGAAAGGGTAAGAAAAGAGCGCTGTGGACCACGTATTGCCATGTAGACTAATGCACTTTGTGCTCTTGGTAAAAATTGAACCTAAGACCTTAGACTCTATTCTAATGCCAAGACCAAGTATAGTACCAATTGAGCTGTTGACCCGTACCTTGAAAAGCTATGCAACTAAATTATATTTGAATGATATAGAAGCTTGACTTAATCTAAAAGACAACTACCCAAAATAAACTAACCTAAACCTAACAATCCCATCACTATTCTAAACTCTTATTTTTTTCAAAAAAAAAAAAAAATTTATTTTCATAATGATTCTATCTCCCCTAAAAAAGTTTATCATATTAACTTTTTTTTTTAATTTTTCTAAGTTTTTAATTTTTTTTCTTTTAGTTTTCTAATTTTTGTACTTTTATGAATTTTTCTATTTTTTGTGCTCTTCTAATTTTTAATTTTTTTGTATTTTTCTATGATTTATATTTTTTGTATATTTTTAAATTCTCTTTTTTTTTTTTTTCCGAATTAGGACCCTTTTATTTTATTTTAAAAGAAACTTTAAAATTATAGGAGGGCAAAAATTGGATGTATACAGTTACTCCTCTTTATGGTAAAGTTTGAGTAAAACTTTATCACGAAGATAGAAGGAGACACCGTTTTTGCTTTAAGGATGAATTTCCTCTAAGCAGCGTTACAGCTTATTAGCTAACCTAGGTCCAATCCACTAGGGATTTGTTGTAAGAAGTAAGATGGTGCTTTAGGAGCTAATTGAGACATTAGAATGAGTTTTAGAAGGGCCTACCACCTTAGGGGCTAGCCAAGACCTTAAAAGATATTGAGAGGAGGGTAGCACCCATGTAAGCTAGTAAGAACCTTAAGGGGAAATATAAGATGGGATAGCGCTCCTTGAACTAACTAGTACCTTAAAACAAATCTAGTTGTACACTTCTAAGCTGACTAACCTGGGTGAACGGGTAAAGCGCTTCTCAAGCTAGCTAAAACCCTAAATGAGAACCTGATTATGCTCTTCTAAGCTGACTAACCTAAGTGAATGAGCATAGCACTCTTCGTGCTAGCTAAAACCCTAAATGAGAACTTGGTCATGCTCATCTAAACTAACTAACTTAGGTAAATGGGAAAAGCACTCGTTAAGCTAACTAAAACCCTAAAAAAGAATTTGGTTGTGCTTCATTAAGTTGACTAACCCAAGTGAACGAGCAAAGCACCCCTTAAGCTAGCTAAAACCCTAAATGAGAACCTATATGGGATAATGCTTCTTGAGCTGACTAAAACTCTAAAAGAAGATGTGTAATGGGATAATGCTCCTTGGGCTAGCTAGAACTATAGAGAGAATGAGATGGGATAGTACTCCTTAAGCTAGCTAGAACCTTAAAGAGAGGCTATGAGATGGGATAACACTCCTTAAGTTGGCTAGAATCCTAAAGAGAATGAGACAGGATAGTGCTTATTGAGCTAACTAAAACCTTAAAAAGAAATTGAGATGAGATAGCATTCCTTGAGCTGATTAGAACCTTAATGAGAATAAGACAGGATAGCACTTCTTGAGCTAGCTAGAACTCTAAAGAGAATGAAACGGGATTGCGTTCCTTGAGTTGGCTAAAACCCTAAAGAGAATGAAACGAGGTAGTGTTCCTTGAGTTGGCTAAAAACCTAAAGAGAATGAGATGGGATACCGCTCTTTGAGTTGACTAAAACCCTAAAGAGAATGAGATAGGAAAACGCTCCTTCAGCTGGTTAAAACCTTAAAGAGAAATCGAGATGAGACAGTACTACTTAAGTTAGCTAAAACTCTAAAGAGAAGATGTTAGATGAGGCAATGCTCCTTGAGCTGGCTAAAACCCTAAAAGTGATTAATAAAAGGGTAAGCGCCCTACAAGCTGGCTAAAGACCATAAGAAGCAAAAATGGGGAATGTAACCAATTTGAAAAAGCTCTTAACTTAAAAAATTTACAAATAAGGAATTTGGTCAAAACTATCTATATTGAAAAAGGCATTAACAATAGGATCCTTTGATTTGAAAAAAATTTAATCGACATAAACAATTACATTAGGGAGAATGGCCTAGACTATTATGGTCGAAGGTATGACCACATTAAAAAGGAAGTAGGTGGCATAAATTGAAAGCTTAACCACACGAGTCAACATGGATTTGAAAATGGATGCAAAGAACTTATAATAAGCCTTTACTTTTTCTCTCTTTTTTTTTTTCTTTCTTCTTTTATCAATTGTGTTTTTCTCTTTCTTAAAAGTTTGCTAACGAGTACAAATTCTTATTTAAGAAGTAAAGGCATCTCATATTCTTCTTAATATTTGAAAATGTCTCCTAACACTGATGTTGAGCTTTTTGGTAAGGCCTTATGATTTTAAACGTTTCTTTCCTAAGGAAAAGGCAACTTACGATTAGTTTAGTCAAAGAGGACTTTCTTGCATACTCTTGGTTTAAATTTTACTCTTGACTACTGTTCCAAAAATTACAGCCCAGTTTATAAGCAATATCCTTTGATCAATCTATTAAGTCTTTTTCGATTCAGTACTATAAATTTAGGCTTTTGGTTAAATGGTTTTAAAAGGGATTAATGAGAAGGCCTATTTTGAAATATTTACTTATTTAACTCGGGTGTACAAGTCAAGAACCTATAAGAAAAACTAGAACTGTGCTTACCCCTGTTTCAAAAATAATTTTTATTAAAAATAAATTATCCTTTAAGATCAGAAGAGCTTTTATCGAGTGTAGGAGGTATTATGAGTGGGGAGGCCTTGTGTGACTTAGGATGGGTAAGAAGGTCTTCTGTTCATGATTTTGAAGTGTGACTTAAAGTAGAGATGGAGGCTTTGTGTTTTTTTGGGTTTGGAATGTGGTTTAGAATAAGTGTAAGTGCTTTGGGAATGTTTAGGCTTTGATATCAAACCTTTTGATTTAGGTTTTGCTGCCCTTGTTGGGATGTGATGTATCTTTTTAGACTTTTCTCTTACATTCAAGCCCAATTTTTAGGCCTCTTTTCTTTCTTCTTCTTCTTCTTCTGTTTTTTAATTTTTTTTTTCTTGCCCTATTCTCTCATTGTTTCTTATCCATTTTCCTTAAGCCCAAAGTAATTGCCTCCCCAAAATGTTTAGATTGTGTATATAAGGTTCTTGTAAGTTTTTCTTCAATTTAGAGAAAATAAATTATCAAAAATAAAAATTATCCTTAAATTAATGACAATAAAGCAAACACAAACCAATTTTTATCCTTTTCTGCTAACCAATGACCCTAACCTTCGAATTGCTCCAATATGGGTAATTCTTGATAAGATTTAAATTTGAAAATACTCCAAGTTGGTCTAACGAAGTTAACAAATAATAATTATGTTTAGGATTTGAAAATGACTGCCTAACTTCATTTTAATCTGCATATCAAATTCAAAATGGACATCCTTTAAGGATTGAATTTAAAGTATCCTCAATATGTTATCACTCAACTCTTAAGGCGTTTAAGGGTTAGTGTTTGGGATATAATTTACCTCTTTTCATCTTAAAACTTTGTAAATGTAAGTTACCATGTCCCTGTATAGGAGTCCATATTGACTTGCCTTAGGGTGGAAATTGACTTTGCCCCCTAGTTTCTTGAAATACGCTTTAGTGTGAAACAATACTCTTCATTTGATTTGAGTTCAAAATTAGATTTGAAAGACCAAATGATGCAGACCTTTTGTGTTCCTAATGGCTTAAGAAGATAATTGCCTCGAACTTATGCTCCTTGGATTTCATGTATATTTACAAGCTTAGTTCTTTAAAATGGAAGAGGTTAATATTGATGTCCTTTGAGGTGAATGAGCTATGAATGGGGTTTTCTAATGTTTTAATAAGATTGAGGTTATATCTAGCTTTATGTTTTGGATTTTCTAATGTTTTAATAAGACTGAGGTTATATCTAGCTTTGTGTTTTGACTTGGCTTAAGCTTGGTTTTATCAATGGACTAAGGGTTTTGAGTTAGGTCAACTGCTTTGATGGGTAAGGCTTCGTGTTCAAGTTTGCTAACTTAACAGGTTGAAGGTCCATGTTTGGGTTAGCTACCTTAAAGGGCCTAAGGTGTAATGCCACATAACTTTGACTTATTAGCTTTCGCATAGTTTATATTCTTTATACAAAAATATGTACTTATAAATTAGGTCAAAGGTATAAAATGGTTTATACTAACTTTACTAGTGACACTAGATAATATGTAAAAGTAATTTATATTCATTTACCATAATAAAACACATATCTATAAGTTAATAAAACCATATATAGGTTTAGGAATATTGAAATTACATTTAGATTTGAAGCAATTATATAAATTAATAACGAATTAATTGAAAAGTTTAGTACTTAGAGCACAATTTAAAAAATATGATTTATAATAATGTTCTTTGAATTAAATTAAACTCTCATGACTAAGTAATAAAAATTAAAAGAAGTAAATGTATAACTTTAATATTTAAATTTAAGCTCATTTATATGTAATTTTCTTAGAAGTATTAAGTTTGTTAGGTCTAATCATAATAACGTAAAGTTTCATAATTTTAGATATAATTTATGATAAACCTTTAAAATCAACTACATAATGTTAATAATTAATATTAGTAAGTAAAATTATATATAAAATATATATGAATAATTCTCAAATAATTAAGAGAATTTGACTATATATTATGTGTTACTAATTTTTTTTACTAATAATTACATTAAAATTTACCTAAAATAACGATATATGGGAAAAGGAAATTACAATTATGAATTATTCTTTATTAGTAATATTGGCGGTAAATAAAGGAAATATTCTTTGAATATTATAAAAGTTAGAATGAATACTAAATAAAATATATATAATATAACTAAAAAATTATTTTTATATATTTAAATTGCGTTATAAAGATAGTGAAATTGTAGTTATATATATGGCCTTATGCCATTTATAGAGTCAGAGACAAAAAGAGAGATGGGGTAAAGAAAAGGGAGAGAGAGAAAGGAAGAGAGATAGAGAGGGGGAAGGAGAGAGAAAGAAAGGGTTAGAGAGATTGAAGATACGGAAAAAAAAAAGAAGAGAGAGAAAAAAGAAAAGAAGTAGAAAAAAAAAAGAAAGGAAAAAAAGGAAAAAGAGGAAAAAGAAAAAAAGAGGATTAGAAGATTTAAATTTTTTGGTGTCCGATATATTTAGATAACATTATTCCTATGATTAGTGTTTTCTTTTAATTGATATTTAATAGTTATAGGAGAGAAATATCCATAATCTTATTATTTTCCTCAATGGAGTATTTTGTCCATATAATTTTATAAATTTATTCTTTTTGAATTTTAAACTTAGAATATTGATAACTGTAGGCTTTGTATATTATTAGTACTGATTCTTAAAATGAGGGGATCTTTAGTAATAATCATTTACTACTATTAAAAATTAAACTTTATATTTTTATAAATTTAATATCGTTACTTCTATAAAATTTAAGTATATATGATTTATTATAATTTTTTGCAAAATTGTGTGAAAATATATCCTCAATTACATAATATGATATTAATATGATATTGGTTGTTATACAGCTTTATCTGTATAATAGAATTAAAAATACCCCTTAAAGATAATCTTTTAAATGAAACACTTAGTACGTATAATCGAGTTCATACAAACTCCATAATACTGACTTTATCGAAACTGAATCACTTTAGGTAATAAAATAAATATGTTCTATAATATTACGAAAAATATTGTTTTACAACGATCTTTTTGTAATTAAAATGTAGTATAAATAATAGTAAGTATATTTTGATATAATCGAAACAATATAATATTAGTAATAGTAAAACTGTGTATAATAGATATTATTAAGTAAATTGTTATAACCTATATGATAAAATAAAATACTTAAAATATATATGTATATATATATAATATGTATGTATATAAATATATATAGAACTCTATTGAATAACTATATAAATAATATCTCAACTAAATACCAGATAAAACCTTAACGTTTTCATAAATTTTATGAAAACTGAATATGAGCTTTGGTATAAATAGGACTTCCAAGTGAGTAAAGCTCTAGCGTCTCAAATTTATCGGAGTGAACTTTAGTACAAGTAAGTGAGATCAATACTTTACAGCATTTTAGGATATTATTTTAGAATATTTAGAGACTTTAGTATATATTTGCTTGTGATTATAGTTAGTAGGCTTGGGCAAAAAAACCATAAATCACAAATCAAACCATGAACAAAACCGAATCAAATCGAAAAATCAATTGTTTTGCGAACCGTTTAGTTTACGATTCAATTCAATTATATATAAATGGTTCGTGATTTAGTTCGGGAAAACAAGCTGAACCAAACCGTTTAGTTAAATAAAAAAAATTATGTAATTATTTTGTACAATTTTATATATTTTTTTCCATCTAACTTCATAGCTCTTATCAAATTTTTTATATTTTGTTATTCTTTATCTTAATTTTGTATCAATTATTAAAATTAAATTGAGTAAATTTTATTTTAAATTTCATATTTAATGAAGATAAAAATATTTAGTAAAAATTTAACACACGATTCGAGCCAAATCGAACTGGTTTTAATTAGGTTTGAAAAATTTATAAACTGAACCGTATAGTTAAGTTCAACTTCCAAAAAAAAAAAACCAAACCGTTATATTAAGTTCGGTTCAGTAGAGGGGGAAGGGGGAATCATATCGAACCAAACTGTGCCCACCCTTAATAGTTAATTGTTTGTGTATATGCAATGCTTATGGTTGAGTTTCGATTTGCTATGATAGGAGTTGAGCTCTGTATTATGATTGTTTTATGAATATTATTATGCTTGAATTATTTAAGTTTGATTAATCATCCTAAAAATGAACTAACTCAAACTCGTCTTAACATCTAACCTGATATGCATTGTAACCTACTAGAGATAACGGCTAGGATTCTCTAGCCAAACATGGACTCCCTTCAATGAGGATAGCTGAAATGGTCCTTTTTCTATCCTTAGCCGAATTAAGTGATAAGAGAGAAGGTCACAGTATGGTTAGGGGCTGTAGTTTGAAGGTAGTCATGGGAGGAAGGTGTTCTCAATTGTACAAGTCTCGGTTTGGTTTTGATTCACGAGTACATAACGTTAAGCTCCTCAACTCAGATCAAAGCAAGCACAATTTTTCTAATCTCACGATAGACTAGATAACGTCGTGCGATGGCATTTGCTTGTACATTCATTATATCTAACTAACTTGGTTGAAAACCCTGCTTATGATGTGTTAAACATATACTTCAGTCTCTACCTTACTTACTAAGTAAGTTGTCGCTCATTCCCTTATAGTTTGTTTTGTAAGTTTCAAATGAATTACATATACCTATCTAAAACTAGAACATTAACAAACTAGGATAAAGAGTGAGGTGTAACAAGAAATAGTTGGTTACTGTACTTAGTATTAACTTTCTTAACTTTTAAGAAAAACTACACAAGACTCCTCAAGAGGCTTGATAGTTTTCAATATTATACATTTGTATATGAAATGATATGATAGGTACTTGTAGGATTTACTACTACTTTTTTGCAAAGTAGAATTTTAAGCTTATTTTTAATAAATTATTTCAAATGATTAGTCCACATATTTGTAACAAACAGGTATCGAATTGGATACTTTAAAAGGGTAGAGTCGAGTACTGCTAAGCCCCTTAGCTATAATCTGAAAAACCTTAATCTAACTCTCATAGGCAAGCTTTAAGGTCTTCTAGCATTTCATGGATTTCTATAAGGACTTGTCCAAGAAGGGCTTTTAAGGCTCGGTTGTAAGCTTTAGAACATTCGAGCTTCTCCCTTAGATAGACAATTTCAACTTCTAACTGCTACTTGCGAATCCTAAAGAGGTCCTTTAGCCTATAGTTCTCTAATTGTTTACTTTGCCATTATCTTTAGTCCTAAACATTTCATGGATAAGAATCATTAATCAATGAAACAAAAGAATGTACATGGAAACATGCATATGTTACTTACATTCAGTCAATACATCATTCCTTAAGTTACAACCCTATTATTAAAAAAAATGATTATGTTTCTAAAACACTCCAACATTAATAGGGTTACAACTTTTTGGAGTAGTGTACTAACACACAATTTAAGGGAAGTATATACAATTAGGGTGGATTCTAAAGGTTCTTAAACTCTATAATCTTATGTGTTTTCAAGGAAACAATTCATTGGTCACATCAAAGCTTAAGTGGGGTAACCTGATCAAGTTACCCTACAACATCTGTCACGATCCGAGAGGGCTAGACGTGGTAGTCGCCGTATACCGTACAAAGGATTGCAGATTGAATTCCGATACACAAGGTTACAGCTACTACTAACTACTAAGAGTGCGTAAGCATAAGCAATAGCAATATCATTTCATGATAAACAATAATATTATAAAAACATAACACATAGTCTATTTGTATAAAAGGTTACAGATACAGAGTTTGAAACGTGTCTTAAGTTAGACTAATATAAAAATTACATATTCAGATCTATAGTTTATCAAAAGTACTCTTTGTCCTCGTCCAGCTCCCACATTGACCCCGTGTAGAAAACTGACGACAGCCCAACTTCCTAAAAAGGTCGGCCTGCGAAAGAAGACTATAAGGGTATAAGCCTACTAGCTTAGTGAGATAATTTCCCTAAACCATACAGCAAACAAGTCATACAATAGTTAGGTTCAACCAAATGAATGCATGACAAACAATATGCCAAACAAATACATGCAGGTGATCAGGTATTGCATGCAACTCAGATTTAACGCTCTCCAAAGTCAGGGTTGGAGATTCATCAGTACAGTCAATCTGGGTATCATAGTAGAACTTATTTCACAATGAAACTCCGCGTTTCATATTTAAAATGTAATGGTACATTCATTATTAGCTTTATCAAAACGAGTTCTACATATGATTGTGAGTAGGTTTACGCAGCCTTCACCCACCCCTAAATGAAGGCCTTTAGACTCAACCCTTAGCCAGACAGTTGGCGCCTCTAACGCCTACTCATCTCGCGAGCCAAGGTAAGGTCATATCGTATATGTACACCGTACAAAATTTATCACAATCGATAATCAACTCGTGTATAGCCTCTTGTTACCTCCGTGTAATATGACTGCCGAAATTAGTTATATAGTGCATGATTTATGCATGATCCAAGTTAACTTTTTCTAGTCGAATAAAATTAAGTCTTATTTATTCAGTGATCATTCCAAGTCACAAATAATCAATTCTAGTGAATCTACTATGCAACAATCATTATAATATTGAAGTTTAAAGTAAATTCACCATCAACAACAATTATCATGCACAAGCATAACCCAACCCCATACATATTCATTTACAAATCATAATTTATATTCACTAACTACAAACACAAACAAGTATGAAATTATTAGGAATAATTCGCTCAGTCATGGTTAACTTGAGGGTTGTAGTAGTCTGGTGGCAACTTAAGATTTATATCGAAATTACCTTAGATTAATAGAAATTTGTAAGTTTGGAAATTTAAAGCTAACTAGTATCATAATTTGTAAGGTCTATTCCACCCAGTTACGTGAAATTGCCAATTTGAGCTTTTCATCGAATTGCGTGTAACTTTTTCGTTTTAGCTTGGATCGTTATGAACTTATAGTTCATTTTGATTGTTTTCGAGCATATTTTCTCGTAATCAGGTCTATTTTGGACGTTGTGACTCGCAATTTAAATTGTGATATAAAAATATCATAAAATTTACTATTTAAGTTTAAAAAATTATAAAATATTAATTTTTGCTTTTTCTTAATATATTTATGATTTAATAATTATTTAAACCATATATTTGATATTTTTATTATTTTGAGCATACTTTTCCTATTTTTGAGATTTTAGCTTTATTATAATAATTATTATTATTATTATTTCCTTTATTATTTTTATTATTTCTCATTTTCTTATCATTTATATATTTCACGATTTATACATATATATATGTATATATACTTATGATATATTTTATAAATTTATAATTTTACCTTAGTGAAAAACTCTTAATTTACGGTAATATATATATATATATACCTACCTTACATAATTATAGATTTATTTTAGTTTATAGATATTATTATATTGCATATATATTTTTGGTATACTACATGTATATAATATATGTTATGTGCTATATGTATGTATATATTTATTTTATGAAAACAAACATACTCTTATGTACATATATATTATATAAATAATCTACAAATACCTATTCTTATATTATATATTCGATATATATATATTTATATAGTATTTGTTATAAAATATGTATACTATATATTATACATATATATTATGATATATGTAGTATACCGTAATATATAATCTATATTATACACATATATATATGTCCTATATACATATATTATTACTTATGGAGATATACTACTATATATATATACTATACGATTACATATATATATATATATATATACGAAAATAATTATACATGTATACATAACTATTTTTACACTTTACGGTTACACATATATATACATACTATAGTTATTTAATAAAAATACTTAATACTAATTATATGTATTTTTTAAAAAAATACATAATACATACTCTTCCGTATAATATACCAATGTACATACATGTATACATACATAGCCTAATACATGCATATATAATTCAATTTATGTACTTATGCACATATACATGTATTAGTAATGTTATATTTATAAAAATACTATAAAAATACTTCATTTATACATGTATATACTATATAATATACATCTATACTAGAAAAATAAATTACTTACCTATTACTTTTAAATTTTTCTTCCTCTTTTCTTCTTCTTTTTCTTCCTTCTTTTTTCTTACGTTCTTGCTTCTAGGAATTTTTTTTTCTTTTGTTTTTGGTTTGCCTTTTGCTTTCCAGATTTTCTCTTCCTTTTTATTTCACATGTTAGTAAGTTAAGGAGGGCAAAATAATAATAAAAAAAAATATCTTATCCTAATCTTTTGAATTAATAAAGATGGGATAAAGTTCTTATCTCAAAATATTTCTTTTCTTGTAAACTTAACACGTGACAATTTTTTTCCTCACATAAGCTGCCATTTCCAGAACGTAGCATTTAGAGAAAAAGAAGAAAAGAAAGAATAGAGATAAAAAGAAAAATAAAGAGAAGGAAAATAAAAATTAATAATAAATATATATAATTTTTCGAAACATAAAAATTATAACAATACTCATCGTAAATTAATTTTTAAATCTTTGTGAAAATTTATTAATTTAATTGGTACCCATTACAATTATAATTTTTTACAACTTATTGTAGCAATTTCGTTATAATTTCACGCAAATGGGCGATTTAGTCGAAAATTGTAATCGACTATGATTATATCACTATCGAGTAATATTTAACTATTTTATAGGTTAATGTCTATAATTTTAGGGTTTTGAACAAATTCGAGTTCAATTTTTTATTAATGATACATAAATTAGTTTTAGGGTTTTAGTATACGATTTAAGGTTTCGATCAATTCAGAGGGTTTTGTTATCGGTATTATATTTGATTTATTAAATTCCATAATCTTTTATTGTTACTAGCCTTATCGACTTATTGTACAATTTAGGACACTCGGACTTGAGTTAGGGTTCAACTACTGATTTCCTAGGGTTTATAACATCTAAAGTTTACACAATGATCCCCTTCCTAAGATCCTAAGATGGCCTGAGTCTAACAATATTTACCTTACATCCTCGATGTAATTATCCTCCCAATGTCTCCAGTATGATGCATGCAAAAATGAACATAGCAATTAAAACAAAGTAAATTTACATGAAATGAATCATACTAATAAATAAATAAATAAATAATATGGGTATTTTGAAAGGAAAATTTAATTTCGGAAGGTTTTAAAGTGGCTAGTGCTCTTGATAAATCCCCAATGGAGTTGCCAAGCTACCAAACCTGAAATTTTTCCAATTTTTATTATTTTCCTTAATCTGAACCATATTGAACCCTTTACCCATATAATATAGATCCGCGACTAGAGATTAAGAAAAACTTAGTTTTCTTTTCAATTTGAAAAGAAAAAATTGTTGCCACCCAATCAAAGCGAGGAAAATTGTTAAGTCATAACTGATGGATAGATTAATTATAACTTTGTCATTAGTCTTCGATAAAACAAAATTTTGAAAAATGATTTTAAAACCAAAGATCATAGATCCGAAGACTATCCTATTAAACTCTAATTGAGTACCACTTTTAACGTTCTAATGTTAATTTTATCTTTCAAAAATACTCTTCCAATAACAACACTTGTTCATAAATGAATAACTAAAATTACATCTACTTACAAAAAATGAGTAATTGAAATAAAATTCACAAAGTGGGAAAAATAATTTTTTTACACGTTTTAAGTTGTCTCATAATTTCCTACAAGTACCTACGTACCCGTTTTTCGGGATTAAACTTCCATAATTCATTCCATACAACTATAATTCATTGATTGGTTTTAATATTGAAAACATTCAAGTTTATATATTTTTTAATCATTTTAGTTTTATATTAAAAAGAATTCTAACAAAAAGTCTTAAATTGGTGTTTGGATTTTATTTTATTTTTTTTAAATAACTTTTTTAGGTGACAAAACATTTTTTATTTTTCTTTTCTCTCTTTTATTTTTTATATTTATTTACTTATTTTTGACTGAAACAATAAAAAATAAATAAATAAACAACACAACCTCTCTTTTTTGTTTCTTCTCTTTTTTTTTTCTTTTTTAGTTTTTTTTTTTTACAACTAAATAATGCATTAGAAAGAAAATAAAAGAATACAACAAATCAAAACAAGAGGAAGAAAGGACCGAACAAAGAATCTTATGCGAGCCGAATGGGTTGGTGGATCAAACTTTTGAGTCAAATGACCCAATTACGTACCCTGTACATGTGAAACCGAGAGAGAGATAGAGTTGCGGTAGATCAAGAGACTTTCCAGAGTACGTCTTAATGGCCAAATTGAGCATGTAATGGCATTTTTGTGAGTACTTTGTTGGGAAATGGGAGTTTGGTAATGTTGTTATGGTGTTTGGTGGCTGTTTGAGGGGCGACGTAAGGTGGTGGTCAACGATAGTTGTTGGGTGCCTTATGTAATGCTTGCTAAAGGTTGAAGGAGAGTTGGGTTAAGGGTTTAGGGATGCTACGAGCTTGTCTAAGTGGTTGGTTGGAGGAGATAACCACCAAAAGTGGTGGTTCATGTAGAGGTTGAGGGTTTAAGAATCCTAAGTGGTTGTCTAAGGGGTTAGGAGGCATGACAAGGAGTGATACGGGTGACAAATTAGAGCTTAAGAGTTGGGGCAGCTAGCTAAGTCATTGGTTTTTCTTAAAAGCAACTATAAAGGGGAATTTTTAAAGAGAGAGAGAGAAAGGTCGTGGTCATGAGAGTTGGATAGAGAAAGTTAAGAATGATGGTTTTTGAGTGTGTTTGAACTAGAATTAATGATGGAAATGGAGCTTAAAGATCTTATTTATATTAAATGAAGCTTAGTTCGACATAAAGAGGCTCATTAATAGCCGAATCGGCCATGAATGCAAATCCCTAATTTTAAGTTTTTTCTTGATTTGCATGGCCAATTTTAGTACCCAAATGAATGAATCTGGTCTTGTTTTTACATCCAATTCGAAGAAGGCTATGTAGAGTACAAGATCAAATCAAGAAATCAAGTGGTTGCATGTGGAATTCACATGAAAATTCTTGGAAAAGCGAGGAAGGCAAGTTGTCTTCACATGGGAAAGTATTGGAAAAGGAAGGAAAGGGTAGGAAATGAGCACGTCAACCAACAACTGGTTGACATGTGGCACACTAGACAACTGGCCCTATTATGCAATGACACATGGCTTAGGCATGAAGCAAAAATAAAAGCACACTTTGTGCACTTGGTAAGAATTGAACTCAAGACCTTAGACTCTATTCCAATGCTAAGACCAAGTGTGGTACCAATTAGGTTATTGGTTTATGCCTTGAAAAGCCATGTAACTAAATTATATTTAAACGATATAGAAGCTTGACTTAATCTAAAAGATAGCTAACTAAAATAAGCTAACCCAAACATAACAACCCCATCACTATTCTAAGCTCTGTTTTTTTTTTTGCAAAATAATATTTTATTTTCCTAAAGATTCCATTTCCCTTAAAAAAAACTCTATTCTATCTACTTTTTTTTTTTCTAAGTTTTTAATTTTTTTCTCTCAATTTTCAAATTTTTGTACTTTTTTGAATTTTTCTATTTTTTGTACTTTTCTAAATTTTCTTTTTTTTTTTGTATTTTTCTAAATTATCTATTTTTTTTATTTTTATAAATTTTCTACTTTTTTGTTTTTCTAAATTAAGACCCTTTTATTTTATTTTGAAAGAAGCTTTAAAATTACAGAAGAGCAAAAATAGGGTATCTACAAGGGAGAATAGTTTAGATCGATAGGGTCAACTTAAAAGGTGCAGCCTCATTAGTTGAAAGCGGACAACTTGATTTGAAAGCCTTGAGATGGATTTGAAAATGGGTGGAAAACTTGTAATAAGCCTTTACCTTTCCCCCCTCCCCCTTCTCTCTCTCACATTCTTTCTCTATCTCTCTTTCTTTGAAAGTTTGTTAATAGGTAAAAATTCTTATTTGAGAAGTAAGAGCTATAACCATTCCCTTCCTTGGTAATCATGTAAGGTATCTCATATTCTTCTCAATCTTTGAAAATATCTCTTGATCACAATACTGTCACGGCTAAACTGGTGACATGTTGAGCTTTCTAGTTGGACCTTGTGATTTTAAATAGTCTTTTTCTAAGGAAACGATAACTCATGATTAATCTAATCGAAGAGGACTTCCTTATATACTCTCTATTTAAGTTTACTCTTGACTACTATTCCAAAAATTATGGTTTAGTTTGTAAATGATATGCCTTTTTTTTTTTTGTTCGATATTATGAATTTAGGCTTTTGGTCAAATGGTTTTATAAAGGGATAAATGAGAAAGACTATTTTAAAAGAAGTATTTTTATCCAACCCAAGTTTATAGGTTAAGAGCCCTTAGAAAAAAACTAGAAGTATACTTGACCTAATTTCAAAAATAATTTTTTATTTAAGATAAATTATTCCGTATGATCAGAAGAGTTTTTATAGAGTATGGGCAATACTGTGGGTAAGGAAGCCTCTTGTAATTCAAGATGGGTGAAGAGGTTTTGTACTCATGATTTAGAGTATGATTTATAATGGGCGCTTTATGTTTTAGGGCTGGGAATATGAATTAAAGCTTTGTGTTCCTAGAGCTATTTGGGCTTTAAGTCTACACCTTCTTTGGTTAGGGCAATTATGTTCAAGTTTGTTGCCTTTGTTGAGGTGAGTTTCCTTTGGGGGCTTTTCTCTTACATATAAGCTTGATTTTCAAACCTCTCTTTCTTTTCTTTTCTTTTTTTTCCTTCTTTTCTTTTCTTTATTTTTTCTTCTTTTTTTATTATTTTGCTCCATTTTTTCTTCACCCATTTTGCTCCTTTCTCTTTTCTTTGGCCCCAAAAGTAATTACCTCTTTCACTGAGCCTTTATCTTTAAGGGATTCAAGGCCCTAAATCCATGGATTTTGAGTGTATGGGCTTAGGTGAGGTATGTGTAGACTTGAGGTGTTTGGAAAAGTGTTGGCTCTTCTTCATCTCAAGGTTAACAAATTTTTTAAAACAAAAGTTATCCTTCAATCATTGTTACTATGCAAGCATAAACTAGTTTTATCCTTTCCTTCAAATTATCCCATTGTGAGGTGGTTCTTAACTGGGTTTAAATTTGAAGACACTCCCAATTGGCTCAACAGGGTTGATAGAAGATATTCGTGTTTGGGTCATTAGAAATGATTGCCTAACTCATTTTAATCTACGTATCAAATTCAAAATAGACTTCCTTTAAGGAATGAGTATAAAAATCTTCACCATAATATCACTAAACTCTCAAAATGTTCAATTGTTACTATGTAGGGTATAGTTTGTCTCTTTTCATTCCAAACCTTTTAAAAGTAAGTTACTATATCCTTAGGTAGAAATTGACTTTGCCACTAATTTCTTAGTGTAAGATAATACTTTTCAAAGACCAAATTCCCTATACCTTTTGTGTTACTAACGGCTTAAGTAGATAATTGCCCTAGACTTATAGATCCTAATGCCCCTTGGCTTTCATGTTTGTTTACGGATCTAGTTCTTTAGAGTTAAATAGGCTAGTGTTGATGTTTTTTGAGGTAGAGGATTTATGATTACCTTTTTGTTTGGATGGGGGTCGAGCTCAACATAAGGCTTTTAATGAGACTGATGTTGTATCTAACTTTGTGCTTTGACTCATTTTATAGTTAGGCTTGGTTTTCTCAATGGAAAAGGGGTTTCGAGCTAGTTTAGTTGCCTTAATGGGCCAAGGTTTATGTTTAGGTCAATTGCCTTAACGGGTCGAAGGTTCATGTTTGGATTGGCTGCCTTAACAGGCTAAAGGGTTAGTTACCTTAACAGGTTAAGGCATTGGTTGCCTTAATGGGCCAATGGTTGCTTCAATAGGCTACGGGCTAAGGGATTGGCTACCTTAACGACTCAAGGGCTTGTCTTTGTTTCAAGTCCTATAAGAATTTGTAACCATCAACAACTTTCCTTTTTTTTCTTTCCCTTTTCCTTTCTTTTTATTTTTATTTTTATTTTTTTGTGATAGAGAAAGATAAGGCTTTATTTTATAGAAACCGAGTGATCTAATTACAAATAAGGATAAGGAATTTATGGTTCCACTTACATGCCTATGGAATATATTTATAATAGTTATATGAACATTATTAAAGGTCTATTTACAAAAGAGGAAAAGAATAAAGAATAATATGCTAAATGAAACTTTTATTATCATGACAAATTGGAGTATAAAAAGAAACAAAGAAAGTGAGCCTAACATTTATTCTCAATTATTTTTAGATGAAACTTGACATTTATTTTAGGCTCTTTGACTACATATAAAGTTCTTAATCTACCTCTCACAGTCAGGCTGCAATTTTATCTAGCATCTCCAAAGCCTAATCCATGGTCTTTTCGCCTTCTCTAACTTGGGCCAACAAGGTTTGATTAGAAACTTCAATGTGTCTAGCCCTTTGCTTCTAGGTGGTAGCCTCAACTTGCAGCAACTATTCACAAATTCTAGGGACACCTAGCAGGCTATTGACTCTCTGATTGTTTACTTGTTAGTTACCTACCATTGTCTGTGGTCCTTTGTATTTTATGGATAAGAATCATTTATTAATGAAACAAAAAAAAAAAATGTATGTGGAAACATGCAGAGAAGAGGGCTAGTAAATTGACTATGATGTGGTGAGAAATGGATTTTTATTAACATTGTAACTTTGAAGTTTCCAAATACATAATTTAAATTATTTTCTTCTTTATTTTATTGAAAAAAAAAAGAATCTTAGGGGCTAGTTCCTCCTCTTCGTGTGGTGTTCTAACTAGTCTTCCACCTTTTTTCTCTTCTTTAAGCTAGGTCCTTACATCCATCCCGTAACCTAAGAATTGTCTTCAACACAAAACTTCTAGAACTCTCTAACCCCGTAATAAGTAGTGATACCTTTAGGAAGTTCGGTCACAGTAGTGAAAGGTTCAATTAGGTTCATCTCTCTAATACATTTCTTGTGGGTAAAGTTGAGTCTGTGGCTCCACATATGGCTGATAAACGAAACCATTAGAAGGGTTAAATCACCATTTCTTTCTTCCTTAAGAGAGTTGAGAGATCTAGTTTGTTCGGCTAATTAGCTTCAGGATGTTAGACTTCCCTTCTGGGAATAGAAGCACCATTTTTGTAATCCTGTGATGTATGTGAGATACCCTGTTAGGAAATAAAATGGTTCTAAAAGCTACTAGGATGTAGGCATTAATCTTGCATTGTTGCCAATCTTTAAGGTTGGTGCAAAAGAGTTCCTGGCTATAATTGGAAGTAGTTGCAAACCAAGTGAAAAGATCATCTACTCTGATGATTCTTTTATTACAATGTGCTCACATCTTGCAGATTATGGACTTGCAAAGGCCTAATAGTTTATTAAAAATCTTTGCTGGGCCACCTATGATATTTGGAGCATAACATCCTTTTCCGATAGAGGGGACTCCTAATAGGTAGGAATATTCTTCAATAGTTAGGCTCAATCAACATGGGACAAAACAAAAAAATAGCATATGAAGGTTGCAAAAGTGGACTAAAGCTCGCATTATGGTGATATTGGCCTTAATCTTAAGTAACGAAAGGACAAGTCTGATCCCATCTCGAATGGTCTTCTATTAGGTAAGGTTGAAAAATTAGAATCATTTCTCAAGTATCCCTTGTGGTTCCAAAGGCTAGCGAATGTGAATTTCCTTAAATAGGGCGAGTATGAAGGAGAAACTAGTCATTTCTATAAAAAAGAAACAAAATTATATCAAAATTATCCTATTTACATGGGAATTACAATGATATTTTACAAAGATAATATTTATAGGGAAAACACTAGAAAACTTCATAGCAACAATTTTTTTTATTTTTAGTTTTGCCACATCATGTTTATTTGTTAATTTCGGGAAAGAGTTCATGAATGTAATTAGGATAAATTCTAAAGGTCCTTAAACTTTGTAACCTTGCACGCTTTTAGAAAGGGGGTTCCTTAATTACATCAAAGCTTAAGTGGGGTAACATAATCGACTCTTAAAGGTGGTTATCCTTCAGCATCCGAAGCTTATACAATGACCCCCCTCCTAAGGTCATAGGATAGCTTGGATTTGATCGTATCTATTACACATATATGACCACCACTATATACACCCCTTACACCCCCCCCCCCCCGAGAAACCCTATAGGTTAAATGTAACAAAAAGGTTAGCACAACCATTTATATATAAAAAATATTTAGAAGAATACTGATTTAACATGAGTATTTTGAAAATAAATCTAATTTCAAAATATTTAAGTTGCTAGCTCTCTTAACCTTCCTCAATGAAGTTGCTAAGTCGTTAAGCTTAAAATTTTCTTTTTTTTTTCTTTCTATTTTTAGCCTGATTTATATTAAACCATATACCCATTTAATATAGATCTTTGATTAGGGATTAAAGAAGACCCGACTTTCTTTTAATTAAAAAAAAAAAAAACCTTTGAGTCGCTACCTAACTATAGCCTAGAAAAAGGGTTAAGTCATAACTAATTAGGTAGATTAGTTATAACCTAGCCACTAGTCATGGAAAAACTAATTTTGAAAATGGCTTTGGAAAACTAGAGGTTTCGGATTTATAGGCTAACTTATTAAACTCTAATGGATACCACTTTGACCTTGAATTTAACTTTATTTTTCAAAATATCCTTTCTAATTTCATATTTACAAGTAAGTAAATAAATAAATAAAACTAAATTTACTTATTAAAATGAATAAATTTGAAAATCATTTACACAAGGGAAAAAAATTTATATTTTAAGTTATCCTATAATTGCATATGGTGCCTATATACTTACTATTTGGGATTAGACTTCTGTAATTCGTTTTTAGAAAACTTTAAATGTGTTGATTTATTTTAATTTTGAAAATGGCTAAATTTACATTTATTAGTCCAATTTAGTTTATTTTAGGAACATTCCGAAAAAAGGAGTCATAATCTCGAGTGATATTACATTTTGAAAATTCTAAAAGAACGTAATTATATTTATTTATTTTGAAAAATGGATTTTTCCAATTTTTTAACATACTTTCCTAAAATAGAGGGTTTTTGAAAATTATGCAAAAAATAAGAGTATAGGGAAAGTGTTTAAGAGAAAAAATAAATAAATAAATAAAATTTTTATCTTTTATTTTCATTATTATATATATGTGGAAATAAGCGAGGAAATAAATAAAAAAAAAAGAAACAAAATACATATGAAAGAGAAAAAGGTTGAACTCGACCTGTACACAGGTTAGGTGAAGGGATTTGGTTGAGTTGTTGGACGATTGTAGGCTTAGATCCAAGTTGCATGCACATGTTGGGTACATCAGGAATTAAAGGATGGGGAACAGTGGCCAACAATGCTTCTTAGGAGGTTTTAGGTGCCAAAATGAGCGGAAGAGGATGTTTTCACATATATTTTATTGGGAATATGCGGGAAGAATTAGTGTTACGGCCAATGGTGACTGTATGGTGGTGCTTAGCATTAGACGATGGCAGTAGGCGTTTAACTATGGTGGTTATGGCAGTTACGGGTGAAAGGGGAGTTTATCCTTAGGTTTTTAACCTCCATAAACTCAATCATAGTGGTAGTTTTTAGCGAGGATGAGTAGAAGTAAGGGTTTCAAAGGGGTACAAGCAGCAATTGGGGTTTGAGCCAAGGTAGCTAGTTGTGGTACTATAAGCCACGGTACAATGTAAGATTGGTATTGTTCGATTACCCCTATCATAGGGGTTGTGTTGATGACAAGAAATTTGCTTGAAGAGCTTTGAGTTGCGACGCAACCTAAAGAGAGAGTAGCATGTGCAAATGAGAGAGAAAGAGAGTGGGAAAGCTTATGAGCATATGTTTGAGCTATGATTGGTGTCTAGAGACGAAGTTAGACCCCTTGTTTATAGTTCTGAAGCTTGAAACGAGCTTCAAAGGTTTAAACACGGAAGATTCAAGCCACAAATTCATGAGCTGCTCTTGCTCAAAATTGCTCAAAACTTGAGGAAACTCTAGATTTAATTGAGTAATCTATGTAAGAACACTTCAGTGACGATGATTTATAGCTTAGATTGAAAAGATTTTGCCTAAAGTGTTCAAATTTGGCAAGTTGGCTCACATACATTCATGATTTTTTTCCAATATCAATCTTTAATTTGACCCCCAAAACGAATGAATCTAAACGTGTTCTTAAGCTTAATTGATAGAGTTTCATGTCAACAACACAAACATGGTAAAGATTTGAATCGATTTTGGTGAAGAACGAATGGAAAGTGAATTGGAAGTGGGTGGGGGGTATGGGGTTTAGAAAGGCAAGTCCAAGCTTGCTATGCTATGCTATGCCATGGAGCAAATGAAGCTGACATGGCACCTACAAGCACCACCCAGCTACATAGATGGCCTAACAGCTGCCATGTGTCAAGTTCAACACGTAGCCTTGGTTTTGGTTAGAAAAATAAAATGTATGAGTATGTGTATGGGGATTCAAACTTGCAGCATTTCCCTCCAATTAATATCAAGTCCATACACTTAACTGATGGTGTTGTTGGCCTATGCCTCAAAATATTATGCAACTAAATAGTACTTAACCCATGAAGCAACTTAACTTATTCTAAAAGTAAAGGCTACCTGAATAATTTAATTTATTTAAAAACTTAACATGACTCTAAATTCTCATTTTTCTTTAAAAAACTAGATTCCTAAATATAAAATATCTATTTTTCCAAGAAAATCCTATTCTCTCAAAGTTAAAATTTTTTTCCTTTTTTTTTAACTTTAAATTTTTTTAATAGCAAAAAGGCCCCTTTTCTTTAATCTAAAAAATTTAAACTATGATGGAGTAAAAATGATGTGTCTATATTATATAACTTAATTTTAGTAATGTCATATACTCTTCTTATTGTATTGTAGTTTAAATAGACAAAAAATTACAAACTTATGTGTAAATTTTTTTACTATTTTACTTGAAAATCTAAGAAATAATGTGATATATTGAAAATCAATACTAATACTAATATTAATATCCATTTAATTTATGGTTTCACTTAATTTAGTATTGTCGTATAACTTAAATTTTCATAGTTTCTACATTTGGTAAAATTTTGCTTTACTAAAAATTTTCTTTTGGGTTGTAATTTTTTTTAAATATGAAGATATTATGTTATTTTTCTTTGTAAAATTTAAATATTATTATCGTTATTATTTTTCTTTTGTATTTATAAATATTTTATGGATTTAATTATAAATTTTTAATTGATAAATGATATCAAACCTATGATAATGAGATATAACATGATAGCATAAATTGTTAGCCCTAATATAAATCAGTCTAACCTGAATATAAAATATGCTTGGTCATCGGTTTAAGTTTTTTTATACAATTAATAAATAGTTTGTATCACAAGTTTAGTCTTTTAAGCATAAGCCTATTTAGATAAAAAATGAGGTATGATATAATAACACAAATTGTCAACCTTAGTTACGTAACAGGAAAAAACGAAAAAGAAATAGACTTTAGGATTTTATTTGTGGTTTAGAAATTACAATATATGATCTTTATGCTGTAGATGAAGATAAGATTAAAAGTGTCGGTAGCTGTCTCTTTCCTCAATCATTCCCCTTTCCAACTTTTTTAACTTCTGCCATTCCTTGCGGGTCAAAAGGAAGATACACGACAAACCATATCCGTCGTCAATTGTGACACCTAGAGTTATCTAATGACCGTGAAAGAAAAAGATTTATTGGATGTTATAATTCACGCATATATTCATATAGCGATATTAATACGATTTTTATACAATTACTATCTGTATCTTATACACATTATATGTATCAAAATTTCATTCGTATATTGCATATATATATATAGTATTTGGCATACAGTATCCAATTAATTCCTTTATGTTTTAAATCAAAACCTCTAAATTTATCTTAAAATTCGATTGGCATCTAAGAAGTCCCTTGTTTTTATGATCAGAATCATGATAGATATTAAAGATAATTAGTCGATGCAAACACAAAGAACTTAATATATTAACTTGAAACATTTAGAACTTATTTGAAATTTGATTTAAATATAGTGGTGTAAATGACCTATTTAAGCTTTATAAATCTCGTCAATTTAATTTTTGTACAAAATATAGGAGACTTCCTATGTGCTTAATCCTAAAACAATATGTCAAGGAGTCGGGTAAGACTTCCAATCAAATGAAATTATGCTGAATTCATCTGTGTAGTTCTGCTATTAACTTCTTTACCTCTATCAAGACTCTTATCAATGGATTAAAAAACAAGCAAAAGAAAACCTAAAAGCCAGCCCCGTCCTGCTTTTGTGGGAGCAATTACTATTTTTAGGGGCAGTCAAAAGCATATCATGATGAAACTAACCATTAGCCTACAAATATTAAATAATTGAAAATCAATGAGGATAAGAAAAGGTATTTCGCGCATAATAAAAGTAACCAACTATAGTAATAAGATAAAAAAAAGCGAGCGTCTATTAAAAGAAAATCATAGAAGGAACTTTTGATAAGTCATCATATTAATAGTATGGTTTGAAAAATCAAACTACGAGATCACGCATTACATTTATATCATTCATTATTAACAATAAAATTGATTGTGATATAAGTATATTATAAATTAATTATTTGTGTTTTCTATTCAATTTCATGCAAACACAAAATAAAAATATAAAAACGATCTGCTAACATAAATTGTGAAATTTTTCCTATAGATGTCTAAGTACAAGTTCCTTTGATCGTCAAATCAGAAATATGTGGAATTCTGACTTTAGATTCAACACTTTTATTTCAAAACGTCCGCATAGGAGTAGTTAATGAGATTGGAAATCTATGGTAATGGTGGTGACTGCCTAATGGAAACACGTGTAAACTGTAATGCTAGAATTTGATAGAAGTTCTAATAAATGACGTATAAAATAATCTGACAAAACGGGGCGAGAAAACGATGTGCCGTTGCCGACACCGACAAAAGTTCGTGAGCACGCCGCGTACCCGCTTTTATGTTGTAGCTGTATGAAATATTATCATCGGATTCCTTTCATGTCTATATGTATTTGCGCCCTATCCCAAACGCTGACATGGAGTTAACGCAAATATTATATTAGGATTTTTCTTTTACAGTAATGCCAATAATTTAACATTATAATGATATTAATCGAAGTAACTAATTATAGAAAGTTAGCAGCTTATTTTTTTCTCTCTATTTTCTATTTAATTAATTAATTAATTTATTATTTAAGTAACATATTGGGTTTTTTATAGGATGGCCAATATATATTAAATTTTTATAAAATAACGATTTAAATTAGTCAATATCACGATAATGTTATTTTGTTTATATTACCATAAAAATCCCCTATTATTATAATGGTGAACTGAAATTAGGAATAAAAGGATATAAATGTCTTTTAGTCGAATTATATGTTATGTTATATTCTTGATCGAAAAGACCACTTGATCAATTATTTAGTCAGATGATAATAAAAGTCAATATAACAAGGATTTCAATAGTGAGATGATTGTTGAACTGTTGGTCGATAAAATAATAAAAGAACTAATAATTCAATTGAGTATTTATATTTAAAAGAAAAAGAAAGGATTTTGACCAAAATGGGATAATGGTAACCAAAAAAGTATTTGAAAAAAAAAAAGGAAAAAAAAAAAAAATATATATATATATATATATATGAGACATATCCTTTGATAGGAGACGATGCCGACTATAGTTTTACCATAAGTGCACCTTCAAACTTGGAAACTAAATGGCGCAGGTTTTGGTAATGATCGAACAACGTGTCCAAAAATGAGTCCACTGGACCGACGAACAAATTTCTTAGTTTTTAGTTTAAATAGTGCTTCTTTTTCTAACCAATGTCTCGATGGATTTATCAATACATACGAACTATATATTTCTGAAAGGTAAATATTATATTCAGTAACTGAATTTGCTTCTTCTTTTTTCCCCATCAATTAACTACCTGAAGATCTAATATATCAATTTACTATTTATAAACATTTTAAAGTTATTTATAGTATCTATTTTTAGTTACAAAAATGGATAAAATTTAAATTGTTAATTATAAAAATGGATAATGTTGAAGCATCAAATTTGATATTTATGCTTACTGAAGGTATACATTCAACTTACATGAATCCAATAAAGTCATTGGCTAAATTTCCACTCCCCTGTTCTGAAAAGCATAATCAATTCGTCACATATCCCTATCTAAATGTGAATATATCTCAAATTTTTCAAGTCCATATTTTATTTATGATGAAAGGACAAGTCGAATACAATGTAGCAAACACGCTGTACAATCCATATAACTAAACACAACAAAAAATTTAATTAATATATATATTTGGTGAAAAGTGTGCATCATAGCCCTAACAGTTCAAATATGACTCGGCTTGCAAACCTATCATCGGTGGAACATTTGCGAGGATCAACTCAGTTACCGAGTGTGAAATTTATCATCCTCTCATATTAATTTTATCACCTACTGTCACACTGCCAGTAGCATAATCCATCTATACCATTCTCATAGGCATCCCACTCTAACAATCAGCAAATCGATGTAACTTTCTTCTTTCTCAACTGACCAACATTAAACATGAAGCCCTCATATCAACAATCAACGTAACTAAGTTATAGAAGTGATCTTAGCACCTAATCACCACGTCATTCCAAGAGTATAGGAGTGGGACCATTGCCCTTTAGTCAATGGTTATTAATCAAAGGTCCAAGTCGCTTCACACAAGCAATACACAAATTTTTATTAGTCCGTTATTTTTTATTGGGTTAAAGCTATCCCTTCATACATAATCCATTGATAAGTAACGTAGTATTCACCTTTATTTTTCTCAAAAACAGTTGCTAATACCTCATCTTTATTAACCTATAACAACATATTAGAAAATTTAATCCTAATTTCTTTTTAAATTTATCCTTTCTTGTTTACGAACTCCTCGTAATTTTAATTAAGTGAGTCATATTCAAGTTTTTATGACTTTAAATTAAATCCATTAAACATTAGAGTCAAGGTGATTAATTAGAGAAAGTAGAGTTAGTTGACCTAGCGGTGTAGGACTTGTCGACTAAGGTAGAAAATGAATCAATCGCTCTATATAGGTAGGTTGGCTTTCCTTCTCTCTTAAGGGTCTCCTTTAGTTTTCTTTATCCTTATTTACAATTATTCTAAACCTTGATTTTAAAATTATCATATTGACTATCTTTTTAAGATGTAATTCACAATTTGTTATGATTATTATCTTTGAATCAAAGAGTTTCTTTTATTTTTTTTTAATATCTACAATTCTTAGCATTTGAATTCTATAATATGTTATTCCTACTTCATTTCAAATCTTTGTTAAGGATTCACTAATTCATATTCATAATTCATTCTTCTATTCCATGCTGCTCTTCTTTGTGTAACCTTTAACTTTATGCTTTACTAGCCAAATCTCCTAGCCATTGTCCGCATATATTCTTGTTAAAACGCCCATGATGTGGCAATTCCACCTAGAAGGTAACTTTTACAACATGTCTTGTACCATGCTCAAGGCTTTAAGCTATGTAGTAAGTAATAAGAGCAACTCTTGATTTATTATGAGCCTAAATGATGGATTCAGTAAGTTCTTGCTAACAACCAACCCACTAAGTAGAAACATTAAAACTCAAAGTACATTAAAATGAGCACTAGGAAGAAAGGTCCACAAGCCAATAATGAAGAAACATAGAGTTGAACAACTTGGGACACTTACCCCCATAAGAAATCATAGATAAAATATTGTTTTTCATAAATTATTAAATTCTCTATGGTATTAAAAAATTGTAATTAATATTTCTTAACTTCATTGTAAATAAGATTTATTATTTTTAATCATGTATAAAAACATTATATTAAGGTTTAGATTCTTACTAGATTGTGTAACTTTAGGTTTCCATCAATTCTCCTAATGCTCTAAGTGGTCATAGTGTGCAAGAGGGTTTTAGTTTGTCAGTCGGCTCATTTAACTTGCTTTTTAAATAGATTAAAACCTAGGTTTTTCAACTTGTTTAAAAAGTAAGCCAAATTAACCTAACTTGTTTAACCCATGAGTCAAATCGATTTGAGTTGTCCCATCTAACACGTTTACATCTTTGACCCGTAAGTCAGCTCGTTTAACTCACTTTTTAAATAGGTTAGAATCAAGGTTTTTTAGCTTGTTTAAAAAGCAAACTAAATAAACTTTACCCTTTTAACTCGTAACCTAAAGCAGGTTGAGCCAAGTTAGCTCATGTAATCTACTTGCACACCTTTACTAAGTGATTTCCTACTAAATTGAATTGTTCCAAGGAGGCTAAGACATTATTTATAGAGTTTGTTATATGATTTATGTAAATCTTATTTTAGGCAGTCTTTTAATTCCATTTTCTTTTGAAAATATGTTGTTGGCATTTGTTTTACATTAGTTAAATATTCTTATTTTAGGGAAGAATATTCTCTTTTAATAGATTGGAATATACTTTTATTCTTATGTATTCCTTTTATTCATTTTGAATTATTTAATTTATAATTTTTTTTTTTCATTTTTAAGGCATTTCATATATTGTGTCTCTTTTGGTTAAAAAAATAAAATAATCTTACGACATATTGTAGGGTTAATTTTAGCACTTATATTTTGCTAGGTTACAATGTGTTGTTAGAATGTTTTAACATTAGTAGATAGTATATTTTAGGCTTCTTTATATCATTAGAGGGTATTGCATAAACACCTTAAAAAACTTCAATTAGGGCAAGAATTCTCTACAACTATTAGGAAACTCCAAAAATAAGTCTATCATCAATTTGATCTTATATTTGTTCTGTTAATCACTTGTAAGTGAGGCTAGCAAATCCTCCCAACCCATCATGTCTCATGTCTTTCTAAACAAGTTCACATTTTGAAAATCTTATCCCGTAACTTGACCTATGTATTAATTGTATATGAAAACCTAAATTCATAACTTAACCCATTTAATAAACTTGTTCCATGTCTAAATTGGTCCATTTTATCAATTAAAAAGTTGTGACTAAATCTATAAGATAGCTATAAACTTCTAAGGAAAATGACGATCATGAAATTAATATTTTGCAAATAAAAATGACATGGTCTTATACTTATACATGAAATTACAATCCAATAAAACTTTAATAAATTTAAATCCAATTAAATATAGCAAATTTAAACATTCATGTACTATATAATATGTTATTATTAAGTTGAACTATATATCAATGATACATTACTATTAGTGGTAATTTTCCTAAAGAGATAATTAAAGAATTTGCATATAAAAAATGTATTAATAAAAAATAAATGATGTTAAAATATTTATAAAAATAAATTAGTTTGTTACTGTTGATGAAGAATTTAACTGCATACTAAATGTGATTCTGAAGCTATTGTAGGTATTAATATTCTTAAAATATCACATGTTATTTTTATAACTTAAGGCTTTTGAGATTGATTGGTATTCCAGTAGCCTAAAATACGTGATTCAACCATCATAAGTTGCTCCTCATAAAAATAATAGTTTTAATTCAAATTTATTGTCACCTATAAGTATTTACATGCTATTAAAGCATTGAAATTTCTAGATAATATAAAGATTGTAAGCATCATAACAAATGAAATAAATTTAGATTTAGTATACATGTTTGTAAAATGTAATATTACTTGTAAGTCATCCATCCATTCATCATTAATAAAATCCTAAGCTCTTGACTTATTGGTACTAATATTTTGATTTGTACTTGTCCCATCATTATTCACATATTGATGGAAAAAGAGAAAACAATGCTCCTATAACTTTCAAAATATTAGTTATTTTGAAATAATATGGGTTTCATGGATAAACACTTGACATGTCTATGGAACTTATTTAATAAACAGGTTCACATGTTGAACCGGAAACCTTAACATGAATCTTTTTGTGTTTAAACTGGTTCAACCCATTTGCATCTTATGTTTTCTTTTCCTCTATATGAACTTGCTTATAAATGTAGGCAACATATCTAGATTAACAGGTCATGTCCCAAATTGCTAGCTTTACTTGTAAGAGTTCACTAAAATTACATCAATATTAAATTTATCCAAGATTGAGTAAGTAGCCAAAGAGGGCATAGGTATGGAATCATCATGTTTGTCGATCTAGGTCATGCTCATTAACAAAAAGACATAGGTTTAGCAAAGATACACGTGAGTAGCTTAAGTTAGTGGATAACTTAATACAGTCCACTCTTATAGAATATTACACAAGTGTCATTAGTTCATTTCCTAATGAATCAATGTCAATTGATCTTAAAACCTAAGAATATCATACAACAGTTGTGTAGACCATCACGTTTTAATGCTAAAAGCATCATTAAGTCAACTATTTGTCATTACCTAAAGCACTCATGAGAGAAAGTATCGAATTAAGATGGGGTCCAATCATCTCTAATAAAGAATTGTATATCCTAGTCCACTTGGTTGGGCATAAGTGGCTTAGAAGTTCATGGCTTTAGCAAGAAGTGACCTAGTCTAAATTGCTCCTAATAAACCTAGCAAAAAGATTAAATTTATGATGGTGAATTCATGCACAAACTGATCTAAGATATCTAAACAAAGAGGTAAGATCATATGGCATAGATCTATGGTAGGTAAACTCTTGGAGATTTTCCTAAAGCATCGAGTAGGTAAAGGAATATAGCAAGGTAATCCAAGAGTTTGTCTCATTAGAAGGCATGACCACAAATAGGACTTAGATGATTGCATAAAGTATGAGGAGAAATTGGATAATTCTTAAAAGAGAGATGCTGTGTAATTTAAATTGAATCATTTGGAATCAATTAATTAGATTTGGATTTAAAATTGATCAAAAGATCAAGCTACTCCTAAAATCAAAAAATTGATTTAATAATATTGGAATTGAACCAAAACAAAAAATATACAAAGCCTAAATGGGGCATAGGTATTAAATTCGTCTAAGATTGAGTGAGTGCCTAAAGAGGTCAAAGGTATGGAAATCACATTTGTTGATCCATGTCATACTCATAAGCAAAGAGATAAGGGTTAAGACACAAATAAGTAGCTCAAGTTAATGGGTAACTTAATACAATTGCTCTTAGAGAATACTGCATAAGCATCTTTAATTCATTCCTATTGAACTAAGGCCAATTAATCTTAAAACCTAAAATTGTCATACAAGGGCTATGTTGACTGTCACAATTTCATGCTAAGAAAATGCAATTTGCTCAAGAGCATCATTAAGCCAACTATTTGTTATTACCTAAAGTACTCATAAAGTGCTTGTATCAAGTTAAGATTAGGTTTGGTCATCTACAATCAAGGATTGTATATCTTAGTCCATTGTTCACTTGGTTGGGTATAAGTGGTTTCAAAATCCATGGCTTTAGAAGAAGTGATCTAGCTTAAGTTGCTCTTATTAAACTAAACAAAAAGATTAAATTTATGATGTCAAATTCATGTATAAACCAATCTTAGATATTTAAACAAAGAGATATTATCACAAGGCGTGGATCTATAGTAGATCAAATCATGGAGACTTTCCTAAAGCATCAGGTGGTTGAAGAAATATAGCGAGTTACTCCAAGAGTTTGTGTTATTAGAGGGCATGAATGCAAATAAAACTTAGATTATTGCATAATGTATGAGGAGAAATTAGATAACTCCTGAATGAGAAATGCTAGCTAACTTAGTTTGAATAATTTGGAATCAATTAATTAGATTAGAGCTATATTTATTACAAGATCTAGCAGCTCTTCAAAAATTGTGTTTATTAAGATTGGAATCAAATGCAAGAAAATTAGATAAAGCCTCTTTAGGCTTGATCCCTTGAGTTGGCACCTACTTTATGTACGCATGAGGCTTGGTTTTGTATGATCAACACTCTAATTAATTAAAGAACTTGATGTGCCTAAATCTGTAGACCAAATCCAAGCACGATTAAGATCTCATTAAGAATAAGCTTAAATAGGCCTAATAAATGTGAGTATAAAGACCTAGAAGTAAAATGTAGAACAACCTTTTAATTGCAATTTTAAATCTCAATGCTTAAAAGCTTATATAGAAGGTTTAATGACTTAATAATACAATATAGAAGGAGGATTAAAAGATCTCAAGTTGTTTTGTTTAGATACAATTGAGTTAGATAACAACAAGAGTAAGATATGCCTCCTTTGGAGAGGCCTAAAGACTAGGTTGATAAGGCCATGAGGATGTTATGGTAAGAAATAAAGACAACAATAAGCTAAATAGCTAATGTGATTACTGATGTTTCCATTATGAGGAAATGAGTATGATAAGAGATTTTGAGACTCATGAGTATGCATACATTCATGGTGTAAGAAATGATATGTAAGATGATATGAGAGGGTCTAAAGGCATGTTTTTAGAGTTGTCAGTGTTGCGACCTCAAACAATAGTGTATGATTGTAAAGTGATGTGAGAACCAAAGTTACTTATTGGAAGAGTGATAATAAACTTAGAAGTCATAAGTTCTAGATTATGAAAGTTTTTAGAATGAAATAATTTTTAAGGAGGGTAAAATGTAATACCTTTGTGTTTTGAGCCCCTAAATTTAGAATATCATACAATATTAACCAAATGAGGTCAAAATTTAAGAAGAGGTCACAAAAATTAGAGAAGTGACATTGTGTAGTTGGATTTTATAAAGTTCACAAGAAGTTTTAATTTAATATAAATGTTGGTTAGTTAGAACAATCTTTATATATTGGAAATTTGGTATTTAAGTCCATAAAATAATAAAATGTTAGAGATAAATTATTTAAATAATAAAATTAATAATTTGAATTGAAATATTATTCAAGATGATGTATATGCATTAAAAATGTTTTACATGCAAATTATATACTTATAAACTAGCAAAAATGCAAAATAATAAAACACATATAATATTTAGAGGATTAATGAACAAAATAATAAGAGGTGGTTTAGAAGAAACTAGGACTGCAAATGGTTTTCCTAGAAATTGAGGGTAGCAAACTAAGGGCAACTATGATTTTAAAATAAAAATTAAGGGGTTTGATGTTTTTATGCCCATTTTTTTGGGGGAAATTTGATATTTATCCTTCATGCAAGCCAAACTAAGTCACTATAAAAGCCCCAAACTACCTTTGTTTCCAACCTTTTGTCATATTTACACCTTAAGCAAATTGATGGAGTTACATTTGGATTTTAGAGAATTAAAGGAAAATAAAGGAAAAACGGGTGTAGTAACTACATGTACGTAGAACTATAATCAAGGGGTGACCTAAAGACCAAACTTACGACAACTAAAAGGAAAATGCAATGTCATCTTGAGCTAACATGGTGATGGAGCTAGTGGATGGCTAGAATATGAGGCGCCAATGAGTCCTAATTTTCATTAAACTTGTAAAAGTAGCAAATTAAGTGAGAAATTTCTAAAAAAATTGTATTCTTAAGTTATTCTAGATGTGCTTGTAGACACCTTATTTTTGCCCATTTTTTTTTTATTTCAAATAATTGAGCCAGGTTAATAAATAAACAGAAAAAAATTAAAAGAAAAAATAAAATAGAAAATAAAAAATCGAGTTAAGCAATAATGAGTCGAGTCGTGTTGAATTGAATTGAGTTGGATTGTCGGATTAGGTGATGATATGGGTTTAATTAATTTTGGGTTAGATTCATCTAATTTAAGGACTTAAGTCAAATTAAGAAATTATTGGGCTAAATTGTAGTTGTTCAGATCGAGCCTTGGAAGAATAAAAAAGGCATAAAATAACTAGGGTTTTTAGAAGTTAAGATAAATCTTGGAAGAATCGAAATCGTATTTTCCATATATTTGAGATGAAAGATTCGATTTTAAGCTTATAAATAGCATGTTGGCTAAGGATTTAGGGTTTTTTTATCACACTCTTATACGCACACCCCATACGCTCCTATAAAAACACCATGCATACCCTACGCACTACTACATGTGCTAGCACACATCCCATGCACCATCATCGCACACCTTACGCACCGCCACACGACAAAACCACTGCAAACCACCATTAAAACCCTTGTAAACCACCAATAAAACCACCACAAACCATCACCATAGTACCGCTTGTGATAAGTGGAAATAGCAGCCAATACACCAAGCATCATGCCCGTGATAAGTGGAAACAGCAGCTGATGCACTAATCATTACGCCTATGATCAGTGGAAACAACAGCCGACACCCTTCATCACGCCCATGATTAGTGGAAATAGAGGCCTATACGCCTTCGATCACACCTATGATCAATGGAAATAGAAGCCAACACGCCCTCAATTATGCCCATGATAAGTGTAACCAGCAACTAAAACGCCTTGATCACACCAGTGACCATTCGAAAATAGTGTTAAATACGCAACTCGATTCATAAGTAAAATTTCTTATTTTTTTTATTTTTATTTTATTAGTTAATTTAATTATTTTTAGTAACTTATTTATTTATTTTTTTAGTGTAGGTTTTTATTATTTTTGTATTACATGTTTTTTTAGATAATCACATTTTTTAATAAATTAAGCTCAATTACATTTTCAGCAAGACCATGTTTTTTTTTTTTGAAAAAATAAATGTATTTAGATCATATCTTATCGTTAGGATTTAAGAAAAATACTTTTTGGCACATAGGGGTTTTGAAAAATAAAAAATCCTTAAATTGAGTTTTTTCCAAAAAGATTTAGTTAGTTAGGGTTTTTTTTTTATTTAATTCGAAAAAATTAGATTTCTTGGGTTTTTTTTCTTAAAATAATAAATTAATAAAAAACGTAAACTTGGCTCAATTTTCAAAATAAAAATAACCCACTCACAAAAAATTTTATAAAAAAGAACTATAGTTGGTTTGATCTCGACTAACAGATACGTAAGCACCTTCAGGGCAATCATCTAAAAAAAAAAAACCTTTTCCTTTTTTCTTAAAAAATTCGTAATAAAAAAACAATAAAATAATCATTTTTAGTTACATTTTGTGAATTTAAGTATATTTTTAATATTTTTAGAAAAATTACAAAAATAAAGGCCATTAGTTTTTTTCTTTAATTTTCATATGGTGACTTAATCTTAATAGGTTAGCTCTCAAACTCGATTTTCTAGTTCAATTTTTAAAAAATTAATTTTTTTAGAAAATTTGCAGATCAGTAGTCAAATTATGGTTTTCCCACTCGAAAATCCTAATTTTATTTTTTATCAGTTGAACTAGTTGGTGACTCCAATTTTTAAATTTTTTTAAGAAAAGTATTTTCTTAATTTAATGTCGAGTAATTTATATTAAGTGGGTTAGGCTTAGTATAGGTTAAATTAAAGAAATCGAAATAGAGCTCGATAGAATTAGCGACTCCACTAGAGATGCTTGGTAGGCTAGCCATGTAAAAATTAAAAATTATTGATAAGCTTTTGTATTATTATTTTTTTTTTTATATTATATTTGTACTAACTGAGTTTTTAGTGATGTAGGCCCTAAGAAAAAAGCTAAGCCCATTAGGCCCTATTTGGGAATTAGGGGGGGTGGGGGTAGGGGTTGTTTTTTTTTTTTTTTATTTTGTAATAATCATCTACATGTTTAGATGTAGTTGAACCTAAGCCACCTTAGGAATTTAGGACGGGCTGCCATTGTGAAACCCTCAGGTCGTTGAGGTCTTTACCCCCACTTGACGATGATAAGCAAGCTTACTTAAGCTTCGATATAGCCCACTAAGCTTCTTTTCGTAAAGTCTTAGAGTTATAGAGCTTGAGACCTGTAGACCCCACCCTCTTACATCATTCTTTTCGAAAAAGGAGTAGTTATTTTAAAATTATAAGAAAAGCCTAATTTAATTTGCGATCAGTTCATTGTTCACTTTCAATTAAAAAAATTAGTAACCCTTATATATAAGTATACACGAGCTTCATTTTTATTAAATCTTATTTTAAATATACTTATATGTAAAGGTGCTCTATAACCGTGAATTTATCATGCTCCATATAATTTATTAATGACCAACCCTATTGCATTGCACGCGTATGTAGCATATTGTATCACATTTATTTTACATAGTTGTTTATATATGCTATCTTTTGTAATATATGTGCTTCTTGTAGGTTTTGTTTTATTTCATCAGTAATAAGTTGTGTAACATAACATTTAACATAAGATGCCCAAATTATTAGTATTCCCCCTATGCCAATGTTAAAAAAAAAAAAAAAAAAGCTTTTATATCAACTTATAATTTTTTGTTAGAGTATGTAATCATGAAAATTAATTGCGATAAAGATTATTATAGAATTGTCATTTTTTTTAAAAGACTTTCTAACATTTTTTTTTTAAATTCAAAAGATATTTTATTATAAAAACCAGTTTAATGATAATTATTTACTCGGTTGATTTCTATTGCAATGCCTCACATGTATCATATTGTTAATAACTAATAAAATGAAAAAAATAAAATAAAAAGATTTAATCATTAGAATTCCATTGTGAATTATTTTTCATCTTAAGGTTATTAATCTTGTAAATGTCTAAGTTCTCATTTTTTGTGTTTAGCCCTTAGGTTGTCACAGTCTTAATAGAGTTTTCTCCGTAAATCGTTATCCTTGTGTCATTTATTTGATAAGTTTCTCATTGTAAAATAATTTTCGCTTCTCCATATCATCTTTGTAATATTATTGTCATCCTATGTCCTTGGTCGTTAGTCCTAATGTTTTCTTTGTTTAGATTCGTCGATGTCAGTATTAGGCTTCTATGATATAAAATAAGCATTGATTTTTTAATAAAAGTTTTTTTTTTAAAAAAAGAGAGAATGGTTTTCAAAACTAAAAACTCGATGCAATGTTGCTAATAAGAAAGGATTCTTACAGACTTTGAAAGATTGCTTTTTAAGGGATCTAGCCTAACTTGAAGCCTATAATCACTCATTTTCAAAAACAAGATGTTTAAAGCTCTTGAACATGGAATAACCACAACCAAAGGGGTTCAAGGAAAGTATGCGAAGTGAGTCGAGACTATGGCCTATACCTAAGCCTAGGGGCTTATTGACATACCATATGAGATAGATAAGTTTGAAGAGTTGTTGGTTTATGAGCTCAACAATAGTAGTAAAGGCCTGGGGAAGGAATTGGTGTAGGAATTGATGAAGATGGAAGAAGAAATCTTCCAAAAAATTGAAAAGAAAATCGGAGTTCTTAAGGATCATGATGTGTAGAGTGATCTAGGCTTAAGCAGTGTTTACGCTTTTGAAGACCATGAGTTACCTAAGAAGTTTAAGGTACTAAATTTCAAAAAGTATGATGGAATAAGTTGTCCTAAGATGACCTAACTCTCTAAACATGAGTAGTTGATGATTCAAACTTTCTAAGATAGCCTAACTAGGCTGGCGTTGATTTGGTATGCCCATCAAGACTTAGTTAAGCTTAATACTTGAGATAAGCTAGCTTGAGTCTTTTATCAACAGTACAAGTTCATTGAAGAAATGACCCAATCCTTAATGGATTTGAATAACATAGAAATGAAGCTGACCAAGTCCTTTAAGGAGTATGCCCAAACATGGAGATCTACAGCTACTCAAGCTACAGTATAATTGCCAGAAAATGAATTGATCAACATATTCATCTGTACATTAGGTGAACCTTATTATAATTGTCTCTTTGGACATACTGCTTCTACGTTTGCAAATGTAGTTGCAGCTGGTGGTCACATCGAAGATGCTATTAGAGTAGGGAGATTGATAGGGAAAGGACCAGCCTCGTTGGATTCAGAGGTCGTTGTGAACACTATGATGTCCTATCTAATGATACATGAGCCTAGTACCCTAAGCATTGGTCCAAAGCTCAAGGAAAATAAGCTAAGCTAGAAATTACCTAGAAGGAGGTTTACTCATATCCCGATTCCTATGTCTTGGGTCTATCGCCACCTAAAAGAAGAGGGTTTATTGAATCTCAAGACTCCAACACCAAGCTATAAACCTCAGAAATACGATCCTAATGCGTGATGCAAGTACTACATGGTTTAGCAGGGGCATGCTACTGACCATTGTTAGGAGTTGAAGAATAAAGTCTAAGATTTGATTGATAAAAAATTGGTCTAGTTAGAATTCGTAAGGGATCTAAGGCTTGAATTCTATATAGAGCCAACTATTAACATGATATAAGGATTGGAAAAGTTACCCAAACTAGATTTAAATGGTCAAGCTCGAGAGGCATGTCACTATCGGGGTTTAGAAGAAAGGGTTGCTACCTCAGAAGAAAAGTTGGTGATATTAGAAAAAAGGCTTAGTAGCACAGAAATGACAATGGGTTATGTGCTCAAACAACTTAGAAACTTACATCCTAATACAAATAGGAAATTACAGCCCAAGCCTGAAGTTGATTCAATGAAAGAGAAAGCAGGAGTGAATGTGCCAATTGGGAAAGCTTAAAATCAAGACAAGCTCATCCACAATAAGAAGAGGCGATTTACATAGTTCAAGAATCTAATGGCCTATGTGTTTAAGCAATTGAAAGATGTAGGACTATTGGTATTTGAAAACCTAACAAAGAAATACAAGCTAAGGGATCGTGACCTTAACAAATGGTGTGACTATCATATAGGCTAAGTGGGGCATACCATTGAAGATTGTTGGAGATTGAAGCATAAGGTGCAAGATTTGATTGATGCTAAGATTATCTAACCAATTTTTTTGAAGACTGATTGGTCAATTAGCAATAATGTTCTTTCCCTAAGTTCTGAAGAAGCATCAAATAGACAATCTTTAACATTAGGCATTAAGGATCTACTACTATTATCTAACAAGATGGCTCACCATTTGAAGCAATTAAGGATATCTCCAACAGATCAATTTAGTCAAAATGAGCCAAGGACTAAGAAATGATAGAAATAAGGGAAAAAATACTAAAGAATTTTAGTTCCTGCATTTTTTTTTAGAATAATCTTTCATTTTAGTGCTTGTAATAGATATGAGTTATTGAATAAAGCAATTTCCATGTGTATTCTTGTCTTAGTATGCTATGAAGCTAGCTTGATTCAACTAAGAGTATTTTGAATGAGTGAAAATGGATAAAGAAAATGTGCACTTGAGACTTGAAACTTAAAACTTTCCCCTTATGGGAATGATAACACATTACTTAAAAGGTTTAGGATGAAAAGAGGCAACTCATGTCCCAAACATTAACCCTAAATACACATGAGAGAAGAGCGCCATTAAAGTGAGTAATTGGGCTCATTCCTTAAAGGAGGCCCATCTTGAACTTAGTACACATGTCAAAATGATATTAAGCATTCGTTTCATCATCCCTAAACACAGTTATCCCTTGCAAATCCTTTTGAACCTTTAGAGAATTTTTCCTAAAATTAGCCTTACTAATAACCACTCCAAACTAGGGCAATCGGGAGGCTAAGATCATTAATCTAAAGAAAAGGAGTAAACTAAATTGTACTTGCCTTAGTTGTGCCAATTTACGAGCAAATGTTGTCATAGATAATTCAATTTCTTTAAGATGAAGAAGATTTTCAAACCATCTACACCTTACTCGAGCCTATACATTCATTTAAGCACATCAAGTCCATACATTCTTTCCTAAACACTTCAAAGCCATGTACACTTCTCCCAAGCTTATACACCTTGAGGTTACCTTTTGGTGTTTCAAATCCTATTAAGTGAAAACTCAACAATGGAAGGTGATCACCTTGACAAAAAAAGAAAAAGAAAAAGAAAAAAAAAAGAAAAAAGAAGGAAGAAAATAAAAAAGAGAAGACGAAAAATAGCAGCCGATGCACCAAGCATCATGCCCGTAATTAGTGGAAACAACAGCCGATGCACCAATCATCACACCCGTAATAAGTGGAAATAGCAGCCAATGCCCTTTATCATACTCATGATTAGTGGAAATAGCAGCCAACGCCCTTCTTCACACCTGTGATCAGTGGAAACAAAAGCCCACACACCTTTGATCACACCCATGATTAGTGGAAACAGAAGCTGATACGCCCTCGATCATGCTCGTGATAAGTGTAAACAGCAACTAACACACCTTGATTACGCTTGTGACCATCCGAAAACAATGTTAGAAATGTGACTCGATTCGTAAGCAAAATTTCTTAGTTTGTTATTTTTTTTTATTTTATTAGTTAATTTACTTATTTTTACTAAATTATTTATTTATTTTTTTTGGTGTAGGTTTTTATTTTTTTTGTATTGCGTGTTTTTTTAGATAATCTCAGCTTTTAATAAATTAAGCTCAATTACATTTTTAGTAGGACAATGCTTTTTTTTCTTTAAAAAAATAAACATATTTAGATCATATCTTATCATTAAGATTTAGGAAAGATACTTTTTTGAAACATAGGGGTTTTGAAAAATAAAAAATCTTAAATTAAGTTTTTCCAAGAGGATTTAGTCAGTTAGGGTTTTTTTATTTAATTCGAAAAAATTAGATTTCTTAGGTTTTTTTTTTTCTTAAAATAATAAATTGATAAAAAATATAAACCTGGCTTGGTTTTCGAAATAAAAATAACCCACTCACTAAAAAATTTATAAAAAAGAATTATGGCCGGTTTGATTTTGACTAACGGGTACATAGGTACTTTCGGAGCAACTGTCTAAAAATAAAAAAAAATTCCCTTTTTCTTAAAAAATTCGCAATAAAAAAATAAAAAATCATTTTTAGTTACATTTTGAGAATTTAGATATATTTTTAATATTTTTAGAAAAATTACAAAAATAAAGGCCATTAGTTTTTTTCTTTAATTTTCACATGGTGACTTAGTCTTAATAAGTTAGCCCCCAAACCCGGTTTTCTGGTTCAATTTTCTAAAAATTAATTTTTTTAGAAAATCCGCAGATCAATGGTCAGATTAGGTTTTCCTACCTGAAAACCCTAATTTTATCTTTTACCAGTTGAATTGGTTAGTGACTCCAATTTTTAAATTTTTTTAAGAAAAGTATTTCTTTAGTTTAATGTTGAGTAATTTATATTAAGTGGGCTGGACTTAATATAGGTTAAATTAAGGAAATCAAAATAAGTTTCGACGGTGCTTTATTAGAAAAATATTATTTTTATGAATTATGCATGTTTTACATATCACTCTTAAGAAGTGGTCTATTTTGAGTGAATTTTTCAATTAATTTTCAATAGGGCAAACAATATTGTTTCAAGCTCAAGTTTTCTATAAACTCCTTATAATGTCTAGTTTCATGTTATGTTAAAAGTTTTTCCAAATTGACTAGGTGGATTGTTGTTAATATTTGATTTTTCAAAAAGGGATAGTCAAGAATTTATGAAAAATAAGTTAATTTTCTAAGATCTTTGGCTAGATTTGGTTTTTATTCATTATTTAGTGTTAAAATAACATTTTGTAAGGTTATGTGCATTTTTGAAGAAGAAAGTGGTCAATTGTATGATTTATCATTATTTTAAATGTAAAAAATGTTACTATTACATACTTAGTGCAACCTTATTTTCAGTAGATAGACATGCATGTTCTTTTAACCTTGTGAACCAACTTGGAAATAATAGCCTTGCGTGAGTTCATTTACTATCTGTGCCTTATGATCATTGAATCTTTAAGAATTATGTGGAGTTTTAGTGAGTTTAGTATAAATTAGCCTTTGTGGAAAGTACTATAAAGGGTCTAGTGATGAGCCATTTGATGTGAAGGCTAAAATATGACATGTCATAATCCAACTAAGAGGAAAAAAATGACCTAAAATATAACTTAAGGAAGTAGATCCTTAATGTAATTGTTAGTAAAAGGATTAGTGGAAGGTCTTCTAACAAGATAGACAATGATGAAACTAAAATAAAACATACTTATCTTACTAATGTCGGTGATAAAACTAAGTAAAAGGTTAAGTAGAAAGTTTCCTAAACCTAAGTAAAAGATCAAGTAGAAGATTCCTTAATCTTGACTCTTAGATTAAGCTTAAGGAGAAGGTTTATTAGAAGGTTTTGTCATACAAAACAAGAACCTTTCCTATGTTGAAGGATATCTAGAAGGTTATGTATGAGTACTGTAGTTTCATGCATTGGATTTGAGCGGCCAATTTAGGACATATATGAAAATTGGGCAATTGGAGTGATATTTCATGTGTGAATCCTAGGAGTTCAACAAGGGTATCCTATGGGTCTAGATTGTAGAAATATAATAAAATAATAGTATTATAGTAAAAAAATAGTTAATTTTACTAAATTATATTATATTATAATTTGCCCATCATAAACGTACAATTTAGGTAATGAAAATTAATCAAACTTTAGAGATAAATTATGTACATTATAAAAACATAAAATAGTATATAAAAAATAATAGTTATACTTTGGATATAAGTAATATATATAAATATATACTTATAAACGCTTAAAATATCTGAAAACATGTATAATTAACTAAAAATTTATAAGAAAAATAGTAAAAATTGTTAAAATTTCCAAATAACTAGAATTATGTGTGAATAGGTGTGATGAAGCTTCTGTACAATTATTGACTAAATAATAACCTAATGACACATAACCATACATGGAGTATGGGGTATTTAGGTTTGATGAGAGAGGGAAAAAATTCACTTTTGCATTAACTAAACTAAGAATCATCACCAAGGCTCTCCATTAAAGTCCGAAGGATCTTGGAACTCCAAAAAAATATATTGGAAGGAGTGAATCAATGAGGGTGAAATACAAAGAAAAACAGACAAACCAAGCTATTCATGAATACACTTGTCTAAATAGCACCTAATAATGAATTACTACCACCACCTAACAATGGTAGTAGCATCTAGAGGTGTCGACAAGGAGAGGGTGACTGGTGGTGGTAGGACGGCCAAGTTCCCGTGAACTCCAATTTTTCACTTGATTTTCTTATATTTTCTAAAAATATTAAATTAAGTTTGAAGATTTTGGAAAATTTTTGTACAACCTATTTGAAAAAAATTATCATATTGCAAAATTTTTAAGCATTTTCATGACCACCTCAAGAAATCATGCGAAATCGATTAATTTTTGAAGTTGCTTTAAATAACCCTACTGTTATTGTTTCAAAACATTTTTTTTTTTCTAGAACTCTCCTACACTATATGCATGAATCCTTTGAAAAGTTTTTAGTCAAAAATATTTTCTATGATTTTTCGTAATTTTTTAGCCTCTAAATTTGGTGAAAAATGCTATTTTTGAGAAATATAATTAGTTTTGAGGAAATCAATTTGTATTAGTTTTAAAGCTCATTTATGTCAAATTCTACTATAGGATATTGTTGAAAACTAAATTTTTCCCCAACATGTTACTCAGTAACTTGGTTGTTGAAAGGCCGATTGATGTTATTTTCAGTTAAGGCCAACAAGGGCTTAGTCCATCTAGTGAGCCTCAAAGCTCATCCTAGTTATGAATCTAGTTTAAATTTGGAAAGTGGTGTAGAGGGTTATGATTTTGCATTATTTCATTATACAACCGCCCATTACATATATCTTTTAAGAATGTACCTAACTATGGGATTGCTACGTGGTCCATGACCAATGATTATCTGTTATTAGAAACACTCAGCATTGGCCTATAAATAATGGAAGGAAAGCATTATAAGAACTCTCTTATGCCCTTCAATACTCTGCTAACTTATTTACTTACTTTTCCATATAAACAATAACTTACTTAAACATTGGAGTGGCTATATCAGACTAGGCTTAGCACCACTTTAGTCTTTTATTCATGCTTTTACAGATCAAAGCCCTACACCAAAATCATACGATAACATTTGGCGCTATCTATTTTTCCATGACTTACCCACATGGCCAATACAAGAGTGATAAAAAATGCAAGTGTTGGCTCTTCACCCTAACACCATTTTGGGGGAAGGGGGAATAAATATATTAATGAAAAACGTTTAGCTAAATTAGAGTAGCTCTTTGCCAATTTAGGTTAGTACCATTAAGGCAAAAGACTTTTCCCTATCGCTTAAAGCCAAATTAGTGTCTAGGATATTACGGCTCCAATACGGCATAAAGTATTCGCCTACTTTGCAATTAGGGACAAACTTGACAGAATTGATGTTGAGAGCTTTATTTCTTAGAGCCTCCTTAGTCTTCTCATCCAAACCCTTGCTTTTCTTGGACAGAGGTTAGTCGGCAAGCTCTTTCTCACTTCTCTTCTTGGGATTTGACTTTACATTTCTTTGGTCTAACAAGTTATCCACTACTTCTTAAGGAATAACCTTGATTGATACGAATTCATAGACGAACATATGGACCCAATCAAGGGGGTAGGTCCAAGCCGCAAGATGGCTTGAAATGTAAATGATAATCGAGGGATGAGTAGGGGTTCCCGTGCATCGACAATGGATATGATGCACTAACGCCTCATATAAGCTTAGGTCACACTTGATATGATGCACAAATATGGTCGGAGGTCACTCGCTGCTAGTCCATGCTTGAATGGGCGAGATAAGAGTAGCTTAAAAGTAAGCAAAAATGATACTTAGCTCAAGCAAGAGTAAAAAGTTCAGTGTATTCTTCTATGTATTGATGATGCGGTTATTACATTATGAAAGTATTTATAGTACTCTGTTAGGATAAGTCTTAAGTTATAGAAATTATGAAAAGGGATCCTTATTTTCTAAACAAAAGAGAGAATAATTTATAGGGAAAGTATGAAATCGTGCAAAAATTTCTAAACAAAAAAGAGAATAATTTATAGGGAAAGTATGAAATTATGCAAAAAGAATGTCCTCTATTAGAAATGACATACGGATGTCAGAAAGGACAACGCGTACATGTTCTACTCAATCTACGATTTTGACAATATTATGAATCGAGTATGGGTGGTCCTTTGATCAAGTCTGTTTGGCATCGACAATTCAATACCCTAATGACTAAGGTTGGATAGGGGTTGGCTTAAGTGCAACACAGATTCTGGTCGGCTTTGGCTACTTGGCTCTTCACAATTGTTAGCTTGGCTTCGGTATTGTAGAGATGGTTGTTTTCCTGATTTGATGCTTGAACTGGGGTATTACAAAGGAGTCAGCTCTATATGTCGGCTAATCACCTCGGTAGCTTCTTAGAGGGTATGGAGAGCAAAGTAGCTCAACAATTTGGACAGGGATAAACACTGCTCTTCAGTATTTAACTCACCTCAAATAGCTCGGCAAACCATCTGAGAAAGCCTTTGGGCTTAGGAGCGAATGATCAATTCTCGATCCCTATCATCCCCCCCAGGTTGTTTGAGATTTGGGATCAAATCTGGTTTAGCTTTAGGTTGCTCATCCTTAGGAGTGTAAGGTTAGAGATCGCAATGTTGAAGGAGTCTGAGACTCCATATCCTTTAGTTAATTCAATCTTATAGGTTTAGGATTGATTTTTTCAAGCACTTTAAAAGGTTCGTCGGCTCTAAGACATAACTTACTCTTCCTCAAGTTTGGGAACCGATCCTTGCTGAGATGTATCTAGACTAAATTCTTTGGCTGAAATTCTCTCTTCCTCTATCCTTAGCTTTGCTTCTCGAGCTTAGCATTGGCTTGACTCAATTACTTTACAACCTTCTGGTGCAAAGCTTTGATGGCCTTTACTTTTTCTACGGTTGACTAGTCATCATCAAGCCTTAGCTGAGGTAATTGGTCCATCAGGAGCTTGGGGTTAAATCTATAGGTGACCTCAAATGGAGACATGTTTGTTATATTGTAGGCAGTTCGATTGTAGGAGAATTTGATGATTGGAAAACACAGATCCCAATCAGTCATGTTTTGTCTAACAGTAACTAGTAGCAAAGTTCCCATAGTTCGGTTGACAACTTCAATCTGTCCATCAATCTATAGATGGTAGGATGTACTGTACAATAGCTTAGTTCCCATATATCTCCATAGCGTCCTCCAAAAGTAGCTTATGAACTTAGGGTCTTGATCCAAAACAATGGTTTTGGGCACGCCGTAAAGCTTGATTACCTCCTATAAGAAAAGATAAGAGATAGCCAAAGCGTCGTTAGTTTTGAAGTAGGGTATGAACTGTATCATCTTGCTAAACCGATCTACAACCACCATGATGTAGTCCTTCCCTCGAGATGTCCTTGGCAATCCTAACATGAAGTCCATACTTAGCTCGGACCATGGTTTAGTTGGGATAAGTAAGGGTAGATAATGTCTTTGCTCAGCTTGGATCTTTGCCTTCCTACAGGTCACATACCTTCCTAGCATGGACTGTATGTCTCTTGTCATTCTCGACCAAAAGAATCTCATAGAAAATACTTCATGGGTTTGATGTTGGCCAAAATCCCCTGTCAATCCTCCTCCATGTGCTTCATGCATCAGTAATTCTCTCATGGAACAGGTCAGGATACATAGCCTCCTTTTTTTGAATAGGTATCCGTCTTCCTTGTAATAATCATCTAATGTATGTCCTTCCTCACATCAGGCATAGATAGGACCAAAGTATAGGTCCTTAACATACAATTCCTTTATGATTGAAAAACTAAATTCCTTTATGATTAAAAAACTAAGTAAACTTGTTTGTAGCTCGGTCAGGAGGGTATGTCGTCTCGATAGGGCATCAGCTACTACGTTGTTCCTTCCATTATTGTATTTTACAACATAAGAAAAACCTTCTATGAACTCGACCCATTTAGCTTGTCTCCAAGATAACTTTAGCTGGCTTTTTAGATATTTCAAGGTTTTATGATCAATGTAGACAAGAAATTCCTTAGGTAGCAAATAGTATTGCCATATCATTAGGGTTCGGATTAAGGAGTAAAACTCCTTATCATAGACAGAGTAGTTAAGTGTAGCTCCTTAAAGTTTTTCACTAAAGTAAGTAATAGGTTGACCTTCTTGCATTAGTACAGCACTTATGCCTAGTTCGGATGCATCAAACTTTACTTCAAACACCTTGCCAAAGCTAAGACGGGGGCTGTAGTTAGCCTCTCCTTCACTTCCTCAAAACTCTTCCCCTCTTTCTCTCCCCATCTGAATTCAATATTCTTCTTTAATAGTTTGATAAGCAAGGCTACAATCATACTGAAATCCTTTATAAATCGATGATAGAACGATGCTAAGCTGTGGAAGTTTCTCATGTCTGTAGAGCAAGTTAGCTTAAGCCATTCTACGATCACTCTTATTTTCTCATCATCAACTTAGATGCTACCTCCACTTACAACAAAGCCCAAGAAGATCACCTCGAATTGGAAAAAGTCGCACTTCTTCAAATTAGCGTAGAGTTGTTTAGCATGGAGTTTCGTGAGGACTCTTCGGAGATGCTCCTTGTGAATCTCCAGGTTGAGGCTATACACCAAAATGTCATCAAAATAAACTATGACAAATCTCCTTATGAATTTTCGAAGCACATGATTTATCAGGTGCATAAATGTACTTAGCGCCTTAGACAACCTAAATGGCATTACGAGCCATTCATATAAACCATATTGTGTCTTGAATGCCGTCTTCCACTCTTCACCTTCACACATTCAAATTTGATGGTATCTAAATTTGAGGTTGATCTTGGAGAACACTCTTACTCTACTTAACTCATTTAGTATGTCATCAAGTCTAAGTATGGGACACATGTACTTGATGGTGATTCGATATATTACTCGACTATCGACACACATTCTCTAAGAACCATCCTTTTTCAGCACTAAGAAGGTTGGAACAATGTAGGGGCTAAAGGATTCGTGTACATACCCCCTCTCCACTAGTTCATCAACTTATCTCTGCAGTTCGATGGCCTGTTTAGGATTCAGCCTATAAGTAGCCTTGTTTGGTAGTGCAGCTCCTAGCTGCAGGTTGATTGCATGCTTGACACCTCAGATTGGAGGCAAACCCTTCGGTAGCTCCTTCAAAAACAGGTCAGCAAATTCCTCCTGTAAGGTTTTTACTTTGGCAGGTAACTCCTCTTCAGATCTCAACTCCAAAATTCTTCAAACTAGTAAATAGGTTAGTCTTTTAAGCTTTATCTCTCTCTTCAGTTCAACTTCGGTCGATACCAAAGCCTCCTTCTTAAGGGCTTAACTCAATTGGGACTGTATGACCTTTACCTGCTCGGTAGTCATAGGACTCAATTTCATCATTCTGCCTTCGTGTTTCACAGAACATGTATTCTTCCTTCTGTCATATATAACAACTTGATCAAACATCCATGGATGCCCAAGTAGAATGTGGGACACACCCATAAGTAGCACATCACAGAGCACTTTATCTTGATACTTACCAATACAAATAGGCATAGACACCTGCTTATTCACTTGCAAGGTTCCTTTATTACTAAGCTAATGAAGCTTATAAGGCTTCAGGTAGGGCATGGTTGGCAATTTTAGCTACTGGACCATGAATGCAAAGGTTGCATTAATGTAGCTCCCGCTGTCCATGATTAGTGCGTATAATGACTCATTTGCCTTGCATCCAATATGGAAAAGATTTTCCCTTTGTTTATCCTTGGGTATAGGACTGATACTCATTGTCCTCCTTAACACTAGAGTGGTTGGTATAAAGTTTCCTTCCTTATTATAGATAACTTCCTCCTTAGATAGCTCGGTCTGTTTATCCTCTTTCAGCTCCTCTACTTCTTCATCAATACTGCCGACCTTAACAGTTGACATCTCGCCTTAGATCACCATTGTTTTCCTGTTTGGACACTAAGCGTCCATGTGTCCAAAGCCTTGGCATTTGAAACACTTGATCTCACTTGTCTTCCTCCCTGAACTTTAGCCTTTCTCAATTTTCTTCGGGAGTTCCTTCTTATCTGCTCGAGTAGTCTGAGCAAGTTGGGTTTCAGTGGTCTTTCTTAGTTCCGTTTGCACAAGTCTGCTTGAAACAGGTTGGCTACTGCCAAAATGGTTGACAGGTGGTTAAAATCTTCTTATTTGGCAGTTTTCTATCCTCTGGGTGGCTTAGATCGCATCATCAAGCATACTAATGTCTAGGGTTTCCAAGACATCCCTAATGTCATACTTTAACCCACTAATGAATCGAAATATAGTTCGGTCTTCTGGTTCTATGACTTTACATCGGATCATTAACATTTGGAATTCCTTAATATAAGCATCTATACTCAATCCTCCTTGTCTCAGTTTTTGCAGTCTTTTGAAGGCATCCAATAGATAATAGCTCGATATAAACCTTCTCCGCATGACTCTTTTCATCTCATCCTAACTCCTAATCTCTCATTCTCCTTTCTTTCTTCTGGTGGCTTACAAGTTCTTCCATGACAAGGCGACATAACTAGTGAACTCCAATACATCAAGTCTAACCTTTGCATTATCGGGCACTTCGTAGCATTCAAACTGTTTTTCAATCTTATCTGCCCAATTTAGGCAGTCCTCGACATCACCACTTCCAAAAAATCTTTGAATACACATTCTTAATCCTTCGACTTTAGGGGCTTGTACATTTCCTCAGCCTTATCATCTCCTTTTACTACCTCCTCAATCTCTTTAAGCACTATCCTTCATCTAGCATCCCTACCAACTCCTTCAGTTCAGGGTGGTCGAGCCAGGGCATTAACTTAGCAAAATTGGTCATTACCTTACCCTTATTGTTTGCATTCCTCAGTAGGGTTATTTCTAGCTCACTACCTATCTTCTTGGATAACAGTTACCAGACTAGCTACCAAGTTGATAAGCCTATCTAAGCGGTTACCTACTGATTGAGGTGTGAAACTCCTTTCTTGAATTTAGCCATGTCGAGTACCACTTTCTTGGTTTCCTAAAATTCCTTAAATACTTAAATCTAACATTGATGGTTACTTCATAATGATAATTACACAACAAACAAATAGTCAACCACACTCTATTTTTGTATATCAAAACATGGGAAAGCAGAGCACAGAATACTTCTCAACTACTAAATGTCAAGTCTAGTTTTTCACCACCCGGTTATTTTAAAAATTAAGTCTTCTTTAAACTGATTAGTATTAAATCCTACTCATTTAATATCAATCCTCGACTAGGGTTTAAAGAAAACCATTTTTTTTATAAAATAACTTTGAAGTTGCCACCTGATCGAAATCGAGAAAAAGAGTTAAGTTATAATCAATTAGGTGGATTAGTTATAACTTAGCTACCGGTCTATAGATTAAAAACCAAATTTAAAAAACGGTTTTTTTGAAAACCAGAGATTCTGAATCCTGAGGTTAAGAATTTTAAACCTTTACAAGTACCATTAACTTTTCAAATTTAATATTGACCTTAAAAATCACCTTTCGAAAAAACAAAAATCAAATTTTCACCTAAATTAGATAATTTGAACAATCTAAACTAAAAAGGAAAATTAGTTTCTTTTTTTTTTTTTTACCATCGCCCGATAGGTGTTTACATACTCGCTATTTCAAATCAAATGTACATAATTCTTTTATGAAAAACTTTAGTGGGTTGAGTTGATTTTAGTTTTTTAAACGACCAAGTTTACATTTTTACCTATTTTGATTTATTTAAGAAAATTTCTTAAAGGGTTCTAAATTGGATTTTATTTTTGGAATTCTAAATGATCCTAATTTGAACAATGATTGATTTATTTTTATTTTATTTTTGGAAAATTAATTTTCTAAGTGATAAAACAATTTTATTATTTATTTTTATTTATTCCTTCTACTTTTTTTATTTTTATTTTTTTGGCTAAAACATGAAAATAAATAAATAAAAACTAAATTAAATACTTCTTCCTTTTTTTTTCCTTTCCTTTTTCTTTTGTCTTTTCATTTTTTATTTTTCTCTCTTTTTTCCTTTTTTTTTTTTCAATTACATTTACAAATTGAGGAACAAGTAAAAAAATAAAGTAAAATAAAAAAGAAGAAAAAAAAATAAAAAAATAATTAAACATATTTGGAAGAGGGTTGGATCGAGGAGGAGAGCGTGGGTCGAAGTTCGGATCAAGTTGGTTCGATTTGGTTGCAGGTCGTCAAGTTGGGCTGGATGCGAATTTAGGTCATCTTCAAGCACTATTGCAGTAGCTTTGCAAGGAGCATATTAGGCTAATCCAGTGACCAAAATGAATGGGGAAAGGAGGATTTGTGCGTATTAGATTTGGATTAGGGGGGGTTAGAGAGAGTGCTTAGGCATTTGGGGTTAATATGGAGGGTAGTGCGAAGTGGTGGTCTCAGGCGGTTGTGTTCTGGAGTTGCTAGGCATGAGAGGGGTGTTGGTTCGGTAGTTTTGAGGGGCGTTGAGTTTGGCCATGGGGTTATTTTGGAGTAGGGAGTAGTGGTGGTGGTGGTTTGAGATAAGGTGGTTGCGATGGTTAGGGTTTTGGAATTGGCGAGTTGGTGATGCCACTACGGGCCATGGCGAAGGTTAAGGGTAGCTGGGTTGGATAGCTTATGCGGTGGTAGAGCTAACTAGGGTAATAGCTGGTGGTGGTGAGCTAGGAGGAGAGAGATTCAAAGAGACAGAGAGTGAGAGAGCTGTGGCTAAAGAGAGAAAACGAGAGAAAGAAGAGAGAGAGAGCTCTTAAGTGTTTTTGTATGGTTGTGTACCCCTTGAGCTCTCCTAATACCTAATTTATACTCATAATCAACCTAGAAACATGGAAAGTTTCGAATCGGAGTTAAATGCGAATTGCAGAATTTTAAGCTTTTTTTCCAACTTTTGAAGCTCGATTTAAGTATCAAAAGGGATGAATCTAGTCTTATGGCACTAACGTGATGCCATGTCAACTAACCTGACGACGTGCTACGTATCATTACGTCACATGTGGTAGTTGACGTAACATGCCATGTAGCTTGACATGTGTTGCCATGTCAACACGTCGCCCAATTTGAAGATGCTATGTGTCAGGATCTATACATGGCATAATTAGATCCTGACACACAACAGTCCTTGATGTGATAAAAATAAAAAACTTATACATGCCTTCTCCAAGATTCGAACCGCTAACCTCATACTTATCCTCATGTTAATGTCTATATGCTTATCTATTAGGCTATTGGCCTATACTAAATAAATTACACATATGGACTTGGTCAGTTTGAGTTAGATTTAAATCGAAACTTAGGTTCAACAGCTCAACTTCTAAACTTATTTTAAAATTAAAAATCTACTCTATTAAATTCTTATTTTCTAATTTCCCCAAAATCTTCTATTTTTTTCAATTTTTCAATTTTTTGATTTTCTAAATGTTTCCATTTTTTTTCTAAAGTTTTTATTTTTATGGGTTTCTTTCTGAACTTTCTAATTTTGATATTTTTTTCAAATTTCTTATTTTTTGTGTTTTTTCTTATTTTTTTTTTCCTAAAATTCTTATTATTTCTAAATTTCTTTGTTTTTTTTTTATTTTCTTTATTTCCTCCTTTTTTTGTGTATTTCCTAATTTATGACCTATTGAGGAAATAAAATAAAAATAACACAAAATAAAAAATAAAAGAGGCAAAAATTAGGTATCTACATTAAACTCTAAGGTTAATAATAGAACCGTTATCATACGAGAGTAGCAACAAACCACTTAAAGAACACAATAGCAAAATCTAGCTTTGAATTAGCTAAGCTTTGATACCGAGATGATATGGATTCGTGGATAAATATACGAACTCAATATCACGTGTAACTAAAGGGGGTGGGTCTAAGCCACGAGATGGCTCGAAAAGTAAATGATAGTTGAGGGATGAGCAGGGTTTCCCGTGCACCAATGATGGATATGATGTACTAATGCCCCATACGAGCTCGAGTTATACTTGATATGATGCACAAACATAGTCGGAGGTCACTCGCCACTAATCTATGCTCGAATAAGCTAGATAAAAGTAGCTCAAAAGTAAGCAAAAATGATACTTAGCTCAAGAGAGAGTAAAAATGTCAGTATATTCTTTTGTGTATTGATGATGCGGTTATTACATTATGTGAGTATTTATAGTACCTTGTTAGGGTAAGCCTTAAGTTATAGAAATTACAAAAAGGGATCCTTATTTACTAAACAAAAAAGAGAATAATTTATAGGGAAAGTATGAAATCTTGCAAAAAGAAAGTCCTCTATCAAAAAGGACATACAGATGTCAAAAAAGACAAGGCACGCATGTTCTACTCAGTCTACGATTTTGACAATATTTTGAGTTGAGCGGGGGTGGTCTTTTGATCAAGTCTGTTCAATGTTGGCAATTCGATACCTTTACAGCTAGGGCTGTATAAGGTTTAGCTCAAGGGCAACTCACATTCGGGTTAACCTTGGTTAGTTGGCTCTTCAAAATTGTCAGCTCGACCTTGACACTGTGGAGATGGTTGTTTTCCTTATTTGGGGCTTAGACTGGGGTGTTGTAGAGGAGTTGGCTCTACATATAAGCTAATCACCTCGGTAGCTTCTTAGAGGGTATGTAGAGAAAAATAGCTCAGCAATTCAGATAGGGATAAACACTGTACTTCAGTGTTTAACTCACCTCAGATAGCTCAGCGAACCATCTAAGAAAGTCCTCGAGCTCGGAGCAAGTGATCGGCCCTTAATCCTTATCATCAACGTTGCTATTAGTAATAATATCATGATTGGCTTCTCTTGGTACTTCCTCTTGAGGAGTGTCTCTAATTTTAAGAATTACCTCAAGCTATATAATCTCGATAGTTTCTATCTGTTTGATACCTTGACTCTTATCAGTAAGAGGGGTTTCCTTTTTCTTCTTTAGAGCAACAGTCTCCTTCATGACCTTCTCTTGAATAGTCTTTTTTGGTTCTGGTGGTTGATTAACAAGAAGTTTAGTGGTTGTATGCTTATCGAGTTTTTGTTTCTTGACTTTAGATTAGGCCAATGGTTTCATAGGATCTACATCCTCTCTACCCATGCCTACATAAAGGAAAGAGAGTATTCTAAATAGAAGAGAGCGCAATGATTAAAAACTTATAAGCCTATGCTAAGCAAGGCTCAAACGCAACAATTCTCTCCCCAAGTCACAATAATGGCTTTCCTCCTATAGCTTGACTTAGCATGGTAGGTAGACCAATACTTACCTTTATTGTTAGAAAATATTGGCTCCCCTTTTTCATATCGGGATATGATCATTTCGACATCCTAGAAGAACATCTTATTCCCTTGTCTCTCTTGAATCTTCTTGGCACCAGCAGCATTATTTAGCAATAATTTAATGTCTTTGGTGTAGATGGGCTTGATTCATTAGGTCCAAAAATCCAAATCTTCATCCGACCTAATTGATATATAATTATCTAGCCACTTGTGAATTTTGAATTGTAACCCATCAATAAATTTATGCCCATGTTAAGTTACCACAAAGTACTAATCGTCAAGTCACCTCCTTATTAAGAAGAAATATCTAAATAATTAAGGTGTAGTCCTAACCTCAATCTCTTCACGTATAATCTCAAGCCTATAATTATTGGGAGAAAACATACTTAGTGTAACCTAAAAATAATTAAAGAAATATTTTTGAAAAGCGAAGAATGGAAGACATAACCTAAAATCTAGATATTTCAAATATAAATGAAATTCACAATTTAGCAAAAAACACACCCTTTCATCTTCCCTTAGCCTATGTAGATGCCATACATCAGGGAGGTCTTACCTAGTATTTATTATACTCTGCAACAAGTGTCTTAACAGCATAACTCATTACTTCATCTAGAGAATCAATGTTGTAAACTACATGATTATATAAATACCTGGCATTTAACCTTTCTTCCCTATCATCTGAGTAGTTATCTATAGGAAGAGCATCAATACTAGTAAGTTTTTCCCATCGCTCTATTGTATTATCTACTAAACCACTAGAAGAGGATGTTAAATTGTTCATTCTTTTTAGGTTAAGGGGAGAAGTAGCCTTGGACACAGTTACTTTAGAATCTAAAAAAATAAGTTAAGAAATGACACTTCGAGCCATACCTGTTGAAGTTAAGTTAATGAAAGATCACTTAGGAGTACAAAGAAGTTACTCACTATTTAGACAGGAACTTACATAAAGAAACCTTGAAAGCAAGGAGAAATTTTGAAAGGGGATATGAATAAAGAGGAGTAGAAAATGTTAATCAAAATGAAAAAGCTTTTTATATATAAGTGGTTCCCTCTCAAAGTTCTAATACACTCCTGATAGGGATGTGGGCTCTAATTAGACGGTCGAATGTAGATGGGTGGCATGTGTCAAATATCAGACATCTAAGGGATATCATATCACTTATAATTAATAGACCCTACAATGATGGCCAATATGACATTTGTCACACGTGCCATTATAAAAAAATGAATCAGAGGGAAAATTAAAAGGTTTTGACCTTTTATTTAGAACCTACTATGATGCATTTTAAAAATCACATGTGAGCTAGTCTGGAAGACAATACATATTTTGGTATGTTACTCATCATCTTTAGAATGCTTGGTTCTAGCCTTTACCATCTGACTACTTAGATTAAGTATTAACTGTTATTTACTCCCGTGGTCAAATTCTCAATAATGGGAATTGGGGGGCAAATGTTGATAGCTGGATTTTACCCTAACATGTTACTTAGCAACTTGATTGTTAAGAGGCCAATTGATGTTATTTTCGATTAAGGCCAATAAGGTCTCAATCCATCTAACAATCCTCAAAGCCTGACCTACTTAAGAATCTGGTTTAAATTTGGAAAGTGGTGCAAATGGTTATGATTTTGTATAATCTTATTACATAAGTTCTTACTATTCCTATCTTTTAAGCATATGCTTAATCATGGGATTATCATATAGTCCATGATCAATGATTATCTACTTTTACATATTCCTAGCATTTACCTATAAATAAGGGAAGGAAAGCTTTATAAGAACTCTCTTACACCTTTCAATACTTTGCTTACTTATTTACCTACTTTTCTACAAAAACAATTACTTACTTAAGCATCGGAGTGGCTACGCCAAACTAACCCTGGCAGTACTTTAGTCTTTTGTTCATGCTTTTGCAAGATCAAAGCTCTACACTAAAATCACCTGCCAACAAATATGATTTGGAGTTATGTGGAAGAAAGTGGAGTTGAATTATATATCAATTGCCAGCTATGGATTTAGTACATTAAAGTAACTGTATGAAGTTTTGATGATGTGGTGCCAATTGGTATGATGAACTTATTCTACGATAATGTTTTACCATGCTTGTAAACTAGAATAAAGAGCTAGAGTGAGTTGCTTTAAACAAACTTAGAAATTGAATATGTTTGGAGAGTTATTTAGAAGGTTGGTTACTATTCAGAGAGTTCTTTAGAGGGTTGATCTAGTAAAAGAAAAATTTAATCCTTGGCTCAAATACTTGATCAAAAGGTTAGTTGGTGAAAGGATCTTAGCTATAACATCTTGGAGCCTCTTTTAAAAAGTTAATTGGTGAAAGAAGTGTGATTGTAATGATTTCAAAGACTTGACCAAAGGGTTGGCTGGTTTCGAAGGCTTAGATGAAATCATTTCAAAGACATCTTTAAAAGGTTGGTCTCTAAAGTGGAGGATTTGATCTTTGATTCAGAGGCTTGTTTAGAAGATTGGATAGTAAAAGGAACTTAACTATACTCCTACCATAGACTTATTGAGGAAGTATTTGGTAAAGGAAATGTAATTGAAATGGCTTCGAAGACTTGATCTAATGATTGAATAACGTAGAATCCTAAGAGGAAATGACTTTAGAGGCTTTTTAGAAAGTTGATTAGAGTAAAGAGTATAATTGGGATAATTTCAAATATTTGGTTAGAAGGTTAATAATTTAATGACACTCGTTTAGGGACTTCATTAGAAGGTTCTGAGATTGAAACTCAGTATTAAGCAAGCTTTTAGGACCTTATTTCGAGACTTTAACATCAAGCTAAAACTCAATATAAGGGTTACACAACTTTCTTAAGATAAGTCACCACTACACTTAAATTATTAAAATAAACTCATTTACTTTATATTTAATGTTACTAAAGTGATTATATTGAATATTTAGGAGTAAATTGAAGTGAATGAAACCAACTATCAAACCATCAAGCATCACATGCTAAGGTAGGTAGGATCAATGCTGCATCGCACTTTAGAGTATTATTTAAAAATACTTGGAAGCCTTAGTATGTATCTTGTTTGTGATTATGTCTATGCGTATACAACATATGTGCTTGAATATTATACTACTATTTAGAGTATTGGACTTGATGTATTGACTGATTTATGATGTTGTTGGATTGAATTGTTTGAAATTGCTTAATCATCTCAAAAAGCAAACTAACTCAAACTCGACCTAACTTCTAATTGAACATGCATCGCAACCCACCAGGGGAATGATTACGATTCTCGAGCCAAACACGGACCCGTCAATGAAGATAGTTGAAATGGTCCTCTCACTACTCTTAGTAGAACTAAGTGACAAGAGAGGAGGTCGAGGCAAAGTTGGGAATCGTGGTTCAAAGGTAGTCTTAAGCAAAGCATGACCTTCATTGCATAAGCTCAAGTTTGGGTTCGATTCATGTGTAAAACATCAAACTCCATAACTCGAATTAGATTGGGTGTTCTTTTAATGGTTTCAGTACCCGCGGGATTATTAACAGTGCCTTTTTTGGAGAATGTTAATAAATTTCAAAATCCATTTCGTCGTCCAGTAGCGACAACTGTCTTTTTGATTGGTACCGTAGTGGCTCTTTGGTTGGGTATTGAAAAAGTATTTTGTGTTAGTTCGACCCGTAGTGACATATGAAATGTCGAACGGTATAAATTTAGCAACACTCTTCCCCCCAGATCTGTTCCAAGAAAGGGATAATATGCAACTTCGAGTTATCAATTATATTGTTTACGGAAATGGCAAACTGATTCGGGGAAGTTACGGGGCTATTTTACCGAGTTCCTTAGAGAGAGTTGTCTCGCGCCCCTAGGTATTCTCTACCTACCCACCTGTGTCGGTTTCGGGTACAGGTACCCTTTTGTTGAAGGTCGTTCGAGCTTTTCCTGGGAGTATGGCATGGGTTACTTCAGCGCCGTAGCGCCTGGTACTCGAACATTGGCTCGAGGTATTTTCTCTACCCCTTCTTACCCTGAAAAAGCAGGGACACCTTGCGTCCTTGATCCTGCCTAATTCACTAATTCATGGGAAGATACTGAACTTTTGTATTTGAAAAATGTTTCATAAGCTATTTCTGAAGTAGAAGTAGATGGTGATTGATAGAGTAATGCTTGATCATAATTTCCAATATGAGTACTACGTCCGCTACAACAATAGTGTATTCCATAGCTCCCCTTTCCTATAGAGTATTTACTACCTGAGCTACAGAAGATGCTTTTTGACCAATAGCTACATAAACACATATTACATTTTGCCCTTGTTGATTAAGAATCGTATCCGTGGCTACTGCTGTTTTACCGGTCTGTCTGTCCCCAATAATTAATTCGCGCTGACCCCGTCCTATAGGGATCATTGAATCAATAGCAATAAGTCCGGTTTGAAGAGGCTCATATACGAAACGTCTCGAAAGAAACGTAATAAATGCAAAGAAGAGGCATCTTGCACCCAGTAGCGAAGGCTTTGAACCAAGATTTCCAGATGGGTGGGATAGGGTATTAGGACATTTGACCAGAAGTGAATCACGGAAGAAAGGACTCACTAAGCCGGGAGCACTAACTAATCCTAATAGATAGAATAGAAAATACTAATAGAATTGAAAAGAACTGTCTTTTCTGTATACTTTCCCCGGTTCCGTTGCTACCGCGGGCTTTACGCAATCGATCGGATCATATAGATATCCCTTCAACACAACATAGGTCATCGAAAGGATTCGAATACACATTAATTCTCGAGCCCCGCTGTTATCCGCTACATTCAAATGGGTTTGAGGTTGAATCATATCATTTTTGAATCTTTTCTTTTAATGCTTTAATGCAAAGGGCGAAGTAAAAAAAAAAAAAGAAATATTTTTTGGACAGAAAAAAAAGAAACCCCGGGATAACCCCTTGTTCCATAGTCCTGGGGCTATTTACAACTAGCCAATTAAGAATTCTCAGATGTACTAGCAAGTGCATCAAAGATGCAGTTATCGATTCTCCCGAGAGGCCACAATTACCGCGAGCAAACATATTAATGACGAGGAACGCATTTTTGCTATCCTTAATTAAGGAAGGTGGTATCGGGTCAAAATTGGATTTGATATTACCTACCAATTGAACATAGATCCAAGATATTTCATCGAATCATATGATAAAGAAATTCAACTTGTACCCTGAATCAAACAAATTCTTAAAGAAAAGATTTCGATAACTTCTTGATCCCTCTTTCCCAGTTCCCAGATTTCCAAATTTCTCGTTTGTTAATTTCTTGGCTTATTCTGGAATAGAGATATTTCTCTCTCTCTTTATTCTCGTCCGATTAATCCGCTCTTCAAAAGATTTCTCAGACCATGGAGTAAATGATTTAATCAATAACTATTCGATTCTTTTTTCAACTTCGAATTGATTCACATCGTTTCGTTTCAGATCAGAAATGATTCTAGCATTTCTGTATCCGCAATTCAATATAGATGGATAGGATCTATACCACATAATATATATATGCCTCTCGTACTCTCATTTTTCTCATACAGAGGTTCGGTTTCTACCCCTTTTTTTTCTTCCGATCGAATACAATAAAAAAAAAAAGCAAGTGGATTCTTATGCAATGAAAAAATATTCAATTTTGAGGATGGAAAATCAATGCCCTACCTTTGAGTGCGGTTTGAACTATTGATTTACGTAATTGGAAGTAACCAATTAGGTTTACGACGAAACCTAGAAATCGATCACTGATCCAAATCATATTTTAGAACCATAGCATTTCGTGATTCATTGGTAACTTGACTTTGATTCTCTATCAACCAATAGTGTGGTACCTTTAATATGGTTAAAGCGAAACCGTTTGAAATCCAAACGTAGCATGGTATTCTTTCTACCACTATGTTAATTTCATACAGAAATGGTTTCAAAAAACAAATAGTTGAAATTTTTTTATCGACATAGAACACTCATGTCGATCAAATTATTTGTGACATTTCATTCTTTACAACATTTTCAAATTGATCGTTTTTTATATATCGTGATGGATGATTCCATCGTTTATAATCGAAAAGAAGAGTTACAAGAGGTTTTTCAAACCATAATAAATATTTTAGGGTTCCCTCATCTGGGATCCCTGGGGAAGAGGATCAAGTTGGCCCTTGCGAACAGCTTGACGCACTATCTCCCTTCAACCCCATCCCCCATACTGTTAAAAAACAAAAATCGTTTTTTTGTCCTTTCTTTTTCAACATCTCTTTCTAATTCGGAAGGAATCCTATCTTCGATCCATAACTCGTCAAAAATTGGATTCCGGATCCAACCCTTTTACTTTTCTTTTTTATTTGAATTTATCCTTCTTTGATCATTAATAAACACAAAAGAAAAGTCAATTGACAAAAGAAAGGAGAGATAATTTACAGGATATTATCCATCTGTATCTAATCGTCGATCAATTTGTATGACCAGCAAGGAACTTTTTTACCGATTTCTTTTATTCCAATGGAATTTTTTCTGATTCTTTTAGCTTTCGGATTAGCCATAATCGTATCGGATAAAACTGATTGCAAAAGAGGGGAAATCGGCCACATTAAAATTACCTTCTGGAGAGGTCCGTTTGATATCCAAAAACTGCTCAGCAACAGTCGGACAAGTGGGGAATGTTGGTGTGAACCAGAAAAGTTTGGGTAGAGCCGGATCGAAATGTTGGCTAGGGACCGGACTTCCCCTGGGGGTAGGGTACTACGAAAGGAAGTTGATCATGGATTATCAATAAGCCTAGACTTGCTTCTTCCTGGGTCGATGCCCGAGCGGTTAATGGGGACGGACTGTAAATTCGTTGGCAATATGTCTACGCTGGTTCAAATCCAGCTCGGCCCCTTTCATTCTGGGGTGACGGAGGGATCGTACCATTCGAGCCTTTTTTTTCATGCTTTTCCCGAAGGTCTGGAGAAAGCTGCAATCAATAGGATTTTCCTAATCCTCCCTTCCCGAAAGGGAATTTTTTTAATAGGAGATCAGAGCGGTTTTTCGTGGAGATGGAAAATTCGACCACCTGGCTTTATCAATTTGCAAATTCTTCCCCAGTTAGTTAAAAGAATGAAATTGGCTGATATTATGACGATACTAGGTAGCATAGATATCATTATGGGAGAAGCGGAAAGGATGATTCATTCGTATCAACACGAGAGTCCAACTACATTGCATTGCCAGAATCCGTGTTGTATATTTGAAAGAGGTTGATCTCCCTGCTTCTCTCATGATAGAATCCTCTTCCCGCTGAGCCCCCGATTTTTCTAATCTCACAATAGACCAGACAATATTATGCAATGGCATTTGCTTGTCTTAAAAACGCTGGTTGCTTTGTAGTAAATATGTACTATTGTCTCCATTACACTTATTCAGTAAGTTGTCACTTATTCCCTTATAACTGTTTTGTAGGTATTCCCAATAAATTCACCGATACTACTCCAAGTTCCAAAAGATCAGAGAAAGGGTTCGAGGAGTAAAATTCAAGAAAATCTAATTGGATTTCTATTTATATATCAACTTCACTAATTTTTAGGGAAACTAACAAGGTTTCCTCAAGTAACCATCTAGTTTTCAACTAATGATATTTCTTCTATGCTTTGTAAATGTATGGATTTTAATAAATTTTTAGTAGTCTCTTTATCTTATAGTATCAATGCTTTTCTTAAAACTTGTCATGAAATTCAAGGTTTTATTCTTCATATGATTTATAAAACTTGTTTTTTTTTTTTTCCTTAGACACTTAAACCATGAAGCTATTTTCAAAAGCTATTTTGAAAAGTTACACTACAAATTGATATCAATCAAATATTGAATTGGACACTTCAAAGTGGAATGCCTTGTGTAATCTATACCTACTTAACGACTAAGTTGGCTAACTTCTAGTTTAGGTTAGCTTACATAGTGAGGCTATTATGACTCCCTGGTTTGGTGCGTAACATTATGTAATAAGAATTTAAGCAAAAGAGTGAAGTAGAAATGTAAATAGGCCCTAAGAACTATGAAGAATTAACATATGCCTTCTTAACTAAACACATAAGGTACACCTCGATAATCCATAAAGCATAATACTAAACATAATAAAGCTTTAGCATAAAAGACTTGCTATGATAACCCAAATGAAGACTAAATATAGGTCTTAATTATAGGTGACTTAAGGGAACTTGAAGGCACAAAACAATGTGGGGAAAGCTAGTATAGGTAAGTGGATATTATGTGTTTAGGAGTAGAGTTATGTCTACTCGATGGGTTACATGTTATGTGGATTTGATATAATGTACTTAATTAACTGGTCTTGGTTCTGAATCTTAAATGTGTAGCATATTAAAAATGTGATGTTTCTTTATATTATGTACTTGATTGACTAAATTTGTTGCGAAAACTTAGATGTGCTACTCAATGATTTTGTGAATGTTTGCTAGGACAAGTGATGACATTAAAAAACATTACGAAATAGTTCCACCTTATGTATGTTCCCCTAAGGGAACCCCATGCAAGGTTTAGACTACAATGATAAAACACTAAAGTAAATTTGAGTATATTAATTGGTACTTGATATGAAGCTTGGAAATAGTGCCTAATGTTGTGTTGATATCTTATTAGTGCATTCATGTCATTGCATGGCATGTTATGAGAAGGACCTGTGGATCAAGTTTTCTAAAGATGAGATAATGATGGGCTAGGTGTTAAGAATACAGAACTTGATCAACAATTCTTAACCATTAATATGGTTAGCTAGACTAAGTTATTGCCTACCCATTGTAGCCTTAGGTTAAGTTTATTTAGGATCCCTTGAAAACTCCTAATTACCCTAGGCTATGTTCAAATATCAATACTAATGCATCTATTCCCTTGTATAAGCATGGCATGCATTCTTTGCATAGATTTCTTAGCTGGGTATTAATGTTATGTAAATGAAATATCCAAGTGCTAGTATGCTTATTATTTATTGGATATGCTTATGTTATATGTGTGTTTATCCATTCTCATTCAACTCGCAATAAGCTAAGGAGATGTTAGTTTGTGCATCCTTAGGTCACAAGTTATAGGAGACAATGAATGATGGAATCTAGAAGCTAGGATAGGATAATGAGAATGTTTGGTGACAAGATTGTGAGATGAGTTCTAGGATGCAATTTTATAGGAAGAAATCTATAGAGGTATTATGGGGAACTCACGTATTGGTTATGCATAGAAAATTATAGTATCTAATTAGAATATGTAATGTACAAGAATAGTTGATTTGTGATACTTTGAACAAGGCCCATGATTGTAAAGTTTCCGTTGTTGATATGCCGCGCTAAGGGCAAACAAGGGCAACCATATTGAGGTGGGTCTAAGCTTACATAAATCTGAAAAATGAAGATGGTAAGAGAAATGTGCAAACGATAATTAAAGTAAAATAAGCAAAATCTACAATCAACTCTGAGGATATAACGCACTAAGAAATTACCAATGACTCATGGCTTAACTTGATATAACGTACGAGCTAACCTAATGAGAGTACTTGCCACATAACCTCTTAAGGGTTAAGATAAGGGTAAAGTAAACAAGCTAATAGAGAGCAATGTTCACAAAAAAGAAGAAGAAGAAGAAGAAGAAGAGAAGTATATTTATTATCAAACATATGATGATGCAACTATATTTACAATGGGTATTTATACTCGAACTATTAGGGAAACAACTATAAACAAAAATGACTTAAAAGGGTAAAGTCCTAAAGAAGTAATGTACAAAGAATGGAAAGGAGCATAAAGAAGAAAATCAAGAAAAATGTCCATCTTGTACGGAAGATTCTATCATATGATTGCTCGGATACGTGGCTCTTTGTGGATAAGTGACTTTCTAGCAAAAGTAGACAAACTGTACAATTAGGTTGGTAACTATTGAGTTAAGGTGCTAAGTAGACCTAAGGGTCCTTCTAAGAAGTCATGGGTGCAAATGTGCGTTGGGGTTCTTTGAACCAGTACTGTCAAGCTAGAGGTCGGTTCAATCATGACCAAAGAAAAGTATGAGGGGTCGAATGGTCAATGGAGCATACTTTAGGTTAGCATTCGACTACTAAGAGATGAGGAGTTACTTAGCTTGGCATATAAAGTTGGTCGGTAATGAGGATCAGTTTGAACTTGGCAAGAGTTGGTTGGAATAGTAGAATCTGCTTCACTAGTCCCTCAAGTCTTCACACTTGAGCTTGGACTAAAGGTCCAGTAGTTTGATTCCTATCATCCCCATTGATTTGATTAGGATTTGGATCAAATCTGGCTGGTTCTTATCCAAGCCTTCCTCAAATCAATAGGGACTGAGCTCGACAACATTGAATACATCGGACACTTTGAAGTCTTCGATAGCTTTAATTAGTAAGTGCTTCCATTAATCTTCCGAAGGATGTTAAAGGGTCTATCAACTCTAATAGATAGTTTACTCTTCCTCTTATTTGGAAACCTTTTCCTTTCCTTACTCAAGTGTAGCCATACTTGGTCACCGAGCTAAAATTGCTTGGTCTTTCTGCCTTTACCTTTCTCCTTTAGTTCCTTGATAACTTGGTCAATGTGTTGAGCAACTCCTTGGTAAATCTATTAGATGGACTAGGCTTTAGTTCTTGCTTTTGGGTCTTCTTGGTCAATGGACAGCATTGGGGCATAGTCAAGGGGCAGTTGAATTGAAGCCATAGATGACCTTAAATGAGGCGTGCCTAATGGTGGCATGTGTTGTTTTATTGTAAGAAAATTCTACCATAAGCAAGAAAACATCCCAGTCAACTAATTTCTTTCTTACTGTAGCATGGAATAGTGAACCCAAAGGGCGGTTGACAACCTCTATCTAGCTGTCGATTTAGGGATGGAAAGAAGTGCTGAATAGTAATTTATTTCCATCTGACACCACATAGTTCTCCAGAAATGGCTCATGAAGTTTAGGTCCTTATCTGACACCACATTCTACGACACTCCATGTAAGCAAACTATTTCCTACAAAAACAAAGAAGCTATAGCCAAAGCATTGTTAATTTTGGCGCAAGGCACAAAATGTGCCATGTTGTTAAGCTTATCAACGACAACCATTACAAAGTCTTTACCTCATGTAGTTTTGGGTAATCCTATGACAAAATTTGTAATCAATTTGACCTACGGTTTGGTCGAAATAGGCAAAGCAATTGCCTTCCCTTGTTCTGCTTGGCTTTTTGCTCTCTTACAGATGGCACATCCCTCAATCACACAATGCACATTATGTTTTATCTTAAACCTACAGAACCTATCATTCAGTAGCTCATATGTCCTTTGTTTCCAAAGTGCCTAGAGAGTCCTCCATTGTTAACTTCTCGCACTAATAGCTCTCTAATTAAACAAGTTAGCACATATAATTTGCCACCTAGAATAGATAACCATCTTCCATATGGTACACATCTACTATTCTTTCTTCTCTACAATGCTTATATATAAGGCCAAAATAAGATTCATTTTGATACTGTTCTTTAATGCTTGTAAATCCTAGCAACTCGGTCTGCAACTCAATGACAAAAACATGTCTTCTTAACATAGCACCAGCAACTACATTATTCTTATCTTGCTTATATTTGATGACAAGATTAAATCCCTCCAAAAAATCAATCTATCGAGTTTAGCATTTGGAAAGCTTTGTTTGGTTCCATAGTTATCTCAAAGACTCAACATCTGTATATATGAAAAATTCATTTAGCAAAAGATAATATGGCCATATGTAAAGAGCTCATATTTAGGGCAAAAGTTCTTTGTCATACACGGAATAGTTTAATTGTGCTCATCTAAGCTTTTCATTATGATAAGCAATAGGTCGGCCTTCTTATATCAGCACAACTTTGATGCCAACACCTAATGTGTTGCATTTAAGCTCAAATACTTTATCAAAGTTTGGCAAAACCAAGACTAGGGTAGAGGTTAACCTTGCTTTTACTTTAGCAAAACTCCTATCCTCTTTCTCTCCCTACTTAAACTCCATATTCTTTTTTGTTAGCTCAATCAAAGGTACTACTATAGTACTAAATCCTTAGATAAAGTGTTGGTAGAATGATGCCAATCCATGGAAACTCCTCATTTCGGCACATGAGGTTGGGGTCGGCTACTTTACAATGGTTCGTACCTTCTCTTCATCAACTTTCAGTCCTCCTCTACTAACTACGTAACCAAGGAAAATCACTTCTTCCTAGCAAAAATAGCATTTCTTCAGGTTTCCAAACAATCTCTCTGCTTAGAGGACATCGAAAACAACTCGAAGATTTTCGATATTCATTGCCAAGTCAACACTATAAACAAAGATGTCATTAAAGTAGACAATAACAAACTTTCTGATTAGATCCCTCAGAACATGATTCATCATCCTCATAAAAGTGCTCAAGGCATTTGATAACCTAAATGGCATGACCATCCGCTTGTACAGGTCATGTTGGGTCTTAAAAGTAGTTTTCCATTCATCCCCTCATCTCATTCAAATTTGGTGGTAACCTGACTTTAGGTCGATCTTATTGAACATTCTTGCACTACTCAATTCATCTAACATATTGTCCAGTCTTGGAATGGGGTATTAGTACGTGATCATGATCATAATCTTGTTAACAGCTTTGCTATACATACAAATACACCAAGTGACATCCTTCTTTAGCATAAGCAATGCAAGCACAACATAGAGGCTAAAACTTTCTCTCACGTATCTCTTCTTTAATAGTTTGTTGACTTGCTTCTGAAGCTATGCAGCTTAATTGGGATTCATTATAAGTTGGTTAGTTCAGTAAGACAACGTCAGGTATCAAGCTAATGCAATACTCTATACCCCAAAAAGGGGGTAACCATTCTTGTAGTTATTCTAGGAATAGGTTTGCATACTTCTCCTATAGCTGCTTAATTTCTAGGGGTAGTTCAACTTACTTTAATTCTAATAGTCGCCTAACCAATAGGAAGTTCGGTATATTAGCTTTAATAGCCTCTTATAGCCTAACTCAACTTAGAACCAAAGCCTTCTTGGTTCCTCGAGCCAACTTAGCTTGCAATCTACTTACTTAGCTTAAGGTCATGGATTTTAGGGTAATTTTCATACCATTCTTCTCAAACACAGACGTATTTCTAAAACCATCATGAATACCTTTTGATCAAAATGGCAAGGTCTATAAAGTAATACATGTAACACATACATGGATAACACATCATAAAGAATTTCATCAAAGTAATTACCAATAGAGATTAGCAATAATACTTGCTGTGTAACATGTAGTACTCCCTTCTCATTTAGCCAATGTAACTTATATGGCTTCAAATGTAAGATAGTCTGCAACTTAAGCTTCTTAACCAAGTCAACAAACACCACATTGGTGCAACTTCCATTGTTCACTATGAACACATAAAGTTTTCATAAGTGATGTGGAATAAGTTTTCTCTTTGCTCCTCCTCAGTTAAGGGTTCCAAACTCATTGCATGTTAGACAACTAGAGTTAACGTATCCAGGTCTTCTACAAACATATTTTCCTTAATAGTTTCTTCTTCCTGGGAGGTATTTCCCTTGAGAGTAACCTTCTCCTCAAGCTCCTCATTAGTACTATCCACATTGAGTTTCACGACATCTTCCTTAATAATCATAGTTCTCTTGTTTGGACATTGGGCAACTATGTGTCTAAAACCTTGACACTTAAACCACTTGATTTAACTCATCTTCCTACCAAATCCTCATCCCTTCTTATAAGTTCTTGGCAGTACTTCAACATTGATTGGTAGGCTCTTCTACTCAGCTCTAACATTTGTTCTCTTACTTAGCTCGATCCTTTGTTGAGCTTAGTAACTTCCGTGAGTGGCTCGGCTTAACTAACTAAGTTAGCTCATTAAAAGTCGGTTCAACCTATTTCTCCTTTGTCTTTCCACTTACTAAGCTATTCTTATAGCCTCATCCAACATAGTAAACTATTGAAAATCCACGATATATTAGATGTCACTTCTTAATCTAATAAGAATTCAGATCATAAGTATTTAGAACTTCTAAATATACTCTAATAGTTCAGCTCCCTTGCCATAGCTCTTGAAATCTATCAAAAGTATCCTGTAGGTAAGTATCTAGCACAAACCTATTTCTGAGAATTCTTTTCATCTTGAGCTAGGTGCTAACTTTTCCGTATCCTTCTCGCCTCCTCATAGTCTAGAAGTTCTTCCACCATAATACAGCATACCTCAAGAATTCTACAGCAACAACCTTCACCTTATCATGATCTTCATACTAATAATAGTAAAAAAACATGCTTAACATTTTCCCTCTAATCCAGATAGTCGTCTGCATCCCTAATATCATTGAAGTTTAGAATCTGAAATGTCACATGTTCAGCAACTCGAGGCGCTTGAGCCCTCTGCTCTTTTTCATTGTACTCATCTTCTCCTTCATCCATATCACATAAGTCAATCCTTCTCCTAACATGTCCTCCTACCCTTCTACCTCGATCTTGTTGAGCTGGGTTCTGTCATCTTACAAGTTGAGCAGCTTAGGGAATATTATGTATAGCCTTGGTAGGTCTAAAGCCTAATGAATGTATAGCTTTAGTAAGGTCAACTATAAGGTTAGTCATTTCATCAATTCGTTCATTTTTACTTCTAGGGGTATTCTAAGGTTGTCATTCATAATGGATAACACCGCTATTGTCATCTTCAATACCAATGTTGGCACTAGGACCTATCATTCTCTCCAATAAAACTTAGTAATAAACTAAAATCTAAGAAACAATGGACATTGTTCCTCCAAGCTAAACAACACACATACACTTTTCTGCATGAATGTCTAACTAATCTACAAACATTACAACTACTCCAAAGAACAATAAACTGAACTGAAACTTGATATATTTTCGTATGTTCAAAACAGGGCAAAACAAAGTATGCAGCTACAGTAAACTACTATGCCTCCTACTTACTCAAATACTCATAACTAACTTCTATGCAGCTACAATACACTACCACAACAACACTACTTACAAGAAAGCTTGAACACAACTTACCCAAATAAACATTCGCTTTGATACCAAGATGATACATCACACTAAGGGCAAACAAGGGCGACCGTATCATGATGGGTTCAAGCTTGCAAAAAGTCGGAAAATGAAGATGGAAAGAGAAACGCATAAACAACAATGAAAGTAAAATAAGCAAAACCTATGATCAACTTAGAGGATATGACATACCAAGGAACTACCAAAGACTTACAGCTCAACTCGATATGATGCAACAGCTGATCCAATAAAAATACTCGTTACCTAACCTTACTTAAAGGTTAGAATAAGAGTGCAATAAACAAGCTAATAAAGAGCAATGTTCACAAAAAAATGAGAAGTATATTCAATATCAGATACATGATACAACTACATTTATAATATATATTTATGTTCAAAATATTAAGGCAACAACTATAAATAGAAATGATTAAAAAAAGGTAAATTCCTATAAAAGTAATATACAAATAATGGAAGAGGGCATAAAAAAGAAAATCAAGAAAAACATGTCTTTTATGGAAGATTCTGTTATATGATTGCTTAAATGCATGGCTTTCTATGGATGGGTGACTTTCTTGCAAAAGTAGACAAACTGTACGATTAGGTTAGTGACTACCGAGCCAAGGTGCCAAGTAGACCTAGGGGTACTTTCGAGAAGTCGTGGGTGCAGATTTGTGTTAGGGTTCTCAAAACCATTACTATCGAGCTAAAGGTCAACTCAATCATGATCGAGCAAATGTGAGGGGGTCAGACCATTAGTAAAGCATACTTCAGTTGACAGTTAACTATTGAGAGATGAAGAGTTACTCGCCTTGGCATATAGAGTTAGTCGACAATGAGAATCAACTCGACCTTAATAGAAGTTAGTTGGAACAGTAGAATCCACTTCATTAGTCTCTCAAGTACTCGTGCTTAGACTCAAGTTAAAGGTTTAGTAGTTTGATTTATATCAGTTGTGGTATTTAATGTTAATAAAGAGAAATTTTGATAGCTTAGTGTGTTTGTAGAGTAGAGTTGAAAGTAACAATATGGATTTAGTCATAATCCTTAACTTAAGAATAGCAATAGTAAACAATCTCATAGGCATAAGGCATTAGGAAAAAGTTAGAGTAGATGCCTTTGGAGGCAAGGTACTACAATATATGCTCTTAGGACTCTTGTCTTTAAAATTGGGTATTTGTATCCTCAAATCTTTTAAAAAGTAATATTATATTATGCTCCTATATGAGCGTCTTTTCCTTAACTATACATACACATACACACATACATATATATATATACACATGTGTACTATCTTATCTAAGAGTAAAATAGGATATAAAGACATGTTGTTGAAATATTTAGGGATCTAGCTAAACTATCAATTTCAAAGAAATTTTCACAAAATGAATGTTGGGCAAATATGAAGAGCGCATTTCTATAATTTATCCAACTTTTATTTTTGGTTGAGCTTATAGATGTGTGTTTACATACTCTTCCATGCATAGATAAAGAATCCTTGTCGTAAAGAAAGATACCCATATTATAGTTTGTTAGGAGAGGGCTAATTTCTATCTTTTAAGGATTAAAACCTTTTTCCCTTTTATATTATCACTTAAAATTTTAAAAATATATATATCACAAAAAGATATAACGAGATTTACACCTACATAAATTCTCGGGCCGCCAACTATTTTTAATCACATGCTTAAGTGCTTGTTATAATATAGGAAAAGAAAAGGACACCCAACTCAAAATCCGATGGACAAATGACAAATAACGACAGGACGCGGGGAAAATCCTCCTTATCCTTGCACAAGCTCGCTCGATAATGCCGTGTGCCCAGTTCACCCGATAGTTTTCAGCCACATGACCATTAGATATTTCCTTTTAAGAATTCTACATAAGTGATCTAGCACAAGTCCCAAGTGCATATCACACCAACATAAAATAGTCCCACTAGAAGTTCTTTCCATATTAGTCTTGAGTTAAGCATCGGATTTCGAGAGATGGATCACGGACACGGTGCTGGACACGGCGGCGGACACGGTGGCGGACACGGAGGTCAAGGTGGCGGACATGGCGGTGACCATGGTGGGCATGGACAAGGTGGTCACCAAGCTGGACATGGCAGAGGACATGGCGGTGATCACGGTCATCAAGGAGGCCATGGCGGTGATCATGGTCATCAAGGAGGCCATGGCGGTGCTGGTGGCCACAGCGGCCACGGCCATTAGGAGATGATTGTTGTTGTATCTGCGTGTATGGCGTGATCACATGGAACTTTTATGCCATGCGATTGCTAGGGTTGTTTTCTGCCCATGATTCCATGCATGGTTTTGTGTGGTTGCACTAATGTAATGTATGTGTTTGTGTGTATTTATGATAGGCATGTTGGAGAGTGAAATGAAAATAAAAACCATGGTTGTGTTGTGAAGTTTGCAAAGCAGGTTTATGATGAACTATGGGTAAGCTCTTTATTTGGACGACGGCCGACGCCATCCGCCGCACCGGAAAACTTTATAATGTGGATTGATCTATACATATTTATTGGAGTATAAAATCATGCAATATGTATAACCTAAAGTATGCTTTGTATATTTTTTCAATTTTACACCAAAATATTGAAATTATTAAATATTACACCTGATGGAATATTTATTGGTAACAAATGTGAGTTAATTAGATGAGAAAAAATAATTTCCTATTGGAAAAAAATGAGGTAAGTGAAAAATATATAAACAAAGCAACCTATTAACTAATATATATCTTATCTATTTCTTAAGTGTATTTGTTTATACAAAAAGAAATCTAATGGTATTAGGATGTTATATAAATCAATAAATAATATATAAGTATTAATAATTTTTTATACGGTAATATTGAAGGATTAAGTGTCAAAATTTTTATTTAATAACAATCTTAGTATGGACACTCCTCTCTAATAAGATCTGGAACAATCTATCAAAACAATTCCATTCAAATCTTTTTTTTTTTTTTTTTTTTTCAATAGCATGATATATTTTATTTATTTATATAAGTAAGACAATGCTCTATTACAAACATTCGAAGGGTAGTCCTCATGGCGATCAAAAGCAGGGATAAGGCCTTCACCAGTTACATTCACAGACAGTCCAAAAGAAGGGCTAAGGCCCTCATTAGTTACAGACAGTCTTTTCCTGGTAGGAACAAGAGGCATGGAGTCTTTTCTAAGTGGCTCAAGAGCTCCATGCGGAGGAACAAAAGAACTACATCCTTTCCTTCAATCCGATGCTTCGCCAGCTAGATAGTCAGCTGTCGAATTTGCTTCTTTTGCTTCAAAAGTCAGCTTCAGTTGGCTGAATTCAGGTATCTTCTCCCGACATAGAATAAAGCAAGAGAGGTGAAGTATGAATTTATGAAATTTCTTAGAAGCAAGTCTACTGCTACTTTAGAGTCCATTTGGACTTCTGTACGATGCAGGCCTATACTTTGGCATAATTGTAGTCCCCACCATAAACCCCATAGTTTAGCGTTTAACACATCAATATTGCCCAGTTTACGCATAAATCCTACAATCCATTGGCCTCTATTGTTCCTAAGACCTCCTCCAGCCGTTGCTTCAAATATTGAGAGGGAGGTAACTGTGTTGAGTTTAAGCCATCCTTCTTGTGGCACTTTCCAAGTCACTTCTTCGTATATCATTTGTTGTTTCTTCACTTTCTTAAAGACATCGATAGCCTAATTTTCGTTTGCTGTGGCTCTTGATTCAAGCTACACACTGTTCAGGCCGAGTGTTGCATCATTATCTGCATATAGTTTCCTATTTCTAAATTTCCGACAGGACCACAAGAAGAATATCAATGTGATTCTTTTTGGTGCACCAAGATTATGTAATGTGGTTCTTGTATAGGAGCGTTGCTGCTGTAACCAGTAGCTCACATTGAGGACTTCATTTATATTGAACTGCTCATGCAACGAGAAAGTATTGAGTATTGGACAAGTGAGAATTGCATGAGATACATCTTCATTCATTTCAGAAGATCTTGGACAAATTGTAGGCTCTAAGTTCCTATTTTCTAGCGTCTCCGCTACAATAAGAACATTATGATAAATTCTCCATATGAATAGTTTTAGTTTAAGCGTGAGTCCTAACTTCCATATCCATATATGATTGTTTACTATCTTAGCCTCATGTTCTTGAAGGATGGAAAGATAGTACTTTTTTATTTCAAAAGTCAACTGGGTATCAGCCTTAATATATGAGTCGGTTGTATTTTTTCCAAGGATACGAGGACCAAAAGCATTGAAATTATTTGAGAAACTTCATAGCCTACTAGATCATCTTTCCAGGAGTTTTTGCTTTTCCATTCCATGGCTACTGTAATTGATTCTTTATTCTTACCTATTGGCCCATGATGATTGATCTTAGAGATTTAGATTGTATCCACTTATCATGCCAAAAGTTTGTTGATTCTCCATTTCCTATTTGTATATGAGTGCGTTCAAGAAGAATATTATTCCCTTTTACTATATTTTTCCATAAGGGAGAGGAGTTTGGAGCAAGAAGGGTTTCATTTCCTTAAATATAGTTTTTATATCTATCTTGACGGATTTTGCTCTATAATGTGTTGTTTCTATGAAAGTTTCAGGCTCTTTTGATATCTTGAACTTTACTTTGCACTCTTAGATTCGTGAAGCCTAGCTCCACCGCTTCCAAAGGTTTGCAAATTTGATTCCACGCTACTCAGTGTAATTTTTTCTGATCGCTTGATCCGTTCCAGAAGAAGTTCCAGGCTGTTTGTTCAATTTTGTCTACTGTCTTGACGGGTTAACCCATTGTTTGTAAATAGTAGTTGGGGATAGCATTCAATGTTGATTTCACGAGGATTGTTCTACCAGCTAAGACTTAATAGCTTGCCTTTCCATCCTGCCAATTTTGCTTGAATTTTCTTATGTAATTCCCAAAATCCTTGAGTTTAGGTTGAAGACGTCTATTTATAAGGAAACCTAAGTATTTACCCATTGAACTTTCTCTCTTTAAGTTGAGTATATTCGAGATTTCTTCTATAATTAGAGCTAGAGTATTTTTTGAGAAGAGGACAAATGATTTGGCATTATTGATTTTAAGTCCGGACCATTGTTGAAAGGTCTCCAAAGTATCCTGAATTATTTTGGCTAATAAAGGACAGGCTTTTGATAACAAAAAAAATGTCCGCCAGCCAAAAAAATAGGCATGAGAAGGTGATTGATGACTTCCTAAACTTGACGGGTTTCCAAAGCCCCTCCACAACCTTGGTTTCTAAGAATCGCTTAGGAATTCCATTCCTATAATGAGCAAATATGGGGACAGTGATTCACCTGGCTTAATCCCTCTGGTGGCTTTGAAAGGTTCTAACATTTCACCATTGACTAAAACTTGTGCTGAAGTTGTAGATATGTAGGACAGAATTAACTCTACCCATACACGAGGAAAGTTCAATGCTTGTATTGCATTTTGGAGGTAATCCCATTATATTCGATCCAGGCCTTTTTCCAAATCTAATTTTAGTATCATGGTGCCTTGCCCCCTTTTTGCTTCTTGCTAGATGTAGTAATTCATATAAAAGGAATATATCATCCGATGAATATCGTTTAGGCAAAAAGCTAGCCTATATTGGGTGAATGATACTATTAAAGAGAGGTTTAATCCTAACTAATATTATTTTGGTGATTACTTTATAAATTATGTTACATAGACCAATTGGTCTGAATTGGGTTATTTGATTGGCTTCTAATTGCTTTGGTAGTAGAACTTGCTCATGTGGCCAAATGAATGAGGTTTGTAGTCTAGCGCTTTAGTGAAAGTGCTTTTTGCTATTGGTCCAAAATTTTTTAAGGGACCCTTTGAAATAGACAGAGATTGCAATTGTTGGCTTTTACTTTTTGAAAGTACTGGAGTTTAGAAAAACACGGATAAACGAAGCTTACAAAACATAAAACCATTTCTAAAATCTTGTAAGCATTTTGACTTATAAATCAATAATTTGTGAGGATGAGTAGGCGAGAGCATGGTAGAAGTATGGTGGATGAATAAATCTATGTATGGATATAAACATACAGAAGACAAGATACTCTGTTATCCTTGGTAGAGCATAGTATCCGTGCTATGGAATTTTGCCTTTGGCATGCGTACCGACCCCGCTTATGAAGCTAAAAGAGAGAGGGGGAAAAAAAAAGAAAAATAAAAGCGCAAGATTTAGAAAGAAAGCTTAATTATCGGTTTCTACAAATGGACCATTGTATCAAAAATATGTCCCTAGGTACCAATACATTGTATAAATTTACGACGGATATCTTTTGTTGCCAATTAAGGACGCTAATGTTATACTTGCATTGAGTTTAGTGAGTGAGGGTAACTGCTCTACTATCATCACCAAGTAAAACCCTAATAAGTCAGGCTTATCCCTTATCGTGCAGGCGACGCAGTTACCAGGGAAATCAGTTTCCAAATTTTTCGGTGTTTGTCATGATCTGATATTTACAATTTCCCTTCTCTACCCCCATATAAGTCATATGCAGTCACTAATGGTTTCAAGTGAAAATTATAGGTGGGACCATCATACCGTAATTTCAACTTTTAATAGTTAATTAGTCATTGTTCTTATCTCGCTTCATCATCTAAACCTACCAGTCACTAGCCGACGAAATCTTGAGATTATCTTGAAAATTATCAAAATTATACAGTAGATCGTGACAAAAGCTGTAGTAAATGGATGGAATGCATTTTCTGAGAGACTAACAGCCCCATCCATGTGCTTATATTTCGTACTTTTACCTAAAAAGGTAGGCCAACGAAATTTCTATGCGTAAATTAGGTATTAGTAGCTATCAAGGAAGAAATGATACAGATCACACTAACATGTGTGGGAGAATGCTAAGCCCTATATAATTTAATTTTATTAATATTAATTTTTCAACGGGATAAATATAGATAAATAAATTATATTTGACTTCCTCCAACGGTTGTTACACCTAGGGGGTAAAAAAATAAAAAAATAAAAACTGAGAGGACATTAACATAAACATGGTGCTTATTTTCATTTCACTCCACAATAACCATCAGGCCATCACGCTATACATAATATTAGTGCATGCAAATACGCTTAAAACCATATAGAGTCATGAACTAACATGTTTAGCAAATTAAAGTTGCATCGTACGAAGATCACACCATGCTAAAGATATGGAAGTCATCTCTTATTAATGACCGCGACCACCGTGCCCTCCATGGCCACCGTGCCCACCGTGGCCACCATGGCCGCCACCATGCCCTCCACCATGTTGTCCTCCATGACCGTGTCCATGCCCACCATCGTGGCCACCACCGTGTCCTCCTCCATGTCCTCCACCATGACCACCTTGTCCTCCTCCATGTCCTCCACCATGACCGTCGTGTCCTCCTCCATGTCCTCCACCATGACCGCCACGTCCTCCACCATGCCCACCGCCACGTCCGTGGCCGTGATCCATCTTTTGATCTTTGATTTTTAACTTACGACTACTAGAAATAAAAAACTTGTGAGATAATTCTGGTTTGGGAGTTTTATGCTTGTGGCATGGACGCTTATATAGAACTAGCTCGTGAAGGTAAATATCTTATAGGTCTTGGCAGTCGATGGCTGAAGATAAGCGGATGAGATCGCGTGTGCACACGCGGCATTATCGATGCTAGCTTCTACACTACAAAAGAAAAGAAAATTTCACTGTTTTTTCTTCTTTTCTTTTTCCCTCAAACGAGTTGAGTCGTGTCAATACGTTATAATACTAGATTTAAGCTAAGTTGAATTCAAAATTTAAAAACTGAACTCGGATACAAACATGATTCTATACGGTATATTTGGCTTGATTATCTTAAAAAATATTATTATTATAATTAAAATAATAATAATATTTAAATTTGCTTCGAGCTGTATTAATATTTTAATTTAATTAAAACTTTATTAAAATCGAGCCAAACAACCTACTCAATCTAAACTCAATAAATTATTTTAATAATTCCAGTTAGGTTGACTGGAAGGTTATTAGCTGCACTTGAATAATTTGACCAGTAGACATGTCCTATTCATACTCTTAATCTATATAAACTGTCTTCATAATACGTGGCAAACAATGAATATGTAATGAAATGTAAGCTAGAAATATTGATGCATTTGTCACGTATCAGATGGTTTATAATCGGTTCTGGGATCCCCGCAATAATTGAATGCCATGCCACATCTTTCTAACGCGGATGCAATTTCTTTTGGCATATTTATACTCTAATGCTAGGGGTCCCATATAAAACAATCAATGTTTCTTTACCGAAATTGAACGGTTCAGTTCTCTCTCTTCCATCCATTATTATCCCCCATTTTAGGATTTTCTTTTTCTTTTTTTCCCATTTATTCAATTCAAATATGTATTGAGGGGCCAATATGGCATCTAACCTACTCAAATAAAGACCCCAAAACCACAAAAACGTATCCACAACTTTAATGTCAACATGAAAAACCGAAAGTGAACGTGCATTCCTGCCATTGAACGTGATTAGTTAAATAATATATTAGTCGGTCCATAATTGAATCAAGACATTGAATAATCGATCAATCTTAGAAAAAAAGAGGGGTAGGTATACTTTCTTCATATGCTTGGAGGTCCTTTTTAATGTTAATGACGGAGCAAGATAAAAATAAAAAATAAAAAAAAGAAGAAGAAGACTTTCTTCCACTTTATTGGACCTCAACACTTCAAAAGGGCATCAACCAAATTCCATGGATTGATGAGGCTCATATCTAAACCTAACTCTCTATTATAACAAAAGTGTATTTTATTAGAAATTGCACTAAATTATATATACAATAATAAACTAATGAGAATCAAGTTAAATCCATAGAAATACTACTCTCGCTTTCAACTATATTAATCCCCTCTAAGTTTAGGAAGATAAAACATCTTCTTTTTAATATTTAAAAACTAATATTATAGCTAATCTAACAAAGTGAATTAGAATATTCAATAGCTTTAATGAATTCAATTATAAATCAAATAAATAAAAAACTTATTGATTTAATACCGAGTTTTGAATGGATTTAGTTTTAAAGCAATTAAGTACTAGATAATAACTCTTTTTTGCAAAGTGAATAATTACTCAAGATTTACCAATTTAATGTTGATAACAAAATTGCACTTAACAACACTGCTCGGCACATCGGCTACCAAGCCGCTAAACAATGTTGTTTTCTATTTAGGGCCTTAATAGCTCGACTAATCTGATGGGCCTAAAAGCTCGTCCTACTTATATATTTAAATTTGAAAAGTGGCATAGATAATTGCAGTCTTAGATGACCTTATTATATAACCACCTATTACTCTTGTTCCTTAAACATAGGCTTAATTAAGGAGGTACCGCATTGTTTCATGACCAATGATTAGTTGTTATTACCAACAATCGATACGAACCTACAAATAGGGGAAAGAAAGCATTGTAAGGACTTTCTTACACTTCTTAACATTTTGCTTACTTATTCACTTATTTTCCTTAAATACTCTCTTACTTAGGTATTAAAGTGGTTAAGTCAAACTAGCCCTAACACCAATTTAGCCTTTTGCTTACACTTTATAGGATCAAAGTTCCATACCAAAATCAACGAACAACATTTAACACCATCTATTTCTAAAACAGTACGCCCATATGGCAAAAATAAGGATGACAAAAAGTGTAAGTACCGGTTCTTTTCCCTAACACCTCCAGGGGAGAGTAGGCATATTGACGAACAACATTTGGCTATATTAGAGCAGCTTTATACTAATTTAGCCAAAAAGAATTAGGACCTCTACAAGAAGAATGATAAGATCCTTAGCCTTCTTCATAAAGATGTTTAGTGATAACAATCCCAAGAATTTTGATAATTTAATATATTCACCTAAATTGCCTAAGAAGCAAGTTAGGGTTACAGTTGAACCTTCAACTCTTACTCTTTGAAAGGATGATATAGGAAAACAACCACAACAAGTGCACCATGTAGGACCATCGCATGTCAACACCCTTACTTTAACTAGAAATTTCAAATAAAGAAGAATCCTTTTGTTCCCGAAATATTGGAAGAGGTACTACTATGGCATATCAAATTGTTACAATTCGAGATGTACGATGGAACAAAGAACTTGGAAGACCATCTTGAGTACTATCACACCTTGGTTAAGTTGCATGGCTTAAGTGATGTTATGGCTTGTCATGCACTCTCTTCAACCTTGAGGAATGCAGCAAGCAATTGGTTTAAACATTTGAACTCGAACACAATTTCATGTTTCAAGAATCTAGCAAAAGTGTTCTTATAGCACTTCTTTGCAAGTAAACTTCCTATTAAGGATTCATCTATCCTTAACTCCATAAAGCAGAGGTCAAACGAGTTTATTAGAGACTATTTGGCTCGATTTATGGCCGAGATGGCCCAAATCATAGAATTAGATATGAACGTTGCTCTTAATGCTGTAATTGATAGAGTCAAACCACATGGGGACTTCTTTAAGTCTCTAGCCAAAAACAAGCCGAAGACTTTTATCGAGTTCAAAGCTAAGGCCACATCTTACATTAGATAAGAGAATAAAATCAAAGCTCAACGTAAGGCCAATTAGAGTAGAGGAGATCGAAAAAATGATAAGAAGAAGAATGCGAAAGATTGACTCAATGCACACTATGATCAATTTTTGGAGGAGAGCAATGGCAAGAGGAAGAGGCTAAGCATCCCAACTTATTTTGTTCATGCCCCACTCAATCATCTAATTGTACATATATTGATGGAAATATGTAACCAAAGGGGCTTATTGTAATGACCAGAAACAACGAGAGGAAATCCATCACGCAAGAATTCTAATAAATTTTGCAATTTTCATTGCTACAAAGGTCACAACATTGATGAGTGTATTCAACTCAAAAGTCCAATTGATGATGCAATCCAATGAGGGTACTTGAGAAAGTTCCTTGCCCATGCTGCTAAGAATATTGAACAGCCAACTTAAAGACGACATGATGAGTAAGAAAAACACTTCACAGCCACCTTAAGCTGGTAGACATATAAGAGACTAAGGTAATAATAGAGGATCGAACGGTATAATAAACACTATTATCAATAGACCTTCTACTTTAGGCCAATTAAGCTCTTTGAGCTTGATTAATGCCTTACAATATGTTTATAATATACAGGACAAGAAAGTCAAGGTCAACAATTCCATTTCTTTCATAAAAGAGGACTTCAAAGGTGTACAAAGGCCCCATGATGATGTACTAGTAATGATTACAAGAATTGCCAACTTTGAGGTTAAAAAGAGCTTGGCTGACACTAAAAGTTTAGTAGACATTATTTTTCAATAGGCCTTCAGCCAAATAAGGCCAAAGATCAAGGCCCAGTTAAGATCTTACTATTATGATCTACATGCATTTAATAATCAACCTATATAGGTTACTAGAGTCATTTTTCTTCCTATTCTGATCGAAGACAATGAGATGTTGTAGAGGATAAAGTGAACTTCCTTATTATGAAGTGTTGGTGCCCTTATAATATGATCATGGGTCGACCATGCCAGCATCTGTTCAACATGGTTTCTTCAACTACACATCTCAAAGCAAAGTTCCCTACTCTCATTGGAGTTGAAGTATGCAAAGGGAATCAACAATTTGCTAAATCCTTATATTTGAGAGCGCTACGGCATAAAGAAGTCTTTTAAGTAGAGATTAATTTGAAAAAGAAGTCTAGCGACATTGAAAGTGTTGAAGGAGTAGAGAAAGTCCTACTAAGGAGCAATCTTGGAAAAACAACAAAGATAAGGAGACCCTTACCGGAAAAATATCCATCATTGTTTAATTAATTTCCTTCCAGATAACGTCGATGCTTTCACTTGGTCTCCCTTAAATATGCTAAGTGTCCCTAGAGAAGTGATAATGCATAAGCTTCAAATTGATCTGAGTATGAAGGTAGTTCAACAAAAGAAGAGGTATTTCGCCCCTAAACAATAGGCAGCTATCAAAGAGGAGGTTCAAAAGCTAGTAAAGGTAAGATTTATAAGGGAAGAGCCTTATTCGACTTAGCTAGCTAATTATGTACTAGTCAAGAAGTCGAACGGCAAGTGGCATATGTATATGGGCTTCACAAATTTGAATAAGGTCTGTCTCAAAGATTGTTTCCCCTTATCGAAACTAGATCAAACGGTTGACTTAACTACTGGGCATGCTTTGCTCTCTTTTATGGATACATTTTCTAACTACAATTAGATTAAGATGGAGAAGGATGATGAAGTTCACATGTCTTTTGTCACAAGATTTAGGATGTATTATTATACAGTGATGCCCTTTGGGCTTAAAAATGCTGGCAGACTTATCAAAGGCTTATGACCATGATGTTTAAGCCCCAAATCCACTCAAATGTCAAAGTTTATGTTGATGATATGATAGTGAAAAGTAAAATAGAAGGTTGGCACCTTACCGATCTTGAGGAGACTTTTGGCACCTTAAGGAGATATAGTATGAAGCTTAACTCACAAAAGTGTATTTTTAGTGCTACCTTAAGCAAATTTTTGGAGTATATGGTTATTGATGTGCTACGTTAAGAGCAGACAGGGGCAACCGTATCAAGGTGGGTTCAAGCTTGTAAAAAGCTTAAAAAATAAGGATGGAAAGAGAAACATGCAAATAGCAATGAAGGTGAAACAAACAAAACCCACAATCCATTTTGAGGATATGATGCACTATAGAACTATCAAGGAGTTACGGTTCAACTCGATATGACGTGCCATAGAACTATGAAGGACTTACGATTCAACACGAAAGACACACGAGCTAGTCCGATAAGGGTACTCACCACCTAACTTTAGTTAAAGGCTAAGATAAGAGTGAAGTAAGTAATAGAGAGCAATGCTCATGAAAAATGAGAAGCATATTCAATATCAGATAATATAAGATGATGTTGCAACTAAATTTACAGTGAGTATTTATACCCAAAAAGTTAAGACTTCCTACTTAAAATGAAAGATAATGGCCAAAATAAGTATGATATAAGGAATGTCCAAAGGGTATAATTGAAAATACAACAAAAATAGGTATCTTATATGGAAGATCCTATCATAGGGGTCATTAAACACATGGTGAATGATTAGTGGTCGTGCACCTAACAAAATGGACGAGTTGTTCAGCTAACCTAGGTTCTGCTAAGTGATGATGCTGAGCCGAGTTAATAGTTTAGTAGTGTAGAGGTGATTAGGTGACTTTTCTGAGGTGAATTCAACTCTAATATGTTAGGTACAACTTGGATTCAAGTCGGTTAAGTAGCTAGTCAAATGGGTCGAGCTGTTGCCTAGATGTATCTCTAGTCGGCAACTAAAGACTACAATAAGTACAAGAGGGTTCGACTCGACCAAGACATCAAGTTAATAGACTGCTGCAATTCAAATTCCTTTGTTGTGGGGCATAAAGGAAGAACTTACCTGGCTATGCTTTCCAGTCCTTGTGTTCGAGTTAAGGGTTCAGTGGTCTAATTCTTATCATTCTTGCCAAGCTGATTAGGATTTGGGATTAAATTCGGCTGGTCCTTATCCAAGTTCTCCTTGAGTTAATAAAGGCTAAGGTTGGCAACATTAAACACATTTGATTCTCTAAAGTCTTCTAGTAGTTCTAGTTGGTATGCATTGTCATTCATCTTCTGGAGTATTCTAAATGGTTCTTTAGCTCTGGCAAATAGCTTATTCTTCCTCTTATTAGGAAACCTCTTCTTGCTCAAGTGTAACCACACTTATCACTAAGCTAAAATTGCTTGGTCTTCCTTCATTTACCCTTTTCTTTCAGTTTTCTAGTAGCTCAGTCAATGTGTTAAGCGACTTGCTAGTAGATTTGTTGAAGGGACTGAGCTCAAGTCCTTAGTTCTAAGTCTTCTTAGTTAGTTGGCGACATTAAGGTGCAATCAAGGGGTAGCTAGAGGCTGAATCCATAAATGACCTCAAATGAGGCGTTCCCAATAGTGGCATATACTATCCTCTTATAAGCAAAATCTACCACCAACAGGTTGACGTCCCAATTAAATAATTTCTTTCCCATTATAGCTTAAAACAATGATCCTTGGATGCAGTTGACAACCTTTGTCTAGCTGTCGGTTTAAGGGTGACAAGAAATACTAAACAATAACTTGGTTCCCATTTAATGCTAGAGAGTTTTCTAGAAATGGCTCAAGAATTTTGGGTCACTATCTAACACCATACTCCATACAAGTAAACTATTTCCTGCAAAAATAAAGAAGCAATAGCCGAAGCATCGTTAGTTTTTGTGCAGGACACAAAATGTGCCATTTTATTGAACCTATCCACAATAACCATTATAAAATATTTGCCTCAGGCAGTTCGGGGTAGTCAAAGACAAAATCCATACTCAGGTCAACCCATGGTTTGGTTTGAGCAAGCAAAGGCATTACCTTCCCTTGTTCTACTCGACTTTTTGCTTTCTTGTAAATAGTGCATCCCCCAACCCCTAATCACACAAAGCACATTAGGTTTCATCTTAGGCTAAAAGAACCTGTCATTCAGTAACTCATACGTCCTTCGTTCTCCAAAGTACCTATAAACTCCTCTACTGTGGGTTTTTCTCACCAATAGTTCTCTTATCAATCAGGTCAACACGTATAATTTGCATCCTCGAAATAGGTAACCATTCCTCACATAGTATTCATCCACCACTCTTCCTTCTTCACATCATTCAAATGTAGGACCAAAATGAGAATCATATCGATACTGATCTTTAATGCTTACAAATGCCAATAGTCTAGTCTACAACTTAGTAAGAAGAACATGTCTTCTTGAAAAAGCATCGTTAACTACATTATTCTTGCCTTGCTTATATTTGATGATGAAATTAAACTCTTCGAGAAATTCAATCTATTGAGCTTAGTGTTTAGAAAGCTTGGACTAGCTTTGTAAATATCTTAAAGATTCATGATCCATGTATATGACAAATTCTTTTAGCAGAAGATAATGTTTCCATGTGTAAAGAGTTCAGATTAATGCCAAGAGTTCTTTATCATACACAAAATAGTTCCATTGTACACTACTGAGCTTCTCATTATGATAAGCGACAATTCAGCCTTCTTGCATTAGCACAACTCCAATGCTAACACCTAACGTGTAGTATTCAAGCTCAAATACTTTATCAAAGTCTAACAAAATTAAGACTAGGGTAGAGGTCAATCTTACTTTCACCTCGATTAAACTCTTCTCTTCTTTCTCTCCCCACTTAAACTATACATTCTTCTTTGTTAGCTCAATCAAAGGTGCTACTACAGTACTAAATCCTTGGATAAAGTTTTAGTAGAATAATGTTAGTCCATAGAAACTCCTTACCTTGATACATGAAGTTAAGGTCAGCCACTCAATAATGGCTCTAACTTTCTCTTCATCAAGTCTCAATCCTCCTCCATTAACCATGTAACCTAGGAAGATTACATCTTCCAAACAGAAATAGCATTTTTTTTTATGTTTTAGAACAATTTCTCTGCTAAAAAAAAATCAAAAACAGCTCAAGATGATTAACATGACTTGCTAGGTTGACATTATAGACAAGGATGTCATTGAAGTAGACTACGACACATCTTCCAATCAAATCTCTCAAGACATGGTTCATCAACCGCATAAAAGTGCTTGGGTTATTTAATAAACTAAAGGGCATGACCATCCACTTACACAGGCTATGTTAGGTCTTAAAAGCAATTCTCCATTCATCTCCTTATCTCATTCAAATCTGGTAGTATCTTGACTTTAAGTTAATCTTACTGAATACTCTTGCACCACTTAGTTTATCTAACATATCATCTAACCTTGGGATAGGGTATCAATACTTGATCATAATCTTGTTAATAGCTTTACTATTTACACACATACATTAAGTGTCATCCTTCTTCAACGTAAGCAGTGCAAGTACGACATAAGCAAAGACTCTCTCTCACATATCGCTTCTCTAATAGTTCATTGACTTGTAGAGCTTTGCCACTTGGTCAAGATTCATTCTATAAGCTAGCTTATTCTGTAGGGCAACATCGGGAATCAAGTCAATGCAATGCTTAATGCCTTGAAATGGGGGTAATCCTTTTGGTAGCTATTTTGGAAATAAGTTTGCATGTTCATCCAACAGTTCCTTTATCTCTTGGGGTAGTTCAATTTGTTCCTTCAACTTTAATAGTCGACTAACCAACAGAAAGGTTAGCATATCGGTCTTAATAGCTTTTCAAAGCTCAGCTTTACTCAAAATCAAAGTCTTCTTAGGTCCTCAACAAGTTTAGCTTGCAACTTGCTAACTTAACTCAATGTCATAGGGTTCAAAGTGATCTTCCTTCCATCCTTTTAAAATACGTCAGTGTTTCTGAATCCATCATACATAATCCTTCGATCAAAAAGCCAAGGTTTGCCTAAGAATACATGAAAGGCATACATAGGTAACATGTCACAAAGAATTTCATCAAAATAGTTTCCAATTGAGATCAATAACAACGTTTGCTGAGTGATATGTATTGCTCCCTTCTAGTTACCAATGTAACGTATATGACTTCAGACGTAAAATGGTCAGCAACTTAAGTTTCTTAATTAGGTCAGCAAATGCGGCATTAGTATAACTTCTACTATCTACTATAAGTCCACATACTTGTTCATTCACCTTGCATGTGATGATGGAACAAATTCTCTCCCTACTCCTCCCTAATAGAGGGTTCTATACTCATCAGACTTCAGACAGCCAAAGTTAGTTTATCTAAATTCTTAGCACATACATCCCTTTCAACAAGCTCTTCTTCTTAGGAGGTATTTCCCTTAGGAGTAACCTCCTCCTCAAGCTCTTCATCTATGTTATCTACGTTGAGCTTCAGGACATCTCCCTTAATAACCATGGTTTTTTGGTTCGAACATTAAGCAACCATATGCCTAAACCCCTAGCATTTAAAGCATTTGATTTAGCTCGTCTTCCTGCTAGATCCTTATCCTTTCTCAAAAGTTCTCATAACACTTCACCATCAATTAGTTAGCCCTTTTGTTCGGCTTTAACATATGCCTTTCTACTTCGACACTTTACTAAGCTCAATAACTTCCTTAAGCGAGTTAGCTTGGCTAACTAGGTCAGCTTATTAAAGGTTAGCTCAACCAGTTCCTCCTCTATCGTTCTACTTACTGAGTTATTCTTATAGCTTTGTCTAATGCAATAAACTATTGAAGTTCCACAATATCTCGGATGTCACTTTTTAATCTAGTAAGAAATGTAGATACTGCTGATGGCTCATCCACTTCACACCAAATTATAAGCATTTAAAACTCTCGAACATACTTAGCAACAATTGGATTTCTTTATCGTAGCTCCTAAAGTTTAGCAAAAGTATCCTATAAATAGGTATAGACACTTGATTTTTGCCCTAAGTAGTTATAGTTATAGCTTTAGTTTTAGTTTTTTTTTTTTTTTAAAATAGGGTCCTAACTCAAAAATAAGAAAAATATTAAAAATTGAAAAATAATGAAAATAAAAAAAATGAAAAAAGGAAAAATTATAAAGATTTTTTATTTTAGGGTCAATCGTTTTAGTTTTAGTTTGGTTCAAGTGGTTTTAGAGAATCGCTTAGTTTAAGTACAATTTAATTGTACAGGCCAACAGTCTAATAGATAAGTATTAGAGCATCAACATTGGATTAGCTTAATGTCATAGGTTCAAATCTCGCTAAACACTTACATGCGTTATATTTCTTTTACAAAAAGCGAGTTGAGCTTACGAGATTCATATTTAATCAAATTTAATCATATTTGAATCATTATAAAATATTTAAATCTAGTTTGATTTTTATTAAAATGGATTTAAATTAATATAAATAATTTAGATCTAATTTAATCAAAATAGATTAAAATCAATATAATAGATTCGTTTCGATATGATTTGATTCAGGCTTTATAAATAGGAAGCACACCACATAAGGATGCCAATTACCCATACTCCTGAGAGAATTGAAAATCCTTGGTCCATCTACTGTAATAAACTAAACAAACTCCATACAACTTAATTGCACGTGACCAGATATGCAAATTGAATCCAGCACTAAACACACTCCCCCACTGAGCCCAACGAAATCACGGCACTCACATTCCCCAAGCTTCACCAAACTGCACACCCACTCGACACAAATCCACACCCATGGTTGTATCGTGTGATCAACACGATCCATAGCAGCTCACTCACAAACGCCTGTGCACGATCAGCACCGACTGTTAACCCAATCGCACATAGCATTGCACTCATCTTCACGCGAACAACGCCTATCCTTCGTCCAGCAACTGAACGCAACCACCGAGCCAAATCCCCACGTACGATCGCACACCATGCTTGCAACCATCAACTCCACACTGTGTATAGTAGCTTCACCCAGGTTGTTCACGCACAGCTGAGCTCCATTCGCATCAAACCCAGCATCAATACTGTGTGAAGCTCCAATTCAACGCCCATTATCTACCTTGTTGGCCCACCGTCCAATAGACCCAACCCACACTACTCGCAATTCCCACAATATGAACAGCAGAGCTTCACGCCACAGCCTCACGCCAACCTATTGTACATGAAGACTGAATTCACTTGCACTGATCGGTCACTACACTGCACAATTGGCTTCACATCCACAATAGCCCACACGAACATACACACTTCCAACCAGCTCACTCCACAGTTAAGCCCAATCACAACAGCACCGAGCAGCGACTGAACTAAGCCTTGACATGCCATCTCCGATGCTGATCGAATACGCATGACCGCACACTGTTACTCACTGACTTCACCACGCCTGTACAGTCGCAGCACTTCACTATCCATCACACTAGCAGCACTCCATTGCACTCGACACAGCCATGTCTTGATCGCACAGCACAAGCCATCCACCGCCGAAGTCTAGCTCGTAATAGCACACATGACCAACAAAGAAATCCGATCTGTTACCCAATTTGGACCCGACCCAAATCTAAGTTCCACTGACGGTGTTTATTTGTTGCCTCAGGTTCAGTTTCTTTTTCTTTATTTTTTTTATTTAGTTCATTAGTTATTTATTCACAAATAAAAGATAAGAAAAGGGCTTTTCAATAAAAGAGTGTTTAGAGCTTTTTCGGAATTCTTTAGGAAATTTTTATCACCTAGATTTATTTATTTTGATTTGTTCGGTGGTTATTTTAAAATATGTAAAAGAAAATATACCTTAGCTTATGAATTCTTTTTAGCATTAGTTTTCTTTATTATACAAATTAAGTATATTATATTGATTTAAGTAAATAGTTGTTTAACAACAGTAATATAGATATAAATATATATGTAAGAGTTTAGGGATTATTAAGATTGTTTTTTTTTTTTTTTAAGGATTAGGCTTTTTTAGGATTTATCACATAGAAAGTTGTTTTTTTTTTAAATAAAAATAAATAATAAAAACTTATTTTTTAGTTTTAGGACTTTTAGAGAGTTTCTTTCTTTAAATAAAATCAATTAAGATTAGGGCCCTCTTAGATTTTTAAATAAACTGAATTAATTAAAAAGTAAATCCGGTTGATTTTCAAAAATTACAATAAACCAATATACTAAAGTTTTCGAAAAGAACTACAATCGTCTAATCCTGATAACGAATACGTAGGTATTTTTGAGGTGACAATAAAATATATAGAAACTTAGGTTCTTTTTTATTGTCTTTTTCTTTTGGTTTTTATTTTCTTTTTTTTTAAATATTAAAAAAATAATTTGAAGAATAAACTTAATTTCGGAAAATAGATAGTAGTACTCATTAGAGTTTAATAGGTTAGCCCCCGAATTCAGAACCCTTTGATTTTTCAATCAAATTGAAATAAAAAATCGGTAATCAAATCATAATCAATCCACTCTATTGATTATGGTTTTTTTTCTTTTTCCTAACTCTAATCGAGTGGTGACTTCAAAAGTTTTTTTTAAAAAAAAAAACCAAAATTTCCTAATTTCTTTAATCGATAATTAATATTAAATGGGTTTAGGTCTAGTATTAATCAAAAAATGGGAAATCAAATTTAAAAATAAGAAAACTGAAAATTTAGACTCGACAATAGGTATTTAGTATGAACCTATTTATAAGAATTCTTTTCATCTCAAGCTAGGTGTTGACTTTTCTATATCCTTCTCACCTTATCATGGTTTAAAAGTTCTTCCACCATAATGCAGCATACCATGAGAATTCTACAATAGCAACCTTTACCTTCTCATGATCTTCTTTTTGATAATATTCAAAAACACGTTCAACCTTTTCCTCCCAATCCAGATATTTATGTACATCCCCAGAACCATTGAAGTTTAAAATCTAAAACTTCACATAGTCGGCAATTCAAGATACTCAGGTCTACTCCTCTTCTTCATTATACTCTTCTTCTCCTTCATCATCCATATCGCCTAAGTTAATCTTTCTCTTAATGTGTCCTCCTACTCTTCTACCTTGATCTTGTTGAGCTAGGTTTTATCCTCTCGCTGGTTAAGTAGCTTAGGGAGTATTCTACATAACCTCGATAAGTCAAAAGGCCAATGCATGTACAACCCTAGTAAAGTCAGCAATAAAGTTAGCCATTTCATCAATTCATTCATTTGTAGTTCTAAGGATGCCCTAAGGTTGTCGTCTATAGTAGATAGTACCGCTATTGTCATCTCCAATACCAATGTTGACACTCGAATCTATTGTCTCCAATAAAACTAAATAACAAACTCGGAATCTGAGAAACAATAGGTACTATTCCTCTAAGCAAAACAACACACATACTCTTCCATACGAATGTCTAACTACTTTGTGAACATAACACTATTGCAAAGAACAATAAGCCCAACTAAAACTTGCTCTGTTTTCGTATGTTTAAAACAGGGCAAAACAAAGCATGCAGCCATAATAACTACTATGCCTCTTACTTACTTAAACACTTATAGCTAACTTCTATACACTACAACATACTACCACAATAAACACTACACACAAGAAAGCTTGAACACAATTTACTTAAACAAACCTCCGCTCTGATACCAAGATGATGCACCACATTGAAAGCAGACAAGGTTGATAGTATTAGGGCAGGTCCAAACTTATAGAAAGCTTGAAAAACATAAATGGAAAGAGAAATGTGCGAATAGCAATGAAAGTAAAACAAGCAAAACCTATGATCCACTCTAAGGATATGATGCACCATAAAACTATCGACGACTCATAACTCAACTCGATACGATGCACGAGCTAATTTAATGAAGATACTCGTCACCTAACCTTATTTAAAGGTTATGATAAGAGTGAAGTAAGCAATAGAGAGTAATGCTCATGAAAAATGAGATGTATATTCAATATCAAATAATATAAGATGATGTTGTTGCTACATTTATAGTGAATATTTATACTCGAAAAGTTAGGGCTTTCTACCTATAATAGAAAAGACTAAAAGGGTAATGGCCAAAATAAGTATGATATAGGGAATGTCCAAAAGATATAATTGAAAATATAAAAAAATGGGTATCTTGTATGGAAGATCCTATCACAAGGGTGGTCCTTGGACACGTGGTGGATGATTAGTAGTCGTACACCTAGCACAATGGACGAATTGTTTGACTAGCCTAGGTTCTGCTAAGTGATGATACTAAGCCGAGTTGAGAGTTTAGTAATATAAAGATGATCAAGTGACTTCTTTGAAGTGAATTCAGCTTGGACGTATTAGGTATAGCTTGGATTCAAGTCAGTCGAGTAGCTGGTCAAATGGGTCAAGTTGTTGTCTGGATGTATCTCCGATTAACAACTGGAGACTATCGATAAGTATAAGAAGGTTTGACTCGTCTAGGGCATTAAGTTGGTAGACTACAATAGCTTGAATTCCTCAATTGTAGAGCATAAAGAAAGAACTCACCTAGCCATGCTTTTTAGTCCTCAAGCTGGGCTCAAGTCAAGGGTTTGGAGGTTTAATTCCTATCTTACTTAGCGAAGCATTGAGGTAAATCCTAAGAAGATTGATGTCATCCAGAATTTGAAGTCCCCTAACACCATTAAGGAAGTTCAAGAATTGGTCGGGCCGATTGCCACTTTAAATAGATTTGTGTCGAGAAGCGTAAATAAGTACGTGGAATCTTTCAAAGTACTGAAGAACCCAAAGGAATTTTAGTAGACTAACCTATACAAAGTAGCGTTAACAAGTTGAAAGAGTTTATGGCATCATTGCCAATACTCTCAACACTTATCCTTAAAGAAGACTTAGTCTTATATCAGTCAACAACCGAACTCTTTCATCTATCCTGGTTCGATCGGAAGGTAAGGAGCATTGACTAATTTATTACGTAAGTCATGTCTTATAAGGCCTAGAACAGCAATATAAAAAGATTGAGAAGTTTGTTTTAGCAATGGTTCTCTCGACAAGGAAATTAAAGCCATACTTTAAGGCACATCAAATAATTTTTCTTATTGATCAGCCTCTACGGTAAGCCTTGCAACAATTGGATTCCTTAAGATAAGTTGCTATGGTGTGCAATACAAACCTAGAACAGCATTAAAAGCTTAAGTGTTGGCGAATTTTGTTGTGAAATTCACTATAGAAGAAGATGCCATTAAGATGGTTGAGAAATCCACATGGAACTTATATGTTGATGGCTCTTCTACTAAGGAAAGATGCGCTACAGGTCTTATTTTCCAAAGGCCCCACAATGTGAAAATTCAATATGCATTATAGTTCAAATTTCTGGCCAGTAATAATGAAGCTAAATATGAAACCCTGATTGCTAAGCTTAAACCAGCAAAGGAAATTAGAGCCAAGAAAGTCAAAGTTTTTATTAATTCACAATTGATTATGAATCAAGTCAAAGGAAGCTATGCAACGAAGGAAGATGTGATGAGCAAGTACCTACTGCTGATATAAACTCACATAAAGGAGTTCCAATCCTTTACAATTGAGAAGATATCAAGGGTTAAAAACATTACTACCAACAAGCTTTCTAAATTGGCCAGTACAGTGCTACCTGACTTAAACGATAAGTTTACATTGAGCATCTTCCTAGTAAAAGTCTAGAGACTATTGAGTAGAGTTATGAATTGACTCCTTATTTAAGGGAAAGGTATTAGATGGACTTGATTATTGATTATTTAAAAGATGATGGTCTACCTGAAGATAAGAAAGAAGCTAGAAGGTTGATATATCAAGCCAGAAACTACACACTGATTAATGATTTGCTATACAAGCGCAGCCTCTCATAACCTTACCTTAGATGCCTTCCACAAAAAGATGCTCAACAAATTCTATCTAAGTTGCATGGAGGTGTTTGTAGCAACCATGTAAGGGTTAGACCTTATATGTCTATGCATTGAGACTTGGCTATTATTGGTCAACTATGAAAGAGGACGCAAAACCTGTTATTCAACAATGTCTACAATGCTAAAAACATAAGGCACTAAGTTGTGTACCTTCTACTGAATTGCATAGCCTCACTAGCCCCTAGCCCTTTGCTTAATTGGGGCTAGGCATATTTGAACCATTTCCAAAGTCTATGACTTAAAGGCAATTCGCTACAGTTGTAGTGGACTATTTCGCCAAATGTGTTGAGGCCAAAGCAGTAGCGAACATTATTGAGCAGAAAGTCGAGTCTTTTGTTTTCAATTTCATTATATTAAGGTTAAGGGTTCCCTTTATGATAGTGACTGATGATGGGCTACAATTTGATAACAATAAATTTTGAACTTTTCTGTGAAGAGCACGGCATCCATCTAAGTTACACTTCGATGGCTCATCCTCAAACCATTGAATAAGTGGAAGTTGTTAACAAGACCATCTTATATAGTTTGAAAAGAAGAGTTAATCAGGTTAAGGGTAAATGAGCTAATGAATTGCCTAATGTTTTATGAGGATATGAGACCACCTACAGGACTTTGACAAGAGTGAACCTTTTAGGCTTGTATTTGAATCGAAAGCAGTTTTGCCGATTGAATTGGAGTTACCTAAATCTATGGATATAGAAGTTTGACATTATGGCAAATCAGGTTGGCCTTATAGCTAATTTAGATACAATTAAGGAAATTAGAGACATCGTGAGAGCAAGAGTTACTACCTATCAACATAAAGCAGCAAGATACTACAATCAGACGATGAAACATAGGGTATTTCAGCTCGAAGACTTGGTTTGTAAGAAATTGGAGGCAACCGGTGCACAAGATAATCAAGGAAAGCTCGATACAAATTAGGAGGATCTAATAAGGGTAAAAGAAGTCGTAGGCAACGAGGCTTACCAACTAGAAAGGATAGATGGAATAATCATACCTCACATAGGGAATGTTGAGAATCTGAAGCTTTATTTCAAATAGCTCTCTATCATTACCATTATTCTATGTTTGCTTTTGCTTTTCCTTTTCCTTTGCTGACCAATGTAAGGCAATGGTCTATGCCATGTTTAAGTATGATGTGTTTGTTTCAAATTTACGAGCATCTTTCATTGCCATCGCTTTTATTCCTAATCTATACACGATTAATAGATTAATTAAGCTTTAGCTATGCAATGAATGAATTAATACCTAATAAAGCTCTGACCATCATCAGTTAATGAGCTTGGTACTAATTAACGAGTAACCATAAACATGCTTTGAAAAGAGTTCTAATAGATCAAGGCTAACAAATTCTAAGTGGCTTTTAATAGGTAAACTTCACAGTTAAGAAAATAAAAACTTAATGCCCAAAAGTGCAAGCCTTACACAGCTAACAATACTACTTCTATGAACAAAAGCTAAGTATGAATTGTGCATAAAATAAAACATGCCCAGAACTAAAAGCGTTAAAACAAAAATAAAGGTCAATTACAATCGAAAAGGTTGGCATCCCAACCATGAATAAAGTTCATGAAATACTATAAAAAAAATAGATAGAAACTAATTGATTCTCTAAGAGTCCAAGACATTTGTCCTTTGAGATTGGGCATCTTGGTCAATAAAGCCTGTCATCTTCTTATAATTGACTTCCTTATCAATGCTGAGGGTCTTGTTTGAAGAGTTATAGGTCTCTTTGCGGACATAGGAGGTTTCCTTTGATGATAGTTCCTCGGCACCTACAGAAACTTTAACGCTGCCTTGATCATTGTCACCCTACCATTGAACCTTAGCCTTTGCTTCTTCATCGATTTCTTCTTTGCCACTATTGCCATCATCATTGTCAACATTGACAAAGTCGCGGCATGATAGGTTATAGTCAGGATGACCCTTTAAAATGTCTACCCTTGCCGCCTATTGAACTCTCTACAAGAACTTTTTCCAAAGTAATTTCTCATATTGCCACCTAAGAGTCACAATTGATAAAGCTTCCTCAACATAAGGCTTATTTTTTGTTACCTCCTCTAGTTTAGCTACACAAGCTTCAAGTGATGAGCCTTTCATCTCCAACTTCTTTATTTGCACTCCTAATTGGTCCTCTTCCTCATTCATGTTGGCAATTGTATTTCAAAGCCTGCAGCACTCCTCTTTTTTCTTTCAAGCTACTCCTTAAGATCTCCAATTTCTTTATAATATTCCTCATTTTTTGCCTTTATGCACATTGCTTCATCGGCCACTAAACCATGTGTACACTTCTCTATAGATAACTCGCTCCTCAACCACTCAGCCTCGATTCTGGCATTCTCAGCCTCGATTCTAGCATTCTCAACCTCTACAGTTTGTGCATTATAAGAGTTATAATCTTCCTCTATTATCTGCAATAAAATGTCGTGTCATGAACAACCAGTTTCTAAGTATATTAAACAAAAGATCATACGTACCTTTTTCCTCCACTCATCGACATCATCCAAGGCCATCAAAATATGGCTTATGATCTATGAAGCAATAAAGGATTAAAAAGCGAAAATAACATTGTAAACCAAAACACATTGTGGTTGCTAGAAGGCTTACATCATACAATTTAGTAGCAATATGAGCTTTATTGCTGCCCTTTGCCTTATCCACATTTCTTCTTACAATCTTCTTAACTTACGACAGGATGATCCCCTCCAATGATGCTAAAGATCTATATCTATTCCCCAATGCCAAATCTGTGTCCAAAACTTTATAATTCTAATACAACACAAAGCACTTGCCTACCTTGCAATTAGGGATGAACTCAATGGAGCTAATGCCAAGAGCTTTGTTTCTTAAAACCTCCTTTGTTTTCTTGTTTAAGTCTTTACTCTTTTTGGCTAAAGGTTGGTCAACTAGTTCTTTTCCACTCCTCTTCTCAGGACTCGGCATAAAATCTATTTGCTTGGTTAAGCTATCTATACCTATATTGTTGTAGGCAACAAGTTCTTGACTAGCTTCCCTCCGGTTGTTCTTCCTAAGTAGTATCCTTAACTGCAAGCAGTATCTCAAGCTATGTAGTCTTGACATTCTCCAACTGTTCAATTAGTGAATACATATTGGCACGAGGGATTTCTTTCTTATTCTTGTAGACAGCAGGTTCCTTGGCAACCTATTCCTTGGTTGCTTTCTTTATCCATGGCTTCACTGACATGGATGGTTAAGCAGCAGCAACTTGGTGGTTCACTTGTCTAACTTTTGCTTCTTAGCCTTGGCTTGGGCTAGCAATTTTTTGGGATCAATATCTCTTGCTATCATGTCTACATAAGAAAACAAAGAATTGTAAAAACAAAGATGAGTAATGAAACTTACATATCCAAGCCAAGCAAAGCTCAAAGGCAATAATTTCCCCTTCCCTCTACCCTAATTTATGAAGTTTAGCTTTCCTCTTATAACTTGGCCCATATAAACCTTACCTTCATTATCACAAAACATCGACTCCTCTTTTTCATATTTGGAGATTATCTTCTCGGAATCCTAGAAAAGCATCTTGTTTCCTCATCTATCTTTAGTCTTCTTGGCAACAACAGCATCATTCGGCGATAATTTGATATCCTTCATTTAGATGGGTTCGATCCATTGATTCCAAAAGTCTAACTTCATGTCCAATCTAATTGAAACATATTTGTCATGCCACTTATGTATTTTGGACTCCAATTCATCTATAAATTTGCAACCATGTTGAGCTACTGCATAGAACCAACTATCCAGCTATCTCCGAATCATGAAAAAATATATAAACAACTTAGGAGTGACCATAATCTCAAGTTCCCTGCATATAATCTCAAATGTTATAAGAAGCCTATATGTTTGAGGAGAGAACATGCTTAGAGAAACATAAAAATAATTGAAAAATTGCTTTTGAAAGGCAAAAAAACAACAAACGCAACCCAAAATCAAGATATTTCAAATATAAATGAAATTCATTATCAATAGGAAAACAAACTCTTTCATCTTCCCTCGGCTGTCACATGTGCCATTAATTAAGGAGATCTTCCCAATATTTATTGTATTTCATGACGAACAGCCTAACAATGCCACTCATTATACCATCTAGAGCATTAACATTATAAACAACATTGTTGTACGAATACCTAACAACTGACCTATCTTCCTTACAACTAAGGTAATTATCCATAGGAAGAGCATTGATACGGACGAGTTTCTCTCATCTTTCCATAGTACTATTTACCAAACTACTAGACAAGGAAGCTGAACCAGTCTTTCTTTGGGAGAGAGAAGTTGCCTCAAAGAAAGTTGCTTCAAAATCTAAAGAAATAAGAGGGTGCTTCGAACCATACCTATAAAATTGTTACAAGGAAAAGCAATTGCAGAAGAAGAGCTATTTAAGGTTGAATGTGAAGATGTAAGAAGGAATTCTATAAGAAAAGAAACACAAAGAGTAAGGATTAGAATAAAAGGAAAAGATAAGAGTAACCCTCATTGGGAATCGAGTACTGATCAAACAACTTTACATGGATGATGGACATGTACTGGTGGTCAGAAATCCAAGGGATGTGGTGCTACTAACAGTTAATAAACCCCATAATATAATGATGACAAATGTGATAGCTATCCCACACGCCTATACAAAAAAGGAATTGGTGGGAAAACGAAAACATTGTGACCTTTTGCTTTAAAATTAATACCATGGGTTGCGGCTAATAAAGCATGATGATAACAACGAATTACATGACAAATTGGTTTAGAGGACATATTATGATTCCTTAACCTCCCTAGTCAATCAAGTTGAATATCGCTTTCATCATCAACTCCCATAGTTGAATTCTTGATCATGGGAGTTAGGAGGCAAATGTTGATAGCAAAATTTCTCTTAACAACATTGCTCAGCACTTCGGTTGTCAAATCGCCAACCAATGTTGTTTTCTATTTAGGGCCTCGATGGCTTAGCTAATCTAATGGGCATAAAGGCTCGACCTACTTATATATTTAAATTTGAAATGTAGCATGAACAATTGCAACCTTATACGACCTTATTACATGATCGCCCACTACTTCTGCTCTTTAGACATGTGTTTAATTAAGGAGTTGGCACATGGTCTATGACCAATGATTATTTGTTATTACAAACATCCAATATGTACCTATAAATAGGGGAAAGAAAACATTGTAAGGACTCTCTTATGCTCCTTAATACTGTACCTACTAATTCACTTATTATCCTTAAACACTCTCTTGCTTAAGTATCGGAGTGGCTATATCAGACTAGCTATAGCACCACCTTAGCCTTTTCCTTGTACCTTTGCAAGATCAAAGTTCCATACCAAAATCAACTGACAACACCCTTCCTATCACTAGACAAGAAATAAATTTAATTAATCATGCCCAATTCATAAACCTTAATTGAATTAAAGTACATATCGTTATGTCTTTCTTTAATCTAAATCACCCAGTTCACAATTATTAATAAGAAAAGGTTCACGCAAACTCAATGTCATGCCCCTAGTAGGAGAAGTCATAACAGTCCTACCGTATAAACTAACCTAAGATAGAAGCTAACCTCATAGCTATTGTTGTAGATACAATCTACATAAGGCATACACAACTTAAGCAGCTTGAAGCATCCAGTTTAAAACCTATCAATAATTAAACTTATAGTATAGTTTTTCAAAATACTTATTCAAGACAACATGTTGTCCAATAATACAACAATACTTATATAACCATTTCAACATATAGAGTTATAATTTATACTAAGAGTTTACAAAAGCCACAAGACTTAAAATCTATTTATAATCAAATAAGAAACTAGTAGGTGTCCTAAGGATTCCTAATTAGTTTCTTCAAAACAAAAAGAAAAGTCAAAAGCCCAAATTCAATGAATTCTCCTTTCTTAACTTTCCCAATCAACTATGCACTAACCTAAGGGTGGTGATATTTATACATCTTGAACTTTCACTCATCACCTACAAAAGAGTCCATAAGGATATGAGCACAACCAGCTCAGTAAACAGGACGGAGATAAAAGAGTACTGTATAATCACAAATAAGGTTATTAATTATAATGAAATGCAATACATTCAATCACTTGAAATATCACAGTCTATTGTAAGGTCAGAGAATTATATTTGCTCTAACTTGAATTAAAGAGTTCACTGTGACTTAAATTAGATCAAACCCAAGCTTTTGCAATAGATAACATCCTTCTCCTATGACCACCTTTGAACCATAATCCCTACCTTTGCTGCAACCTTCTCTCCTGTCACTCAATACAACTAAAGATGGGGAAATGACCATTTCACCTATCCCCATCAAAGGGAGTCAGTATTTGGTCTGACACTACTAATTATTCCCTAATAGGTTACTATGCATGTTCCATTACGTTAACGGTTAGATCACTGGTAGCTCCATTTAGGGGCGGCCAAACAAGTTCACACAAAACATTATTATGAAATCATGCAGAATAATACAACAAGGAGTTCTAGTCCTATCACAAACAAAATACTAATCACACACATAACTTGAGTATAGATAGCTAATTTACAATTACAATCAAAGCACTCTTAAGCTTTCAAATACTTTAATATAGTATCTCAACAGGTAGTAAAGATACTATCCCAATTTGCTTGTATTGATGCTCACTACGAACAATCCATACCATTGACGTTCTGCTCATTGGGAGATCCTATATGTATACCAAAACCCACATTTAGTTTTCATAATATTTACGAAAATATTAAGATTCTATCTATTTCTTGTATTAAGTTATATACATAAATATATATATTTATATATATTAGAGGTATATTAATATTTCTATAGGATCAAGTATAGTTTTATTATAATTTGGTTATATATGTTATATTAAGTTAGTAAATATTAGCAACATGCGTAATTATATTATCATTTATAGTATATTGATCCGATCATATCAAAATGTACATTTAATTAGTCAAGTTTACATTTTAATTATGATAAGGTCATTGTAATATGTATATTTTTATAATATTATAAGGATATCAGTTTTATTACTTAGAACTGTCTAATTTTAGTAAAAATAGTATTATCGAGTTCACACGAAGTAGACAATATGCAATATGAGTTCTATATCAACGGATAACTTCTAAAGGGTATTTTTAGTTTCTATTATACATATATCCCCTATGACAAGCATTATCATATAATGTCCATATTATATAAATAAACTATATTTTATATAGTTTCCTAACATAGCTTAGTAATATATGTGGCATTTAGCCCTAACATATGTATATCGTAGCCTAAGTCTTGTAATTATCATAAAATATGATGGAAACTCATGCTAACCAGATCTAATCAATATGAATATCTATAGGATTTATTCAAATATTTATCATGATTTAGCACAATATTACTAAAAATGTACCACGTTTAGTAAATTAAACTATTTAATTACGAAAATTCATAATAAATAGTTAAGGTCACTAAATAATTCCAATAAAATTTCTATAGACTTAGAAAAATATAGCGATTTTAGCTAGCCATTTGTTTTATGCAATCAGGTTCAACATCTATATATGTAAAATTATGTTTTTACCCTTAAATTATTATTAATTAAATAAATAATATTATTTTTATACAAAATTAATTCAATTATATCCAAACATCTTTATAAGTATTGAGAAGTCATTAGATCTCAATTTCATCAATTAATTCTATAAAAATCAATTTATCTCATAGTTTGCCCTATTTCTAGCCATTTTTCGGGTAAAAAAAATACAACAAATAATAAACATATATAAAATCAAAATTGGGCTATATAATAATAAACTAGATGTATTATATATTCTATAGAAAATTTTTGAGCTCAAAACAACATCATATAGTATATTTATTTTAAATTTGAAAATTTGGATAAATAACAGGTTTCTTAAGCAAAGATATAAAATATTCATACTTTTGCAAAAAAAAAAAAAATTTACAACACATTAGTACTCTAAAAATAACCTAGGAATAATTTTTTTCATAATTTTTTGGAATGATTTAATATTTTCAAAAATATAAGAAAAATATAGCAAAAATGGAAATTACCCATTTGTTAGAGCTCTAACCATCGTTAGTCAGTAAGGGGTTGTCAAGCAGGCAGCGTACAAGGTAGAGTAAGTGGCTGGCGAGGTTCAATAACGGGCCACCAGGGGGTTGGGCAATTGAGCTAAGGCGTTGAGTGCTCTATTTTTTTCCTATTACTTTTCCTAATTTTCTATAATTTCTCACGAGTTTTCTCTTAAGTGATCTAGTTCCTAAAGCGTCTAAAATGATGTTATGAGTCCTATTTATATGATTTGAGTCAAGTTGATTTTTCCTTAAAGCTGAAGTAAATTTTATTTAATTAATTGTTGAAAAAAAAACTAAGTAGGAGGTGTCAAATGTTTATGAATTTGCTTTTGATTCAACACTTAGGATAAATCTAAACTTGCTATGACTAGATCCAACAATTTCCAACTTTTTCCTTGCAATTTGGATGAGGTTTGGTTGATTTTTTAGCCAATTATTGATATTTTATATATTATATTAATATTTAGTATATTTGTTAATATACATTTATATATCCTATGTATTTGATACATGTAATGTGTAATTATATTCATATCATTATGTTTCATTCATGTCTTTCATTTTTAGGATATACTTTCTATTTAATTTTGTGAATTTATCACTTATTATATATATTTTTAGGTTTTCGAGTTAATTTACCGATATAATTATTATATATACCGAATATATTCGTAAAAATACGTGTATATCCATATGGTATATTATGTTATATAATTTCTTTTTATAACTTAAATAGCTTATCTCTAAAGCTTCATCGCGTTTCAAGTTTAGTTTTAAGGGTTTTAATAAGTTTTCAACTATATTAATTAACTACACTTCTAAGATTGAAATTGGGGTTTTAAGTCATTATTTTTAATATTTAACTTCACTAGGTCATTTCACTTAATTTTTCTAACCTATTAGTAAAGTTTAGGTTTAATTGAATAAGTTTTTCTCGAATGTCCTAAATCCGGGTATAATTGTCATAAATTCAATTTTTAAGGGCTCACACTCAATCCTAATCTAACTTATATTTTAATAGAATAAAAATATATGCTAAGTGATTATGGAATTAAAGACTTAAACAAGATCCATTAACTAGTAATCCATATATTCGATTCATAATATCAAGTAAGCACAAAAGAAATAATAGGTTACATGATATCCAAATTAAGAATATATAGAGAGGAATGAAGACAATGTAAAAAGAAGTTCTAAACCCTAATTTAAGATTAAATATTGCTCATTTCACTCCTGATGTTGAATTCCTCAAAGAAAATAAAATGGCTTTGAGAGTTGTTTTTCTTTTCTTCTAAACCATGATCTAATTGAGTAAATGAAGTAATAATCCATACTCTCCAATGTTTACAAGGCCTTTCTATATTTACATTTGTAAGGCAACATTTAAGGCTTCAAATCTTTTTTTAAATAAGTAAATCTACATGGAATAGCATGTTCACACCTTCATATCACAATTGTGATTCTTAGCCATGATATTTCTCTACTCAAAAATTATAAATAAGTGAAATCGGAGGTTTACGCCTAAGAAGCACAACTATATTCCTGACCATAATCTTCTCTAATCATCAATTCTTCTTTATTTTCTTACTCTTTTGCTTGCGATTTCAATTCATGATCCCTATTAATGGGTATGATCATTTCTTAAGCTTCAAAACTTATCCAAATCCTCTTTAAATCATCCAAAACTTTGTCCAAAATCATCAAATCAATTAAACAAAACCTAAAATCAAAATATAAACCAAATAAATATCAAATTCAATACAAATACCTAAAAAATCTTATAAAAGTATTATAAAACCAACTATAAAACATGTGTGTTTATACACTCATCAAAGGCCTTGTATCATATCTTCATAATTTTGTTCTAATATAATATGACCAAGTCTTTTCAAAATATATGGTAATATGGAATCCAAAAATCTTATTTTATAGTAATATCAAGATGGTAGAACAATAAAATTAGTCTCCATATACATCACGTTCTCACAACTATTAATTTGAGCCAGTCAAGATAGAGCTAGTCATAGTCTGAACTAGTTATCCAGTTTACCAGTTGTGATTGGACTTGCTAAGTCTATGGGTTTTAAGTATATCAACCATAAGGACCCTTAGACAATGATGGATCCAATTATAGGCCCACCAGCAACTTGAAAAGAAAAAGTAATAAAGCATATCAATATCTTATTCCATGCTAAAAATTTGTTGCTTCACTTGGCAAACACATAATAATTTAGACATCCATAAACACAAATACAAACACACATACACATTAATGTTATTAAACTCGGATAGGTAAGTTGACTTAAGCATGTGAGATAGTCAAGAGTTGAGGGTCAAAGTAGGTTCAACTGGGGGTCAACTCAAGGTCAATAAAAGTACAAATAGGTACTTTATAATTTAATTATTAATGATAGGAAACATGAAATTATAATGAAGGGTAAGTTCAAACAATCACCATTCTAATAACCTCTCTTTCTATTTGTGATGTTATTATTTATATTTTTATTGGAAAAATTAAATGTAATGTTGATTTTAATTATTAAAAAAAAAAACTATGGATGTTATGTAGCCTTTACTACAATTCAAATGCCACAAAAGCAATTCCACATCTTAACTATGCATTTCAATTTGCCTCGAAACCTAATCATACAAAAAGCGATGTATTAGTGAGCATGCTTCAAAAGAATCTGTAGAGGCTTGGAATTTATTACATTAATATGCCGGGCTAAGTCCATTATTTATTTAAACTTGAAACCACGGGCTAAGTGACAAGGCTTATGGATTCCGATCTATTTTAGGATGATTTAGGTAGAATTGACTTGGTAAGTTAGGAATAAGGATTGTTAGACCGGTTTGTCTACCTCTTACCTATCTCAGGCAGGCTTATGTACTCATAAGGAAGGCTACTAGCCTTCAGCCCATCAACTAGGTTATTCAAGATAACTATGAATTGAGCAAGTTTCATCTCATCTATTGATCATCTAGATGATTTGATGGATGTCATCATGCCCAAGAGCCTATACATACCTAGCCTTTCCTCCTCATTTACAATTCCTAAAGAGAATGGAGAAACAACATTGTACTGCAAAACCTCTACTTTCTAAGATCAAATAAGCGATTCAGGCAAGAGCTGATCTCGTTCGCTCAAGCTATAAGGTGAACATTGGAGGTTCCTTAAAGCTACCTTATCTATCACTTGTGCATTAGAGATACTAGGATTGCCTATTCCTCCTCCTTGCCTCATTCTCACCTAATCATCCCTTTAAGTGTCATTCTAGCTTTGCTTCTCTAAAGTCTACATGTAGTGCATCCTCACATAATATATGTGTGACAACTTCAGCTGGACCCCTACATCTACATTTTTACAACTCCACTAAGAACAAGTGATAATAGAGACATGACATCTCTTAGGAAGAGAAAAACTAGTACACCTAATGCTACATCCCAAGATAATGACACCAATATATGGCCTACAACTTCATCTAAATTTGGTTAGATCGGTCTTTTGATCTTTGAGCTTACCAAGCAAAATCCATTCCTACTACCTAAGAACATTGGCCAAGACCATTTGGTTCTTCAAGCTCCATTGGATCTCACATAGATAATGTAGGTAATATAGGATGCCACAAAGGCTCTAAACTAGTTCATGACTATGTTCTAACCCCTTCTGATTGGGCTAGCTACTGTATAACAAAGGGTAGCTTTGCCAAACTTGCCATTACTGCATAACTAGGCATCACTACCTTAGCTCAAACAGCTAACCCTCCCGCTGTTGAGGAAGATTCCCATCAAGGAGGGGGTGACCAAACCCCTCCACTAAGACCTACACGACAACCAAGCCCTATAACAGAGAATGTAAGAGTCTAGCATCCTCATGCATGCTCGCTCCTCTATCCAATCCCAACACCCTAACCCTTAGTGGACTTACTTGCCACCCCATTGCTACTCCTTCTCCTACTTCGCTAACTACATCCATAACCTTTGCTCCAAGTATTGTTAGGTGATTTTGGATTGGAACATTTGTCCTACAAAGAAAGAGAAAGCTTTTGGTATCGGGGCTAGTTTGATGTTGTCACTCCAATGCCTAAGTTTGTAAATGATTGTGAGAAAAGACTGAGTAAGTAATCGAAAGTTATTAAAAATCTTTTACAATGTTTCTTTCTTATATTTATAGGCAAATGTTGTGTTTGAAGTAGCAGTTATCAGAACGATTATCAGGACACATGGAAGCTTCTTGATCAGGTACATTCTTGAAATGTAGGGATAATAAGCAGTTCTGTAATATACTCGTACCAAGTGATAACTGTTTGCACCACTCTCCTTGAATTTAAATTAGATACGGATCTATATTATTCGGCATTAGCTAAGAATGAAGTTACTTGGCCTATCAACAGCCGAGTGGATGAGTGAATGAAATTCAACTATCAACATTTTCCTCCCAACTCCTATGTTCGAGGATTCGACTAAGGAAGTAGATATTTTAATATTCTTTGTGAGGGTCAAGTAGGGAACTATTTCCTAAACGCCAAGTAAGGTGGGAAGTTCTTTGACTTCCCTTTAAGAAGACAGATCACATCCTATCTGAAAGGTTGCAATTTTCAATGTTTCTACCTATCAGAAGACCAAACAATGGAAAGTACGATAGCTATCACCTTGATCATAATTACACAACAGGCCTAATAACTGTTAGAGCCTTGACAACCATTGGATTTCTGTCTCAAAACGCATGTCAATAATCTATGCCATCATCTAAGTAGTGCATCATTTCCATCAAAGACTCATTGCAATTACGAGGGGAAATCATCCATATTTGAGGAACTTTTCAAAACTGAAAACAGATTTCTTCGATTACACCCATTAGATTTATTTTGCTTTCAATATCTTGTCTTCGTTTGCAAATTCTATAACATTCATTATTTTTGTTCAGGTATAGTTCGCAACGTAATTGATCGACTTATCCTTTCAGATTCTAAAACAATTGAAACTAAGGCTACTCCTCACCCCTAAAATAAAAGCAAGACAGCAAGTTCCTCAGGTAGCTCGATAGATAGCATAGTAGAGCGGTAGGATAAACTTGTACAAATCAACTCTCTCGTAGTAGATACCTATCCAAATGACAAGGAAGGAAGATCTGTCACTAAGTATCTTTATAATAATATAGTTTACTTCCATGATTCTCCAAACAAAGCAACTAGTGCTATCGATAGAGTTCTTGTTTCAAAATATAACAAATACTGGCAAGACCTTCCCAAAGCATAGAATCTTAAGAGACCAAGATAAGAGGAAAAGGTGTGCTTTCCAAAGGAGCACGAGTTCAACATCTACTTGAAATACGTCAACTTTGGACTACGCTTTCCCTTCTCAACTTTTGTCAAGTAGTTTTTCAACTATTTCCAAGTTGTGTTAAGTATGTTCTCATAAAACACTTATCAACTTCTCGTTGCTTTTGAGGTAATTTGTGAAAAAGTTAAAGTCAGGGCTACGCCTCAACTGTTTTGGTACTTACTTATGATCAAGAGGTAGCCCGATGGTTGGTACTTTACAACCGCTAGGCACGGGCAGAAGTTCATGGACGAATTGGAGTCTAAGATCTATAAGTGGCATAACAAGTTTGTGTCTATCATTTTAGATGAAGAATTAGATTTTTGGACCCACTAGATTAAACCAATTTGCACCAAGGACATCAAATTGATGTCGAATGATGTTGCCATAGCAAAGAAGATTCAAGAGAGAAGGAAAAACAAGATGTTTTTTTGGGATGCCGAAAGGACAATATGATGATATGAGGACAGAGAGCCATTTTTTTCCAAGAAAGAAGGTATGTTACTGAGTAATCACCGTATTAAGTATAGCTACTAGAGGAAAGTCGTTCTGGTGACTTGGGGGAGGAATTGTTGCCTTTAAGCCTTGCTCGACACAAGAGAATGTAAGTTCTTTTTTGTTCCTCGCTTTAGTATTAATGCATCTACTTTATATTGCAGATATAGGTGCTGGTGAGGTAAAACTTGCTAAACTTTTGGCTTAAGCGAAGGCCAAGAAATCAATGATAAATGTGCAACCTTCATGGTTGCTACTACTCGGCCGACTGCTATGGAAAAGGTAATGAGAGAAGGTGCAACAAAACAAGTGGCGAGCCAAAATAAGACCTCCTAACTGGCTGAAAAGCGAAAAGTAAGTGAAAAACCTGGGTTGGCTGATGCTGTATAAACTGAGACCCTTCTAACCAAAAATATTTCTCCTATTGCCGAGCTAAAAAAGGGTGGCTAAGAAACTGTACCCCAAAATAAGGCTAAAGTCACCAGTCTAGATGCCACCAAAGGGTCATCACTCTTAATGGAGGTTATGCTGAGTACAAATAAAAGAAGTGGAAAGGAACTTGTCGATTAACCTCCTGCTAAGAGGTCCAAGGAATTGGACGAAAGGACAAAGGAAGCTATGCATAATAAAGTTCTCAGCATCATTAGTGCCGAATTCATCCCTAACATGGAGGTGAGTGAATACTTCGTTTTGTGCTAGAGCCACAACATCTTACACACCGATTTGGCCTTAACAAGACAAAATCCTTAGCCTTAATGGAAGGCGTTATTCTTCAGAAGGACAAGGAGATTATAGAGAAAGACGTCAACATGATTGGCGGTTGTAATAAGGCGCATATTGCGGCCAAACTATATGATGTAAGTATCGATTGAATCCTTTCAATTGTTAGGCATGTTTGATTGCTAACATTTGGTTTGTTTATAAATTAGCAGCTACATTTTGATGGCCATGGACGAAGTCGATAAAGAAATGAAAAAAGGTAATTATAATAATAATCTTTCATGTATTTTGCTAAGTGGTTTGGAGAATTCATCATTCCATGTCTTGTTGCAAAAAATTGAGAATGCATACAACTCCTCAAAAGCTTAAACTATGGCTGCCGAGAACGCGAGATTAAGGGTTAAGATGGAGGCCATGAAGTATCAACATGAACTTACTGTCGAGAAGTTGGCACATTCTTTAACTGCTAATGAAATCTCAAGCCTTAAGGCCAAGGTCGATGAGTAGTATAAGTTGGCCGAAGATCTAAAAGAGGAGCTACATAAAAAGAAGCAAGAGTGCTGGGATTTAGGCCGAACACTCTACTCATGAGTGACAAGGAAGACAGGCTCAGGATGCAAATAAAGGAATTGGAGACCAACAACTCTAGGCTATAAAGTCGTGTTGCCAAATTAGAGAAAACTCTAAGGAAAGGGTCCTCTGTTGAAGAAGCACTCGAAATTGTTACTTTAAGTTAGCAATATGAGAGACTATTGCGGAAAAAGTTGTTGAAGGGGGTTCAAGCAGCAAAAGAAGAAATCTTCAAGTTTCACTCTGACTATGATCTCTCGTGCTTGGACTTCACCGACATTGATGATAAAGTCAACAACTATGATGAGGAAGATGACAAGGATCTAAGTGCCAAGATTTATATGCAAGATGATAATGAAGCTCATGCCGAAGGTCCTGAAAATGACGAGGATCATCTATCCAAGGAAATCCCCTATGAACGTAAAGAGAAATCTACCTATTCCCAAACCCTAAGCATAGCAAAGGAAATATGGTCCAATAAGGCTCCATCTTTTGATAAACAAAATGCCTCTACTCAATCTAAGAATGAATTATAAGATTATTTCCCTGTAATTAGTTAGTTACTCTTTGTATGGATAGTATTTGGCTAAATGGTCGAAAATTCATCATTATATTTGTAATCTTATGCAAATTTTCTCATATGTAATCTAGTAATTCGGTATGTTTCATTTCATGTACACTATTGTTTCTTAGCATATTTTACTTCACATACCGTATTTTTTTGGCATTTTTTTTTCACACACCTAATTTTCTCAACATGTTTTATTTCACACACCTAATTTGAGTGTCGTATAGACATTATCCATTAGTCATTTGAGATGTGGACTAACCATTTTACTTAAAGTTCGTTATTAAACTTTTTAATTAATTTATGAAGTTCATTAACCGTAATAGGCTTGAACTTATAATAGTTTGTTCACCGTGCAGTTTGAACTTACTAACTCATCAATCATGAAAAGATCGAGAAACAAATTGAAGCTTTAACTTCAAATATAATTATCTTCCAAAACAAGTAAGCTGTTGCCTTACAAAACAAATGGAAATGCATAACATTGAGGGAATTAATTGAAATAAAGTTTCAAGTTCTTGACATTCCATACATGAAGGATAATAATATCATCCAACCTTTCCAGTCGATAGGCCCCCTCCCAACAATTTCTCGAACCCTAACAGGATCCTCCCAATTTCTACCGAACTTCTCATGTTTTTCTTGCATGCTAATTACCTCTAGCTTTCGGCAAATTGAATCTCTAAGCTGAAAAACCTTATGCTTTACCTTCTGATTATAATACCTGGCTACCCTATGCTAATATGCCGCAACCCTAGCTCTTACGACATCTCCAATTTCTTTAATTGTATCCAAATTTGCCATCAAACCAACATGATTGATCATTATGTCAAAATTCTATATTCATAGATTAGGTAAATCCAACTTAATAAGCAAAACTACTTCTGTACCATAGGTTAACTTAAAGGGGCTTTCCCCTATTGCGGTTCTGTAGGTAGTTTGGTATCCCCATAAGACATCTAGTAATTCATTAACCCATTTTCTTTTAACTTGATTAACTTTTCTCTTTAAGCCATGCAAGATGATCTTGTTGATAGCTTCAACTTGCCCATTAGTCTAAGGGTAAGCTACAAACATGTAGTTCAAGTGAATGCTGTATTTCTCACAAAATGCTCGGAATATGTTGTTGTCAAACTATGGTCCGCTGTTGTCAAACTATGGTCCCTTGTCTATGATTATCATAAATGGGACTTTGAACCTTAATATTATAGAGTTGAAAACAAATGCCTCAACTTTCTACTCAATGATCCTTACCAACACCTCAGCCTCTACCCATTTTGTGAAATAATCCACAATAACAATAACAAATTGTTATTAGGCTATAGACTTTAAGAAGGGTTTGAGTGTTTTTAATCCCCACTAGGCAAAGGGCTAAGGATTGGATAAGCAAGATAGTTCAGTAAAAGGCACATGACTCAACACCTAATGCTTTTGGCATTATGGACAATGTCGAATAACTATTCTTGCATCTTCTTTCATGGTCTGCCAATAATAGGCTAGTCGCAACGCATGGATATACAATGTCTATGCTTTCACATGGTTACTGCATACGCTACCATATAGTTCAAATAACACCCGTTAGGCATCTTTCAAAGGAAGGCATCAAAGATAAAGTTGGGATATGTCGTGTTTGTATAACTAATCATTTATCAACATATAATTTGCAACTTGATAAACCAATCTTCGAGCCTCTTTCTTGTCATCAGGGAGGATACCATCTCTCAAGTAATCCATAAGTGGATCCATCTAGGACTTCTCTCCTGGTTAAGGAGCCAATTCACAGCTTTTTGAGACTATTGATAAGCTCTTGTACGATAGAAACTCAACAAGGAGTTTATCACTCAGATCAAGAAATGCTATACTAGCTAACTTTGACAGTTTGTTAACAGCAATATTCTTACTCCTCGATATTTTATGAATTAAAAAGGATCTAAATTCTTCTATAAGTGTTTGTACTATCAACAAGTACTTGCTCATTTCCTCTTCCTTCACTGCATAATTTCCTTTGACTTGATTCACAACAAGTTATGAGTCAGAGAAAACTTCAAGTTTCTTGGCACCAACTTCCTTCGCGAACTTGAGTCCGGCTATTAAAGCTTCATATTCCACTTCATTATTGTTAGTTGGGAATCTGAATTTCAAGGCATAATTAACCTTAACATTGTGGGGTCCTTGTAGAATAAGGCCCACACCACTTCCCTCTTTAGTGAAAGAACCATCTACATAAAAACACCATATGGGTTTCTCGGAAATATCCGCACTGTCTTCCTCACCAATGAACTCAACCAAAAAATCCACCAACACTTGAGCTTTTAATGTCGTTTTGGGTTAGTGTTGCACACCATAAGCACTCAACTCTAAGGCATATTTCATCGTCCTTTCGAAAGAGTCTAGCTGTTACAATGCCTGCTGCAAAGGTTTATCAGTGAGGATTATGATTTGGTGAGCTTCAAAATATGGTTTCAATTTCCTTACCGAGAGAACCACTACTAATACAAATTTATCAATTTTTGTATATCAATGCTCCGATCTTTACAACACGACTCACATAATAAACTGGTCAATACTCCTTGCCATCAATTTGAACTAATATAAAACAAAGCACTCGGTAACTGACTAATAGGTATAAATACAAATTCTCTCCTAAGATAGGTATATTCATTAAATGCCCTCTCACAATCATCTATCCATTTGAGCTCTTTTAGATTCTTTGAAATTTTAAAGAATTTTGTGCACTTATCTACGCTTCTCAACACAAACGGGTTAAGGACAACTATTCACCCGATGAGTTTCTATACCTCCTTGACAATACAAACATATTTCATGTTTATTATCGCATCAATCTTTCTTCAATTGGCTTCAATACCACGCTGAGTGACCATGTACCCTAAAAACTTTCTTGAAGTTACATTAAAGACGCACTTTTACATATTGAGCTTCACGCTATATCTCCTTAGAGTAGCAAATGTCTCCTCAAGATTAGCAAGATGTCAATCTTCTATCACACTTTTCACAATCATGTCATCGACATATACTTCAACATTTCGATGTATCTAGAGTTTGAACATCATGATGATAAGCCTCTAGTAAGTTATATCAGTGTTTTTTAGCCTAAAAGGCATCACCATATAACAATATGTTCCGAAATTAGTGATGAATGATGCGTGAACTTCGTCTTCCTTGTCCATTTTAATTTGGTTGTAGCTTGAAAAAGCATATATAAAAGAAAGCATTATATATTCGGCGGTTGAATCGAACGTCTGATCAATTTTGGACAGCGAAAAGCAATCCTTAAGGCAAGCCTTGTTAAGATCTGTGAAGTCTATGCGCATGCACCATTTGCCATTAGACTTCTTAACTAGCACACAGTTAGCTAGCTAAGTCGAGTAAGACCCTTCCCGAATAAATCCTGCTTTCAAGAGTCTTTAAACTTCTTCTTCAATAGATGCTTGCCTCTCGAGGGCAAAATGCTTTTTCTTTTGTTGAATTACTTTCGCGCTTAGAGCAATCTGGAGCTTATGTACCATAACGTCTCTAAGGATACCTGGCATGTCCGAAGGAGACCATGCAAATACATCAGCATTATCCAGAAGAAGTTGATTAAACTTTAACAAATGTATGCCGACAAGGGTTTCCCTATCTTGGTCATCTTTCCAGGGTCATGTCCTAAAGAAATTTCCTCTGTTTCATTTTCAACATTGTCTATGCCAACTGACTTTCCTTTTGGACAAGTTTTCACTTGAAAAATCTCTTCTCACCTCAAGGCCTTTATGTACAAAAACCTTGCCAATTGTTAATCCCCTTACATACAATAACTCCCATAAAAGTAGGGAATTTAGCTTTAAGATGAGCAGTGAAAGGGATAATGTCGAATGAGTGTTGACATGACCATCCCATGATTATGTTGTATGAGGACCAACATTTGACAACAAAGAAGTCCACTTTGTCTTCTGCCACATGCTCATCATCTCTAATCTGGAATGGTAGAGAAATTATTCCAATTACTTGAACAAGTTGATTGTTAAAGGCATATAAATCATAATTATAAGATCTCAGTTGTCCTTTGATCTTTGGTCTCATCTAATCAAAAGCATGCTAAAAAATAATGTCTATCGAACTTCCAGTATCAACAAAAATTTTCCTGACCTTAAAGTTAGCAATTCTTATACTAACCACAAGTACGTCATCATGCGGCCTTTAGATGCCTTTAAAATTTTCCTTTGTGAAAGAAATCGTATTGTTAATCTTAACCTTCTTACATTGGATATTACAAACATAATTTATGGCAGTAGTCAGACTCAAAGAGCTTGATCGACCTATAACAAAAGGTTTGCCAATAATAGTATTGATTATCCCATTCGGTGCTCTATTGTTATTCCCATCTCTTGCATCTCTCTCGGCATTAGCTAGTCAAGTAACATTCTCCTAGTCTTCGAGTCTCCTTTAAGATGGTTGCTTGATATTATCGGCATCATATGCCAGAAACTTGCGCAAATGCCCTTGTTGAATTGTATCCTCAATCGAATTTTTTAGCTGGATGCATTCGTTTATGTTATGACCTTTGTCACGATGAAAGTCGCAGTACTTGTTGAAATTTCACCTTGAAGGGTTTCTTATCGTCCTTTCTGGCCATTGCAACACGCCTTTCTGCCCATGCACCTTCACTAATATGTTCAAAATTAGATGATTGACTGGTGTGTAGGACAAATATGTCGAAATTCGAGTTCTCTTTCTCTCAGCATTATGGCTTTGATTGTTGTTCGTCCCGAGTCAATCTTTTATACTCCTCCTCATCATGTTTTCTGTCTCCTCTATTTTGATCAACCTCTCACCAAGCCTTAATATTATCCTCTTGTTGGATGTAGGACATGGCTTTGGCTTTGAACTCGACAAAAGTTCTTAGCTTATTCTTGGGGAAAGACTTAAAAAGTCTCCGTAGAGCTTAACTCCATTAATGACATCATTGAAGGCTACACTCATGTCCAATTCTAGAATTTGGACCATCTTAGCCATAAACCTAGCTAAATAATCTTTAATAGATTCATCTAATTTTTGCTTTACTATGTTAAGAACTGAAGAATCCTTAACAAGAAGCTTACTAGCAAGAAAGTGTTAAAGGAACACTTTTGCTAGTTCTTCGAAACACGAAATAGTGTTTAGATTCAGGTGTTTGAACCATGTATTTGCCACATTTCTATATGTCGAGGGAAAAGCTTAGTAAGCTACGACATCACTCGAGTTGTGTAATTTGGCCAAAGTACGGTAGTACTCTAAATGATCTTCAAAATCTTTTGTCCCATCATAGGTTTCAAATTACAGCAACTTGATGTGCCATGGTATGACCTCCTCCAAAATCTCGAGAATGAAAGGGCTCTTTTTAATTTGGAACTGTTTACTCATTGTAGCAAAGGTACTAACATGCAAGGGTCCAACATGGTGTATTTGCTGTAGTTGCTTACCCTTGTCAATTTTCTTGAGCATAGGATCCAAAGGTCCCATAATGACTTCAACATACTTTTTTGGCAATTCAGGAGAATAGATTGAATCATTGCTATTCTTAACGTTATTATCACTGTGCTCTCTGTTTTGATTTAAGTAAATATTACTATGGAGGAGATTAAGAATCTCTTCATGTTTTTTGCTTAACTCTTGATTTTCTTTAGCCAACTTAAGGCAAAGATACTCTAACTTAGCCAAATGTTATTCATCAGTATGCCTACTTCCCCCCTCAAGGTGGTGAGACAAAGTCCTAGCACCTGTACTTTTAGTCAATCAAGTTCTAGCTATGTAGATAAGTCAAGAAAAAAACAGACGATGCCAAATGTTATTAGGTAATTTTGGATTGGAACTTTTGTCCTGCAAAGAAAGAGAAAGTTTTCGGTACAGGGGCCAATCCGGTGCGACCACTCCAATGCCTAAGTCAGTAAATGATTATGAGAAAAGATTAAGTAAGTAATCGATGGTTATTAGAGATCTCTTACAATGTTTCTTCCTCATATTTATAGGCGAATGTTGTGTTTGAAGCAACAGTTATCAGAATGATTATCAGGACACATAAAGGCCTCTTAATTAGGCACATTCCTAAAATGTAGGGATAATGGGTAGTTATATAATATAACCGTACCAAGTGATAACTGTTTATGCCACTCTCCCTCAATTTAAATTAGATGCGGATCTATGTTACTCGATGTTAGCCGAAAATGAAGTTATTCGGCCTGGTAGCAATTGAGTTGATGAGTAAATGAAATTCGACTATCAACACCAAAGACTTCCTTTATAACAAGGGAAGACTTGGATGTCTATATGAAAGAGATATAAGCTAAAGTCATCTAAGGGAGTACCAAAGCTAAAACTCCTATATCATCAACGTATTGTAGTAAAGCTTTATCCTGAGGATTATGTAAGTCTTAAATTCATGCTATTCAATGGTAAGAAGGGAAGTGCTAAAAACACCTGTTGAAATTTATTGAAACCTTAGAGCCTTATAGGCTTAATGATGATCTGAAGCTCAAAGAGTTCTCCAAATCAATGATAAAGAAGGCATATACCTAATACGTCAATTTCTCCTCAAGATCAGTTGATTCATGTGGAACTATCTATAAGCTTTTCTTGAAAAAATTCTTCTCCACTTAGGAGTGAGTCACAATTACAAGTACAGGGGATACTAAAGCTAAAACTCCCATATTATCAGCATATTATAACAAAGCCTTACCCTAAAGATTATGTAAGTCCTAAATTAGTGTTATTCAATCGTAAGAAGGGAAGTGCTCAAGAACACTTGTTGATGTTTATTGAATCCTTAGAGCCTTATAGGCTTATAGGCTTAATGATGATCTGAAGCTTAAAGAATTCTCTAAATCAATGAAAAAGAAGGCATATTCCTAGTATGTCAATCTCCCTTTGGGGTCAATTGATTCATGGGAACTATGTGTAAGCTTTTCTTAAAGAAATTCTTCTCTACACAAGAGCAAGTCATAATTAAAAACATGGAAAGGACTCGATAAAACCCTAAGGAAGATTTGATGGATTATATTGAGAGCTTTAGAGAACATACCCTAGATATTCAAGGTGTTGGTGATGAAAGAGAATTGGTGAAAATCTACATCCAATGGATTTTCTTTGAGTATGTTGTACACTTAAAGAACCTCTCTCTATGTTCTTTTGTTGCACTCATTAAGAAAGCACAAAGGACAAACAATTCCGTTATGAGGCAACAAGAGGAAAGTACTAAGCTCAACAAAAGAGCAAGGCGACCCGCTCTCGCCGCGGAAGCAGCTCGAGCAATCCACCGACAGCTGACGGGTTCGGGACTGGGACCCCCGTGCCCAGCCCTCAGAGCCAATCCTTTTCCCGAGGTTACGGATCCATTTTGCCGACTTCCCTTGCCTACATTGTTCCATCGACCAAAGGCTGTTCACCTTGGAGACCTGATGCGGTTATGAGTACGACCGGGCATGGGAGGCACTCGGTCCTCCGGATTTTCAAGGGCCGCCGAGGGCGCACCGGACACCACGCGACGTGCGGTGCTCTTCCAGCCGCTGGACCCTACCTTGTATCCTCGACTTGGAGTGAGGACTTTGATGCCAGTAAGAGACCTAAGAAAGATGCAGGTATATGCTATTCTTGATTGTTGGTTGTAAAATGAAGCTATCAAGTTGCCAAGAGTTGAGCACCAACCTATAGAGAAGGAAAGAAGAAATCCCAAATATTATCGATTTCAAAGAATAGCAGATCATCTTACTAGAGATTGCCAAAGCTTAAGAAGGATATTCCATGAAAGGATTTAAAATTATCATTGAAGATAACGACATTCACAACAACCCCTTCCTAAGCCGTAATGCCTACATGGTAGCATATGAGTCCTTTAAAAGTGATTATCAATTTGTTAGGCGTGAAAAATGGGCTCAAGCTATGACATTACTTTTGTAAATAAAGAGCAAATTTTGCTACTCAATAATAAAAGTTTTATCTTTTACTCACCTCTATATTTTATATCTTTTATATGCTTACTCTTCTCAAGCCTATGCAATGCGCTAGCATATCGACTCTTTGCCTCAAGCCCAAACAACATCCTGACATCTCGACCTCCACACCTTAAGCCCAAGCAATGCCTTAGCATCTCAGCTATCATGCTTCAAACAAAGTAGTACCTTAGCATCTCGTCATCACGCCTTAAGCCTAACAACGCCTTAACATCTTGGCTTCTACGCCTTCAGCCTAAGCAATGCCTTAATATCTTAACTTCCATGCCCTAGCATCTTAGCTCTCATACCTTAAGCCTAGGCAATGCCATGGCATCTTGGCTTCATGCCTCAAGCCCAGGCAATGCCTTAGAATCTTGACTCTATGCCTCTAGCCCAAGTGATGCCCTGTCATATTTGCTTCCATACCTTAAGCCTAGGCAACATCCTAGCGTCTCGACTCTCATACCTCAAGCGCAGGCAATACCTTAGCATTTTAACTCTAACGCCATAAGCCCAAGCAACGACCTTTGCTTCCATGCCTTAAGCCCATAAAATGCCTATCATCTTGGCTTCCACACCTCAAGCTCGGCTAATGACCTAGCATCTCAACTCTACACCTCAAGCTATGTAATGCCTTAGTATCTCGGCTCTATGCCTTGAGCCCAAACAATGCCTTAACATCTTAGCTTCCATGCCTTAAGCTTAGGCAATGAGTTGACATCTCGGCTTTCACACCTCAAGCCCGAGCTGTGCATTAGCATCTTAACTCCCATGCCTCAAGCCTAAGCAATGCACTGGCATCTTACACATGTATAGCAATCGTTGTTGAATTATAGTAATGCAATGATGGATCCCATCTTGCCACACTTTCATCTCACTCATACAAGAACTATAGTTGAGAAAAAGTAGTGATGGTAGGAAGTGTACCGATCTTCTTTAAGAGAAACCATGTGCTAAGTTTTGTAGTGATATGATCTACTCACGAACTCCACTAAGGTTATGCCTTCCTATGTAAAAGAAAGGTAGCTCTCTCCTCTTATTTTTGAATCATGACAATAATCTCATGATAGTAATCCTACAATCCCATAAAGGCTTACTGCAAGAGACGCTTACCTCATGTAAGGCTTGTTAGGCCTATTATGCATAAGTCTTATTGTGCTTGAGGTCTGTTGGAACTTGCTACATTCAAGACTCGCTACATTTAAGGCCTATTAAAGGAGATACTTTCTATGTTGTTCTTGAGGCTTTCTAGCTCAAGGCTCCCCCATGTAAAGTTTGTTGTACTTGATGCTTGCTTAAAGTTTACTATGCTTGAAGCCTACTGGGGGTTGCTATGATCGAAGCTTGCTCGCAAAAGGTAAACTAGCTAGCCAACTCTAATTCTTGAAGTAAATATTGAGGTTGACTAAGCTAGATTAATTATGAGGCTATACCGGCAAGAATAAAGGAATAAGCTAGCAAGACAACACATGCATAGTATTCGAAAAATAAAAGGGGAAGAGAAGAACAATTGAAGTGAAAAACCAGATAATGGGAGAAGGCCTACCATGCTTATAATGGTGTTGAATATTGAATATTTTTTTATGATATCTTTGGGAACTTTGCATACTCTACTACAAAATGATGTCCCACCATACTTCCATTCCACTTGTATGTAGGAACCACAATCAAGTGGAAGTGGTAGTAGCATGGAGGACTCTAGTCTTCTTTAGAAGAACTACATATTTTTACTTCTCTACAATAAACTTCACCTAATCATCTTATCCAAAGGCTGACTCCTTTAGAAATACAAATTGGGTGTTGGAGAGAGAGGCAATTCTCTCCTCTTGTTTTAAAGTGCAACACTGAATCTCCATTAATGCTATCTTTAGAATCAACATCATGCTCACTCTCAATAAACTAGGGCTTACCATCAGCACAAGGTGTTGCGTAGGCTTCTCAATACCTAGTCTTAACCCAGAACGTGTCTTCAAATATGGTCTCATCAAGCCACTTATCCCGAGGACTTGGGATAGGTAGTGAATATCCATCTTGATGCATTAGCAAGTTTTGCTTCATAATCTCTATGCTTTGACTTGGATTATTCTTCATTTCTTTTGTCATTAGAGTGCAAAATCACTCTATTCTCTAAGTGGAGAAGCTCAACTTAACAAATCAAAAGTCGCAGCGTACTACTACAATGAGTTGAACCAGCCAGTAAGCGATAGGGACTTTGTATAATTCGAAAAGCTGCTGTCTCAATGATGAGGGCTGCTCTCTACTTTTTTCCTGTAATAAAAAGAAAAGGAAGCTCTTGTGTTATTCAACAATCAATCGAAAAGCAAATTTCTGATCATAGCCAAGCCCGCGATTAACGGACAAAATGACAGAGACTGATGAGGCGGGCAAGAAAGCAACCAGTCCGCAACAAATAAGTTCAGCAGTGAGCAAAAATGGAGGTGGAAGCTAAAGCCGACAACCAAACGAGAGAAAAGTCCACGAGTTACACAATGAAGGCAAGTTTTATTTATGTAAGTGCTTGATGGAAGCGAAGCCAGTGTAAAAGCATTGTGATATCTTAAAGGAAAAAAGAAAAGGACAAAAAAATATATATATATCGCATCTTATAGGGAAGTGAAATTGAATCATCGTCAATCGAGATGAGAAGTCCAACATCTACACGACAAGGAGCTAACGTGTTCACAGTGCAAGATAGTAGGAGAAAGAAAAAGAAAAAAAAAATAATGAGTAGTCCAATTTACTTTTATGCAAGTAAGTAGTCCTTCGCTATACTTTGTACAAATTGGCAGCTCACAACATTAGTACGAGTAGTGTCAACTGGAGATTATCAACCATTAGCTTTATTGAGTTCAACCGAGTACCATGTGATAGTAAATTCAACCGGGGCTATTCTCTATATTAAGCCGTGATCGCTTAAGTTTCGGCCAACACCGCTTGACTATTGTTGAAAGTTTGCAATACTTTACCTATAATTCCAAGTATTCTTAAAAGGCGGAGTTCAAGAGCTAGGAAAAGCCAAATTGATATGGGACCAATTAAAGCCATTGTTATGAAAGGAAAAAAAAAAAGTCAATTTCAGAGGGAGAAATTATTACCACTATCAGAGTAGGAAATTGAAACAAACCGAGTCGAATTTGTGTTACCTGGACTAATCTACTGTGAATGGAACAAACCATCACTCCACGCACAAAGAGGAGGGTGAGGATTCAATTGAAGGTTGCTGTCCAACTTATATTCCTAGCGAGAACAACCAGAAAGGGGTGGCTTAAATGTTGAAACATATATATGTATATATATATATGTATAAAATAAAAAATAGAAGAAGAAGAAGCCCATTGAACTGGGTTACTTGTATCGGTTGATTGATGGAATTAATTGACAAGTTTTGCCATAAACAAAAGAAGTTGATTTGTTCCCAAGAATTTTGAAGGAGTGCCATACATATCGAAGGCATGTGATATATTTAGCAAATAAACAAAACAGAACACATGACCAGAAAAGGAGCAATGGCCTGTGAAGTGCCGTGCTTACGTGCTAGAGATTGATGAAGCAGGATCATGGGACCCAGGCAAGGTGCTCCTACGAGAAAAATCACAAAGACTGCGATGTTAGTGTATCTATATCATTGACCAATGAACAGTAATTAAAAGAGAGAGAGAGAGAGAGCAGTCACCTATTAACAGCAGCAAAAGAAAGGATTCGCTATTTGGTATTGATACGAGTCGTGACTAAGTCAAACATGTGAATATATATATATATATATAGATATGTATATAGCCAACATGAAAACGCCAGAGATTAATGACTTGCATTTAAGATACTTAATGGATTTGAATAATGTTTGACAGATTAAATCTCAGTTTGGAGGGTATATAGTTGATGCAAAGAAGATTTGGAGAAGACTCAAGAAAAATATTTGAAGAGGAAAAAAATTGAAGCTATAAGTAATGTTACTGTAGATATTGTGCGGAGAAAGGTGAAGGGGTGGCATCACTATGTCATGTTTTCTTTATTCTAAAGAAAAAAAAAATATATATATATATGAATTACAAAAATGAAGAAAAAGGGGATTGACGAACATTGGAACTCTTATGACTCGAACTTCGGGATATTCTACAACGCATGGCACAAGTAATTTCCGCAAGGCTAACGGAGACCCCATTACACTCATGGTGAAAATAATAATATAACGAATTTCATCAATTAAGATTCCTATAAAGAAATTTCCATGAATAAATTCTATTTTGGAGATTCGCATATGCCGAGTATTTGAAGTTTTTATATGGAAAGGAGCATAGAAGAACAATCCAACATGAAGATCAATGAAGACAAAAGTGTGGATAGAAATCAGAAAATTAGTTCAAAGAGCTAACATGGAGCCGATACATGGAGGACAGTCCAATGAGATAAATGATTCACATAGAGAAAAGGAAATAACTTATGTAAATAAAGACTTTATGATACGGGAAACTTATTTAATATATTAAAATGGGGACAATACCGTTCTAGCATGAATAGAGCAACGTGCACAATCAAACGATACTACAAGCTTACTCACTAAAATGTATAACAAATAAAGTTATAGCGCTAGTGCTAGATTCATATACTCTAATCTATAAAAAAAAAAAAGGTCTTCGATTCTATGTGTGCACTTAGTGGCAATATAGCTCTTCTCATCTGCATCTGCCAAATAGCAACCTAAATGATTAAAGTAAGCAATTGATGCTCGAAGTACTTAGACTCCGTCCAAGAATTTTGGTTAGGAGCCAAAATATAGAGGCTTGGAATTTATTATATTAATGCATTAGGCTAAGTCCATTATTTATTTAAACTTGACTCTATAGGCTAGGTAATAAAACTTAAAGAGTCTGGTCTATTTTTGAATGATTCAAGGAGAATTGTCTTGTTGTGCTCAAAACAAGAATCATTAAACTAATCTATCTACCCAAACTTTTCTTAGGTAATCTAATGCACTTATAAGAAAGGCTACAAGTCTTGAGCCCATGATTTAGCTCATTTGGGATAACCTTGAATTGAGTAAGCTTCATCTCATTCGTTAATCACTTAAATGATCTGACAGATGCTATCATATCCAAGAGTCTATAAATACCCAACCTTTTCTCCTCATTTGTAACTTTTAGTGGAAATAGAGAAATGACAACACCTACTCTCTGAGATAAAAGAAGCGATTTAGGTAAAGAATTGATCTAGTTCGCTCAAGTTATAAGGTGAATACCAGAGGTCTTCTAAGGCTGCCTTATTTGTTATTTGTGCATTTGAAACACTTAAATTGTCTCTTCTTCCTCCTTACCTCATTCTCATTTAATTATACCTTCAAGTATCATTCTTACTTCACTTCTTTGAAATCACGTGTAACACATTACTTACACAAAATGTACATAACTACTCTAGTCAAACCTCTAAATTTAGAGAATCAAATTCAAATCCCATTATCTTGTTTGCAAAAGATATATAAACTTGTGTCTTATCTTCGATGAATTGCCAAAAGTCGGCTTATTTAATAAAATTGGATATTAAGCAAGTATTGAATTAATCATAAATTGAAATTTATTAGAAGACTTCATTACTTGAAACAAGATCCAAGGCTATTTTCATAAAGCATCAATCACGGAATGCAATTTGTTACATTTTTTATGAAAATTTGACTAAGAACGCAAAGCTTTATGGTCTATAAATGTATTCTCCATGTGTAAAGGTTTAAATTCACTTTATCAAAATTTAGACATTAAGATGCTTGCTATGTTAAAATGCCTTAAGAGAAATCAAGCTACTATATCGATCTCCTTCAGCTCATCATTAAAAAATTATGACATTTAATGGCTACTATGTTGACTTGATAATAATATTAAAACTTGAAACTATTGGTCATGAAAGAGTAATATAGTGATAAGGCTGTAAAGAGATCAAACAAAGAGTAGTAGAACTAACATAAAAATTTGTTATCTCGACTCAAATGAAGAAACAAAATGAGTTGTATGCTCTTTTACCTTCCACAATCTTTTAGTTGTCCCACATTGGTTAGTTAAGGGATAGGTTGACACTAAGAGACTATATATATATAAGCTTTTCTTAGCTATTGTGATTAAATAGCTACTATTTATAGCAAGGCTTATTCGAAGCTAAAAGAATAAAGGAGATAAGTAATTGGTGGTTGCATAGTATTTTGTTTTCTTCAAGTTTATTATTTTTTTTTTTAAGTTTCTTATGGGTTGTGTTTTGACCTAATGAATTGACCATGGTTATCTGGGTTGCAATTGTGTCGCCCAGTTCGTTTAGTTTCACCGAGTCAATTGAAATGCTATCCATATTTAAGGATCAACCTACACTTATTACTGGTACCAATTGAGTTGGGATGAAACGACTAAGCCACTTTGGTATTGATAAAATTGGTATACATACATACACATACACATATACACAAAAACACAAACATAAGTACAAAAATATGCATACCTTCTTTTCCTCCCCTTTCCTATAAATGCATACAAACAAACACACAAATTTTTAAGCAAGCAAGCAAAAACACATGAACATATATACAAAGGCTATGTTACAAAGCTTCTCTCAAGATAATTTTTTAATCTTTCTCCTAAGTCTCCTTCATGATGTCTCTAACGTTGATATTTTCTATATGTTATTAGTTAAAATTTTCAAGTCCTTTAAGGTATATACATTCCAATAAACATTAGTATGTCTTTACATGGTGCTACCGATATTGTCATTGCTTTTTCAAACTCTTGACAAATAAAGAAAATAATTGAAATGGAGAATAATATAAGGTTCAAGAGTTAGAAGGAGATGAAGATGAGGATTTCTATAACATTTCGTTCATTTCACTTTAACAAAATACAACATTTCTAAATTTAAAAACATACAAAAAATTTCTTTAAAAAGAATATACTCCAATCAATTTTTATATCAAATCTTTGTAATTTTGCTCTCATGAAATGACCGTATCTTTTCAAATTATATGGATGATATGGCTTCCACTAACCCTACATAGTAATATAGTAAAATAGTCTCCATATCCATCATGTTTTGAACCTATTACTTTGAGTTAAACCAAGGTAAAGCCATTCATAGGTATAAATTGGTCACTAGTTTGCAACTCATGATATAATATGTAGTATGATAAATATAAATATGTAAGAAATAAATTTGTATTAATTCAAAAAGATTGTTAGTACAGCTAATTCATAGGGTGTTAGTTCTATAACCTTTGAATAAGTAATGAGCTGAATAAAATTTAAATCACATGAAATTAAGAAATAAATAAAACTAAGATAATCTAAATTAACACTAAATCTTCAACAGCGTTGCATCTTGCCAAAATATGAAAATTATACTACATAAATAGCTCCAAGTGGAAAAGTTGTTTACCCTATATGCCAACATAAACTCAAACCAGTCTTTATTAACATATGGAAAAAGTACAAATTTAGGACTCAACATTTTGTACCTTTTCTTCGTTTAAGTCACAAACATTTCAAAATTTCTATTTGATTTCTTAGTATTTAGAAAAATGTTCAAGCAAGTCCTCTATTAGTTTACCATTAACTTTTCTATTAACATGAAAATGGCACTTCCTAATTGGTTTATGAGAAAAGTACAAATTCAAAATTCAACCTATTATGCATTTTTTGTTCAACTTTTAAACATTTCAAAACTTTTATTTAAGTCCTCAACATTTGTAAAAATTATCAAATAAGTCCTCCACTAGTTTGTCGTTAACTTTTAGCTTAATTATAATATGTGACACTTTTTTATTGGTCCACATATTTTATTAAATAATTATCATAATAAAATAATTAAAAGTTAACAAAATAATAAAGACAACAATAATCATTTTGGAAAATTTAAAATAAATAAATAATGTAATAAAAGTATATACATGTATATTTATTATAATTTCAATAAGACAAAAAATTTTTAAAAGATAAGAAAATTAGAAAAAAGAAAATAAAATTTTGGAAAAATAAAAAAAAAAAAAAAATTTTTTTATCCACCCTCTAGCCTTAGGGTGATTGAAACAGTCAAAAGAAAATAGAAGCTCTCGATATATATACTAAAGTGGGTCAAATTGACTCACCACTTGTCATATATTTGGAAAAAAAAATTAAGTAAACTCGATTGGGTTTCTAATCGACGTGAAGGGCTACCCACGTTAAGTATTTGAATTGAAACCCATCGATTTTCACTCTTATTTCTCTTTCTTTTTACTTTAAATTAAATTCAGGAGGTGAGTAACTACCCACTTTAGCATGTAGGTGACAATCCATCGCTTTCTTTTGGCCGTTCTAGCCACTTCCTAATCTTGGGGTAGTTGGAATAAATATTTTTTATTTTTCTAGCTTTTTTCTTTTTTAAATTTTCTACTTTAAAAGTTTTTATTTTATTGAATTCATAATAAATACACATTTATATGCATCTATTATATTTATTATATATGTATATATCTTTGTTATTTGATTTTTCATTTCTTTATATTTTTCTCTTTTTTTAATTTTCCTAATTTTTCTATAAATTTTTGTTATTATTTTGTTAATTTTTAAAATATTTTATTATAGTAATTTTTTAATAAAAATATGTTTACCAATCAAAAAGTATTAGATATTATAGTTAACAAAAAAATTAATGATAAATTAATGAATGACTTGTTTGAAAACTTCTGCAAATATTAAGGACTCAAATAGAAATTTCGAAATATTTATGAGTCGAACATAAAATGTACAAAAGGCTTAAGTCTTAAATTTGTACTTTTTCCTTTGACCAATTAAAAAGTCTCACATGTTATGTTAATGGAAAAGATAACAGCAAATGAATAGAGAACTTATTTGAAAACTTTTATAAACATTCAAAACTCAAATAGAAATTTCAAAACATTTAGAAATTGAACAAAAAGAGTGCAAAAGGTTGAGTCATAAATTTATACTTTTCCCTTAACATATTGTGAGCTACATAATTCTCCACGTGGGAAAAGTTATGGCCTTTCAAAGTTAGCCGATCTATTATTGAAAAATAGAACTACAAAATTAGAAGCTGTTTGCTTCTTCCTATCTTCTAACTTCTTTTGATTCTAACCAACCTTGTTTCCAGTCAACTCTTCTCTCTACTTCTGATTCCTCCTCTTTAACTTATGGATATCTATCAACTCAATATATTGTAGTCCTAACTTATCCACATCAAGTTATGACTTAACTCACTGGATTCATGAGTATCGAATGAATCAACCATTTGAATCCATGGACCATAATGAGTCTAATAATTTATTTGCTAACAATCTTAAAAAGAAAAATGATAAAGCATATCAATGTCTTACTCCAAGTTGTAAATTCGCAATTGCACATTGCAAACATGCACACATATACAAATATTCAAACAAACACATGCATAAACACAAACAAAAGCATATACATGCCATCCTCCTCTCATTTCCTATAAATGCACACACATATACATAAATATTTTTAAACAAGTACAAAATACATATGTATGTACACAAAGGCTATGTTACATAGTTTCTCTTATGACAATTTGATAATATTTACCCCATTCCACTTTGAAATGTTTCCAATGTTGATATTCTCCATCATTATTAAATTTTCAACTCCGCTACAACATCCATATTCTAATAAACATTAGTATTTTTCTCTATGGTGCTACTTATGTCATCCATTCTTCTCGAGACTCTTGGCTAATGAAACAACAATTTGGAACTAAGGGAAATATAGAGTTTAAGAGTTAATGAGAAATAGAGATGGGCAATCCTATAAAGTTTCATTTATTTCAGTTTAGATAGACTTCGGTATTTCTAAATTTTAAAAATATATAGAAAAAAATTTGAGAAACATATATATTGCAATCATTTTATTATTACTTTCGAATGAGCTATTATTATGGATTTTTCTACTATCTCGTCCATATTTTTTACAAGACCAATCTCGTCCTTCATCTAACCTTTTGTTTCATATTTATTATATCTCAATCATTAAATTGATTGTGTCTCTAATTATTGAAATTTAATTAGTAGTAAATTAAAAGTCAAATGGAAGGCAAAACCGGTCCCATTAAAAACATAAATGAGACCGTAGAAGCTCCCCTATTACTAGAGGTCATGCATTAGATTTTGATATTCTCTACTTAAAATAAACTATTTGCTATCTAATAAGACTTTAGTACAATGAGTTGCTTGAATGTCTATGTTACTTAAGGAAGACTTAAATAATGCTAAAATTTAAGTAAGTGGCTAAATTATGGCAAATTGGGTGGCATGCAATCCATTAAAAGTTGAGGATGTTGAAAAGACTAATATAACTGAATAAATAGTTCCTTAAAAAGTGATAGAAAAGATGTTGAAGTCATTTTTTTCACAAAGGATTTTTCATATTTACAGTAAAATCTCTAAAAATTAATAATGTTGGGACCATGAAATTTTATTAATTTAGCAAGGTATTAATTAATCGATAAATTAATACTTTATTAATTTAAAGAGTGCATTTTCAATTTAGCAAATATAAATTTAATTGCATGAAAAAATCATTATATATCACTAATATATGTATCATACTTCATGAATTAAATTTGAAAAGAAAATCCATTGTACCTATATATTTATAAAAAGAATTACATAAATGGTATTCATTATTTTTAATACTTAAACAATATTCATTGTATTGACTAATTAAATAAAGTTCAATACAAGCCACTTACATCTATAGGTTCATTGTATAAGAACTAAATACATTTAAGCATTTTCTAAATTGAAAGTTCTTATTTTACTAAATTATCCTAGTTATATTTGTAACTTTAGAAAATTATTAATTTCAGATATTAAGGAGACGATAAATTTATATAAAGGTCTTCCTAAAAATTATTATCTTATTAATTTATCTAAATTACTAATTTTTAAATTGACTCAAGTTAGGACCTAAAAAAAATTTCTCAAGAGAGGTTACTAATTTATTGAATATTAATTTAGGAAGGTTTAACTATATTTTCAAATTTGAATGTACTTTACGACATCAACATGAATTGATGGAATATCAAATGAGTTGCCATCTCCATCTCCCTCTAATTCTTAAACTTGATACTACTCTTCATTCCAATTTCCTACTTCAACATCTTAAGATTTTAATGAAGATAACAAAATGATTACTCTAATATAATGTATAGGACTAACATTGCATAAAAGGAGACTAAAGGTTATTGTAGTATGAATTATAAAGGTATGTATAGAAGTTTTTAATGTTTGAAAAATATTGATGTTAGTCAATGAGTTATTATGTACATTTTAATGACACCATTCCTTTTGTGTATTTTTTTTAATGTAATTGTGGCTATATTATTTTGCCTATTTTCAATAAAATGTTATTTTATTGTAAAGGAAGTAGTTTCCTTATCGATATGTGGTATTTAAATAATAATATAATGAAATCTTTTTGCACTTAATAAGTTAACTTAAGCTAATATATTGTATATTTTTTTTATATGTCATACAATATGTATTTTATTTATGCAATGACTATGCAAAACCAAAATGTTAGAGAAGAAGGAATAACCTTAATTTTTTTTTTTAAAAAAGGGTTGACAAGTTCATGAGACATAAAACTATGACACAAAACTAGTAGAACCTCTAAATCCACAAACCTAACATGAATCAAGAAGGGCTAAACTACTCCTAATCTTCTATGTAGGGATCCCTAAATTGGTAGATCCAACCAAAGCTAAAATAGGCTAAGTCAAATGTCCCATGCCCAACTCTAAACTAAGACATATTTAAAAACTATTGAGCTTAATATAGACATAAGGACGGTTCAAATATGAGAATCATTGTATGGCAAAAAAAAAAAAATTAAGAATTATTAAGTCATAGTTCCATAACATTAAGTATAGCTTAATCCTTTCCATGTTTTTACTTTGAGATTTGTTTCATGTTTGTAAAATTTGAACATAATAAATTCTATGTTTTCAAGTGAGTTTACTTGACTAAAGTTTCTTAGAAATTAAAGATTAGCCAATTAAAGTTGGAACATGGAAAAGAGCTTAGATCAATTAGCAAATGAAGGGTAATGGTCAATTGAGAAGATGATCGGTAGACCGACTGTAAGTCTTGCAATCAGATGTTTAGGAGTCAATACGTAAAATTTAGGGCGATCGGATAAATTATTCAATCAAGCCCAAAATTTACAACAAAACTAAAAATATTAGTAAAACTGATCACATGAGTTTGGATTTAGGAAAATAATTAAATATTATAATATTGAATTATAAATATATTACTCATTATTTACTAGAAACGCATAAAATAAATTCTAATAACTAACAAATCAATAGGAATAAATTATATACATACTAAAAATTATAAAATAACATAAATAATATTTAGGAGTATTTACTTGTATTATATATGTATTTACGTATAGGTAAAATATGTAAAATTACTTTAAATACCTAAACTAAGCTAAAATAACACTAAATAATTAAAGAAAATTCATAAAAAATTATTTAAAAAATAAAAAAATGCTGAAAAAATGTGGAATAGTCTAGAAATGGGATGTGCTAAGCTAAAAATTAAAGAAAGAAATTAACTAATCAAATTCATCCAAATAAAAAGTAAAAAGGAGAAGATAAGAAGGACACTTGGCACAAAATAAATCAAGACAAACCCTAAACATTACAATAAATTCAGAAAACCACTTCCCAAGCCTCATTTAATTAGTTTAGAGCTAAGAAAAAATAAGGAGAGGAGAGAAGAGTGGAGAAAGAATTTTTAGGAATAATTAGCAAAATATAGTGTAATTAGGGGTTATATGGGGAACTTACGCCCAAAGACAACCTGAGAGTAGATAGCCACCACCACTGGATGGTAGAGGTAGCACGCATGCCAGCCAACAAGACCACGGTAGTCGAAAATAACAATACCAATGAGTAATAAATCCTAGTTCAATTTTGTCTAATTTATTTAAAATATAAAATAATTATAGAAAATAATGAAACTTAGTATTCTAGATATTTTTGTATTTATTTTTAGAAAAAATATTGTTTTGTAAAAATTAGGTCTTGAAATATATCATGCTTAAGAAATCTCTAAACCTAAACTAGTTTTCGATACTAATTTAAATGACCTTAAAGACGTAGTTTTTACTTCAAAATATTTGTGTAAACTATTTAGGATATATATTACAATTCTATGAAGAGTTTTTCTTAAATTTAATTTTATAAATTTTTACTTAATTTTTAAGCCCTAAAATCATACATAAAAGGTAATTAATGGGCTCAATTTTGTAATTTAATATTAATTTGTTGGAAATTCTAATTTATTATGTTTTTAGATATCCTTAGATGTTAATTACTGATGTCGTATGATATTTTGGGAGTTTAGAGTGTTAATTGTGTGTATTATGCATATTAGGTAATAATAATAAATGAATAATGAGTAAAAATAAATAATTAAGTTAATTTTATGGTTTAGAGTTAATTTGATTTAAATTTTGATTTAGGATGAATTTAAACATTTTGAGATGTTAGTTGATGATAAGAGATGTAAATTATAGTATTGGAGGGGTTAAATGTATGCTTTATGTGTAGATTTAGTAATAAGTAAATGTGAAATAGGAAGATTAAATAAGTGAAAAATATTAAGTTAAGTTGATAATATTATGATAATAGGAGAATATTATAAATCTAATTTGAAAGATAAGTTTAAGAAATTATGCGAAAAATATAGGTTATACTTGCATCAAGAGCAAATGCGGTAGTTAAAATAGAGATATAGTATACCGTACCGTACCAACCAAAATACTGGTTAAAAGCTAAAATAGAGATTTAGGATATCTAAGTATAATTAGATAAATTTCACATATTAATTTGAGAGGAATTCTTAGCGTTTACAAATAAAAACAGTAATCAAAAGCTAAAACAGAATCTAAATTCTAAAACTGATTTAGAAATTGAATCAAAAACCAGTTTAGATTTAGCCTAATTATAAGAAATATATAACTAAAATAATTAAGTAAGACTATAAGTTTAAACCAAAACTAAGGATTTAACCTAAATGTAATAAAACCCTAAACTAAAGATAATAATTATCTAAATTACAGAATAAAAATCCATTTATGATAGTTATATGAGAACTAAAATAATATTCGTATTATAGGAATTATCAGTAACAATCTATTGTAAGTTGCACTTTGAGTGAGTAAGCGAGAAATCTAAGTAAATTGGGATTAATACGTTACTGTATTTTAGAGTACTTTAAGGCTTAAGATTATACTTGTTTGTGCTTATAGGTAGTTTGATTATGCATATGTCTGTACGTTTGTGTTCTTAACTGTATAATGTATTATTGGATTGCTGCTGTATTGGTTTGCAATTGTTATATATTGTACAATATGGATTGATCACCTTAACTAGACTTAATAATATACGGCTTGTAAAATTAACCGGATAAATATTTCAACCCATTAGGGAAAACACTTAGGTTCTCCAACTAAATGCTAACCTCTTCAAAAGAGATAGCGCTGGATAGTAAAATTGGTCCCTTCTTCATCCTTAGTCAACCCAAGTAATAGGAGAGGAGATTACAATAAAAATAAAGTCAATTATTCAAAGATAGTCATGAGAGAAGCGGTATCTCTATTACACAATCCTAGGTTTAGTCGTAAGTTGTTAAAATGTATACTAAACTCCTCAACCCAGATTAAAGTAGATGTAATTTCTCTAACTTACAACGGATCGAATAATGTCGTGCAATGGCATTTACTTATTGCGTTGCATTAAAAATAATTGATTGATAACCCTATTTGTACTTAATGCACAGTTTTATGTCTTCATCTCAACTTACTAAACAGTTGGTTGCTCACATTTCTATAGATATTGTTGTAGGTGTTAGCTAGGAAGCTGCTTTATAATTACCTTAAAACTAGCAACTACTAGATCTTAGAAAGTAAAAAAATAAATATAAAGAACAAATCTATTTTTAAGGTCTTAGTTTTTACTTTAGAATCTTTCATTTTCATATAAAGTATTACTTAGATAATATAATGTTACGTAACCATATAAACATTAATCGTAATATTTCATTCCTAATATATATTTTTCATACTTTCTTAAGTAAATGACTTGATTAATTTGTGAACTGTTTACTTCAAAGTAAGTTAATCGTAGACGCCTTGTATAAATTAAGCGTAAGATAGCAGCTATAAGGTCAACTTCTATTTTAGAGTGGTTTGCACAGCGGGACTGTTACGACTCCACCGCTTCGAAGTGTGACACTAAGCTATAATGGTTAGTTGACCAAACCTAAGCACATTAATTAAAACAACTTCCCCTTTTGTCCTAGATCATCCTAATATTGTATTTCCTTAATCTTTACACCAATACAAGTCCATAAATGGAGTTAGTATTGTTTTAAACCTTTAGTATGATAAATGAAAATTGTTGGGAAACTCTTTAGAGTTTGTTATGTTCTATATAAGCCTTTACAATTGATTTAAGAATCTATGTAATTTTCTATACTCCTTATTTATTTATTTATTTATTTTGTTATAGTGAATTGTTGCAAACCTTCTACTTGTGGTTCTTTTAAACCCTAAAGAGATTTTCCATGCAAGTCATTATGCATGTCATTTTCTCTTTAACCTTCTTTCACTTTGTTGTTGTGTTATTTTAATTATTTTAATCCTTCTAACATAACAAAGTGCATAAAAGGATTAAGTAGATGCAAATAATATTGTGATCATGCTCAAGCTTAACTCAAAAATTCGTAGCTTAGGTTTGATTGAGCTTAACTTTTTTGGAATAAGCTCGACTCAATGTGTTACTTAACAATTTCAAGATCTACTTAAGTAAGCCTATGAGGTTTAGTCATTCAAAAATTTTCTATTCGTTTTAAGTAAATCTATGTTGAAGCTCTAACTTAACTCGAATCCAATAAAGCTCAATTAAGCTCGAAACTCATTAAGTTATATAGGCTTAATCTTTAACTTAACTTAACTTAACGAGATCTTTGAGTAGATTGAGTTTAGCTTAACTATAATTAAATCAAACTTGAGCACATGCAAAGCAAAGCTAGAAGTAGCTTACATGCCATCTTAGTTGATTTATCCCTATAAGAAATTGGTTTTGGAGATTTAGATTTGTCTTTTAGGTAATTGAATTCCATTTTAGATGGCATTACTGAAAAACTAACATTGAGAAAAAAAAACTATTATATTCCATCTTTATAATGAACAAAACAAGCAAGTTGTGATGGAAGTATGTATTGTTACTAAATTATTCTTCCATATGCATCCCCTTTACTTAAATATTAGAACTCTCAAAAGTATTTCATTTAGGTTAAGCCAATTGAATTCCAACAATTAAAAACAACTTAATTTCATGTTTTTACTCCGGACGAAAAAATAGTACATAAACAATATATTTTATATTGAAATATTGATTTTGAAATTGTAGCATATATAAAAAATATGAAATTCCAAAATAACAAAAATTCAAAATGTAAGGAAAATGCAAAGAGATAAATAATATTGTTAAGCTATTAGTTAAAATAGAAGATGAAACTTTTAACCTAATCAAAATAGAGAATGAACGCTATGTTAAATGATGTAAATAGAGGATGACATGGATTCATTATAACGCCATTGGTTATATCTGATGTGGCATGTTAAAATAGTAGACAAGAGGAAAACTAAAAGAAAAATAAATAAATAAGGAAAAGAAGGATAAAGTATCTAAGGGATACCTTTAATGGTGTTCAACCTCCATAAATATGTCAAACAATCTTATGGAAATTATGTTGGTGCTGATGGAGTATCAATTTGTGGTGTAAGTGCCTTAGGGATCATAATCAAGTGGGATAATTGTGACTTGAAATGTGCAATTTAAAGTCAACTTAATTCGGGTCAAATTAGAAATGGTTTCTTAGAATCACGTAAGGGCTTGTGTAGTTTTATATGTAAGGAACTAATTTGTAAGTCTATTTCACCCGATTTTATTCTAATAAAATTGATTCCTAAAGAAAAGTAATTAGGGTTTTGACTAAATGGTTTCAAAGGAAAAGATTGAATTTTGATTTGTCTAGATGTTTGTAATTTGAAATTAATGTTTGCTTTTTATTTTTCATGGTCCTTTATTTACCAAAACACAATTTAATTAAAAGATAATACTTAAAATCATTTCAAATTAGATTTTCTCATATTAGATTTTTTCTCCCTAAAACTTCCCAATGTTTAAGCTTGATCTTAACAAATTTAATTAAGTTTTGTTAATTTAATATTAATATATTGGTTTTTTTCCAGTAATTTATTCATTATTTAGACTTAGTCTAGACTAAAATCAATCAAAAAAAAAAAAAACATATATAAAACCCAACTTAAATGAGGGAGGAAGAAGGTAATCATAAGTAGTCCATGTATTCGGCTCCTATAGTTGTGTTTAGCTATGCAAGTGTCTTAATATATATTTAATGTGTCATGTCAAGTATAATTATTGGTGCTATAACGAATTCATGACATTATCTTCTATTTGAATCATCTAACATAATGTTCATTCTCTATTTCAATTACTCAAAAGTTTCATCTTCTACTTGAATCCAAATGTTTATCCTTTATCATGTAGTTTTCCATTTTCATATTATCTTAATAACATTGTCATCCACCCATTAAATGAAAAATATCATACCCCACTCTATCCTTTAGTGCAAACTATTTTAGTTTTTTTAGTTAATTTAATTGTTAATTAATTAATTTGTTTAATATTAGATGCATACACTATTAGGACTATTAAGTAGCATTTGGTTAGCAAAATTTGATAATATAAAAAAAAAAAAAACAAACAGTATGGTATAAGAAAAACAAAACAATAAAATTCTCTTATACCATGTTTAGTGTATTTAATATCGGGATACGTATTTTTATAATTGGAAATTTTTAAAAATTAAGAAATCAATTATTCATATTATGAGTTATAATAAAGTTCAACATTGTGATTTGAAAACCTAGGATATGGTTATTTTTGGAATTTTAAAAATATATTAATTTTGTAATTTGAAATGGTATTTCTTATGACCAAATATATAATACAAATTTTTTAGTTTTAGTTTAATATCTTAAGGCTTTTCCATATAGTAATTTTCACCAATGTATAAACTATACAATGGAGTAAAGAATTTGTTTAGTATTATACCGTAAAAAATATAACAACTAAATGATATTTTATGTGGAAGGCACTTTTAGTCTTGCATCTATAAAAGAGTACATTGATTAAATAAAGTAAAACCAAAAGAGGAGTCATAACAATATGAATGTGATTAGAGGAAGTCATTTTGGGTGCTTATATATAGACATGTGTTCATTATTCGTAATAATAACAATTGCATAGACAAAAACCCTACATAATTTAATTAGATGATTTTTTTTAATATAAATATTAGTGATGTCATCATCCACTATACTTGTCGTGTTGCAATTTCAAATGACATGACCAATCCACCACATCTTTCTACCTAGATAAAAATATGAAAGATTCATCTTCTTCACTCTTCATGTCTTTAAATCCAAATAATCACCTAAAAAATAATTTCTCTAGATAAGGTAAGTAAATGTTTAATGAATAACTACACTACATCAAACATATATAAATGCCAAACATCATGAATTACATACACATACCAAATCTAATACAATAACAAATATAAAACATGCAGTAAAGCCCTAATACTCTAAGATTTAGAGTAGCTCATGATTCCCCATCACATATGCCAAAACCAATACCACATTATCATGTTAACAATATGTGTGAAGAACGATTTGAATTCACATCGCTAATGATAATATCACAAAAAAAAAAAAAAGAATCTCATCTTGAGTTCATTGCTCCTATCATGCCATTAAAAGCAAAGTCCATCTACAATGTTCACACTGGCATCCCATGCCACTAGTTTACCTTGTTGGAACTTCTTTTTTACTCACTTTCTTAGTCATGGTGTTCTCATATTGACTACCCACTAAGTCATAAACATTGCCTAAGTTCCTAAGTGTAACATCATCCTATCAATTTATCCCTTAACAAACCTTAAAAACCTTAGTTTGAGGTTGCCATCTACACATATTAGCTACCTAAGTACACGCAACACAATAATTTGATAGACAAATAATTATTAGTAAAATTTGTTTCTAGTTTGATAAGTGCATAAAATAAGTAGCAATATAGATATTCAACTCTCTTAGCCCATAGAATTACTTCTCTAATCCGTTGTGTAGCGACCCTAAGAAGGGCCTAGAATTTCCATATCATGTGTGCACCCATGATAAGAAAATCGCCTTGCAAGTCAGAGATTGTAAGACTCTAAATAGTTATTTACTAGAGTCTTCAATTTTAATTCATTGACTCATTATATAATATAAATAAGTATGGATATCCATTTTTCCACAATTCCTCAAAACCGTAGAGAATCGGTATCCCTTACCAAAATAATGAAATAAGATAGACAATTTTAGAGAATTCTAAACTTACTAAAGATACTAAACTTAATTGAGACATTAGTTGTTTTTCGGAGCATTCCGAATTAACTACATAAGCTTTTCATCATACTGATTCAATGGTAGCACTCTACACTCGATTCTTATCCCATTCCCAACTATCGATCAACCTGCAAGGAAAAGAACTGTTGGGGTGTAAGCTTACGCTTAGTGAGATAATTACCCTCATCAATACCGTATGACAGAAATTTATTAAATGCACAATCATATGAATGCATAAACAATCAGTATGCCAAACAACGCATGCAGTGACCGAGGAATTGCATACGACTCAAAATTACGCCTCCTGAAGTCGGGGTTTGGGGATAATTAACCAACCCCAACCAAAATCCGGGTTCTAGACCTTAAGTTTTATTTCATTTGCACTATCGTGCTCATACAAAAACAAAGCTCTCTCTCTCTCTATATATATATGTATACTTCCTTTACTAAAATCAAATCATATCTTTTAAAATCCCAAGTCTAGCGGTGTGGTGGCCCCCGCAGTCCACAAACATACGCCCTAAGCAGAAGCCACAAGACTCGACCCCTCGCCGACGGTTGGCATCTCCCAGCGCCTAGTAAGCTCATCAGCTTAAGACAGAGACTCAATATATATGATGGCGTAGCTAGTGCCAAATCCTACAGGAAACTCGTATTCCTGTGAGTCCCCTCCCATCTTCCACATGAAGTGGCAGTCGATGTTATCCGTATGCAATATGGGGTATGCATGATTCATTTTGATTTCTTAATCGCATAAGTGATTAACTCGATTTTCAGGGTGATCAGACAATTTCATTCCATACAATTCATATGTATATATAATACAAGCAATTCCCCTTATTAATTATATTTCACAAGTCATCACATTCATTCACAAATTCATACACATGCATCTCCCATATCCCACAAGCATCCAAATTTATATATATAAGTTTAGGTGTATCTATTCTACAAGTACAATCAAGTAAAGAGTCATCGGGAATTTACTCACTCTGCCATATGAGTCAGTCAAAGTAGTCCGGAGGCAAGTCGTCTCCGTAAACAGTATCCTTTGGTCATTGAAATAATTTCTATAAGGAATTGAAACAAACTTAATAAACTAAGTAAATTTTCCTTAAGTTATATTTTTGATTAGTTTTCATAATTTTTCCCAGTTTTTACTCAAAGTTTAATCGCTTATAACTTTTTCATTTTAAATCCGATTTTTATGATCTTATAGTCAATCTTCATCGTTTTCAAGTGTACTTTAACGTGGTAAGGTTAGATTTTCGAAATGAGGTATACAATTCTGTCCATGGGTCAGAACAGTAGCGTTCCTCATGTGTTGGAGTGTTTTTGGGCCTTGTTTGGTAAATGGGCTTTTTAATAACTTAAGAAATTCTTTAGGCTTAGTCTTTAGATTTTATCCTAAGCTTAAAATACTCCTTGAGATCAAATTTACAACTTTGATTTATATTCCTAAAGCTAACAACCACTTCTTGGGCCCTTTAGTGGGCTTAAGTTGTCAAATGGGCTTGTTTTTTGTTCAAACTAAAGTTAATGACTTTGGTGGGCTTATGGGGCCTTAGGTGGATTTCTTATGGGCTTCAAAACAACTTCTCTTGGTACTTTAAGGTGCTGGTCAGATTTTTATTGAAGGCCCAACTTAGAGTTCTAGGCTTGTTTTGAGAGTTTTAAGCTCGGTTTTGAGTTTTAGGCTTTATGTGCTTACTATACTTGCTTTAGTTAATCTTTTCACTTTGTTCATTCACTTTTATTATATTTTTAGGCTTCTTTCTCCCACGTTCCAGATCTGTTCATGATGGTTCCAAGAGGTCCTTACTTAGTTTTTCAACTTGTTTCATCATTTCCTTAAGTTTGGTGGTAGATTATGTACTTAGACTACTTATGTCCAAATCTTAACTTAAGTTTTCTTCCATCAAATGATCCTTTAACTCATACTCCACATAAAGAAATAAAAGATCTTATACTTAATAAAACCTCCATATCATAGTTCATGTCATACAAAGTTGATTTCTTCATAAAACCTCACATGATGGATTTTTCTTTAACTTAAGTCTAGATTTGAGCATGTTTAACTTAATGGAAACAAAATCAACATCCAAATGACTATGGAACCCTCACATCCAGCATACTTATTTTCCATTAAAGTTCTCATTTCAAGATTTTCTTAACTTAAAATCTTCCATTCAAAGCATTAAACAAATGTCCATGCAAAACACCAACTTTATATGCTCATATTTCAACTTCATGTAAGGGTTTTAAGGTTTGTTTCTTAAAACGATTTTTGGTACTATAACAACTCAAACCTTACTCATATCTTGAAGAAATCAAGATCCCTTAATATAAATACTAATCCACACATCCCAAGAAACACTTACTCGTCCTTAACGCAAAGTTTGGTGATTGTGCACTAAGGTTCCACCTAAACCTTTAACTTTGCCTCTTCCTTTTAGCCACCTTTTGAAACCCGAATCTTTTGCTCTTTTGGAATGGGGTTTATGGAAGATTCTAATAGTCTTAAAAGGCCTTAGATGGTGAAAGAAAATGACACAAGAACAAGAGAAAAAATGCCGTGAGTGAAGCTAAAAAAATGGAAGAAAAATGGATTTTGTGGGGTAAGGTTGTTTTTCCTTTTTATGTTTGTTTCAAAGGAGAGAAAGATGAAGTAAAAGTGAAATTGAAAGGGAGAGAAATGGTGGAAAGTGTGGCCGGTTGAAAATGGAGAGAGAACGAGTGTTTAAAGGTCTTGAAAGTATTGTCTTATAGCTTACAAAAAGTCAACAATTGCAACTCTTGATGATGTAAGCATTAAGGGATGAATAGTGATGTGTAAGAAGAAGTGATCGATGGGTGAATGATAAGTGCATGGCCCTCCCTTTCTCCCCTTTTTAGATCTGGCATTGGAAGTCTTTTTAGGTCATGGAGTGGTCTTGTCACATTTATTAAAGTTAAACTTATGAATTCTTGTAAAAAATTGTCCATATGTAATATAAATGAAGAGGTGATAAGGAAATTGTCTTATCACTAGATTTTGATAAGTTACCAATTGATAAATGATTCCAACTCTTAATTGATAAGTTATCTAAGGTGATTGGTTGGTCTACTTATTTATGTGTAAGGCTTATGCATGTAGATAAGGGCATAGCCTTATAGAAAATTGTTTTAGAATTTTTATCTTACATTGTTTTGTGATTTATGATTTGATTTTTGTAGAATTGTGAAATTTTCTAAAGTTGAATGAAATTATTCAAATTAAATTATCGATTAATTATTTAGGGTTAAAATTCCTTAATGGTTTTAAGGTTTAAGGTTTTAAGTAGGTTTAAGGTTTTAAGTAGCTTTAAAGCTCGCAGTTCTTTAAGCTCAGGTTTTATCGACAATTGGCTTTTAAATTGTAAAAAATTTAATTCGTTTCTAAATATAAACTTAAGTTTTTAGTTTAGTTGATCTTTAGAAATGTTCGGAAGGTACTCTTAATCAAGTCTTAGGCCCACTAAAAGTAAGATTTACACGTTGCCTTTACTATCTCCCTAAAATAATCACTTTAAATAATTATTATTTTACCATAATCTAATTTCTTTTCTTATGAATTTTATTTTTACATTTATCTTCTAACTTTCTATCCATTTTTATAAAGTCACTTAGGAATTATTCTCTATATTATTAAAGTGATGTGGTTGATCTAAGAAAAAGGGTGTTGGCCAAAAAGACAAAGGAGAGGTTAGTTAACATATGAATTAGAGGGTGGTTGACCTTGGGGTTATGAGGTTTGTCATTCTTCCTAAAGGTCATCTTCTTTATTTATCTTCTCTTCCATTTTATACAATTAATCTAAATTCAAGATTTTAGGATTTAAATTGTGAATTATTTATTTAGGGTTTTAGTTTATGTTCATACAAAATCTAATTATTAATTTCAAGAGAGCCCATTTTTAGAAAACCATTTGTTATCTTAACTAATTTAAGGTTTTATATTAAAGATTATAATTAGGGTTTATAATCAATTTGAGAGTATGCATAACCCTAATTTTATTTATGATAAAATGTTTTGTAAAGATCCTTGTTTTAAGAGTTTTTTAATGAATTTTTATAATCTACACTTAGCATGATGCACATTTATCGCTTTAATTTTCTCCTATATATTTTCATGCAAGATTTCAAGTAAAAGAAATTTAACATTGTAACTATAACTGCATGCATGGACTCCAAAATGAATAATAACTTATCTTAAATAAGCTCAACTTGCCATTCATGTTTACCTTGTAAATACCAACTTATATCACAATATTACATAATAAGCGCAGAGTACAAATTTAAAAAAAAAATTACTAAAGAATTTATTTTATTGCTCCCTATTGCCTAATAAGATACCAATCCACAGCATACAAAAATGATAGTCTATTAAAAAATATGGAACTACAATGGAATAGGTTTTAGTTGCTTTGAAAATATTATAAAATAAAATTCTAAGTCTATAAATAAAAAGATAAAATTTAAACAATTAATGAAGAACAACTTTATATGCCATTCAATTTCTAAACTCCTCGTTCAACTTTAATCAAATCTATGCTCCATTCTAAAAATTCAAACACTTGATGCAAACTATAATAAGGAGGAAAGACCAAAAAAAAAATCAAATACATATATATATATATATATATATATAAAAATTATATTACATCATAGAAACATGTAACATGTATAAAAAAATTATATAAAAACTAATTGAAATTAAATATGAGGTAATTCGATCCCTCAAATCTTAGTACAAACTATTTGAACCTTTCCGAATGTGGTTGGAATCAATTTGGTTTTACGGTTATATTAAATGCTTTTTACTCGGGCATTTCAATATCAAAGCAAGTGATGTGTATTATTGCAACCACTGTTGGGTGCCTTTTGATCCATTATTGACATTGACATGCTACCGGAATCGACCAACTTAATATCTAGCAAATTAGTTAATAACAATCAAAGCAACCCAAATTGTCTCTAAAAAGTGAAAAAAGCGAACCTTGAACTTATCCAGAAGCAGCCAGAATTTATCTAAAACAGAGAAAACATGAAAACTGAAAAAAAAAAACAAAAAGTTAAATTTTTTCTACCAAAATTAATCTTATTCTCTCTCCCGTGTCCTGTTGCCTGACCTTTCTATCCCTCTGACCACTTGACCGAGACACACACACACACACACACAAACAACCTTGTCCTTTGCCTTTCTACGCCTAATGCATCGGACAGTCTCCTTAACTGAAACCAAAGTCAACCTTGTCAACCCTTCAAAACCCTAACCCTCCTTATCTGCATCTCCATCGTCACCTTGTAATTTGATCCTATCTCGACAACACCCGGATACCGTTTTGCCCAATGGACCCTCCTCCACCCACCGGCACCCTCTCCGCGGTCTCTGGCGGCGGAGGTCCAGCGCCTTTTCTTGTTAAAACTTACGACATGGTCGATGATGCGTCGACGAACGATATCGTTTCGTGGAGCTCCAAGAAGAATAGCTTTATAGTGTGGAATCCGCCGGAATTCTCAAGGCTTTTGCTTCCTACGTATTTCAAGCACAACAATTTCTCTAGCTTTATTCGGCAACTAAATACTTATGTAAGATTTTTTTTTTCTTTTTTTTTTTTGTAGCTTTTGTTTTGTTTATTCCGTTGTTCTTTTTTTCCATTTTCCTGTGTTATTATGAAATCACTTTTAGTTTTGTTGGTTTTCATAACCAGTCATGTATATGAGGATGTTTTCGTTTGAAGCTATGATCTTTGTTTAGAAAAGGGTATTTTTGGTGTAGGATTTTAATACGATGAGATATGGATGACTACCTTCTGTCCTTGTTCCGCCATTTTAATGACGTGATGCCAGTCTTTATTATAACTAGATAGATATTTACAGGCATTGAGATTAATATATTATATATATGGTTGAGTTTCGTGGAACACTATTGAGATAGCAAATTGGGTATGATGGATGTGCATCATTGAGGTTTGATAATTACATGGATTACGAGTGCGTGATGCCTTTGATTGTTAATTATCGCAACCAATCAGTTCCGGTGGCATGGCATCACTTGGGGAAACGAAGTTTTTGGAATTTGATTGATTACTTCCAGTATTTTAATATATGGAGTATGTATTTCCTTTTGGGTTAGATGACTGATTAATCATGCTAGCTATGCATCATGGGTAGACCATAGTTTTGGAGGCTCTTCTCTTAAGATTCTGTAGATTGAAAACCCAAGTGGATTGCCAACTTGGCATCATAGTAAGATATGTTGATGCATCTACAAGTATATGGTGTTGATACAATCTGTTAAATAGGTTTAGCCTGTGTTTGTTGCTGTAATGGAAAGAAATAGTCTAACTTGTCCTTGTATGAAATCATTACCCAAGGTGTGCTAGAGTCAGTCAAACTGTTTCTTTCAATGGGTTAATCCTTTCTTCAAGTTAGATTTCGTAAACTGATATGAAGCTCAGGTGCCAATGTGAATTGATTTATTTTATCATGCATTGTTCTTGGGGTCTGTCAATTTCTTAACTCTTTATGCAATTTAAAAAGCCAGAGAGGGGGAGAGGGGAAGTTGCCCATGAGTCTGGCAGAGAGGAGACAAAATGACAACTTTGGGGAAACAGCTATTGGAAATGCAGAGATTGAATTGTTTGCCTAGGAGGTTGTTGACATGTGAATGTTATTCTTGGTCATACAATCATGCTGTCATATTTTGTGCTGATTCAACTAATTTAGATAATGTATATCCTCCATAGGTTGGTTTAACAAGGATTGTGGAGTAATAATATTGGTGCTAGTAATAACTGCACTAGGTTTGTACTGAAACATTTCATGAAAATAATTTGTATTTCTTTGTTGAGTATGAGATAAAGTGACCAAAAATGGAACTTCGGATGCACAAATATTCTAACCATATATGATGGTTTTGATATGAGCAATGATTATCAACATGAAGGAAATCATGAAATAAGTCACATATGCACATTGTATGACCAATAAAAATATCTCTTCAATGTTGTTTATAAATCATTGATACAAATATCATGCAAGAACTTTGCCATGTACTTCGTGATAACAATTCAGCTCAAACTTTTGTACTTTTAAACATTCTGTTTTGATATTAGGTTTCTGTCAAGCTTAGTTGCCTTTAGTAGGTATATAAGGGAAATTATTAATCCAATAGTTGTGTTAAGCATTACATAAACATTAAAAAATGGAAAGTTAGAAGCATGAATTTGCTGAGGACTTTATTAAACCAAAGTTACAGGCAAGATTTTTGAACTGTCGATGGGATCTCGGATCAGTGATTTGAACCATTTTATATGCTGTGGATCACTGGGGGTTTCATCCACTAAAGAATGGAGGGTAAGTCTCAATTGATAATAGGATCTTGGCTCCAATTTGTTCTTCATCTGGCTTCTGCTAGTTGTATCTATGGACTGCTCCTGTTAGAGGACATATACACATTCTGAATTTTATATATGTGGTCTCAATTCTATACATTTTCTTCTATTTCTTTGCACATTGTTAACACATTTGGTAGAAATCAAATAATGCTCTCTGAAATTTCCTTCTTTGACTATGGAGGTTTTAAATGCCTTGTAATAGCATCAAAAGTACGATGGTTTTCATGGAATTTAATGAAAAAGATCTTTGGTAGTTCAGGCTTAAAAGTGACTGAAATGTCTTTTAACATGACACTCTTTGGGAAAATGCTATATATTTGATAACACTTCAGATTTGGGTGTTTTGACTTTAATTGATTCTTAAATGAGAACTGCTTGTATGCTGATGGAGATGGGCTTTAATGAACCATGACATTAGGGGCTGCTGCTGGATCGAATTCCCTCTTTATTTTGAAAGATTATTTTTCCTTAATTCTCCAACCAGGTTGGTCCCTAGGCATTACATTTTAAGAAAATAGGAAAAGGAGAAATTGATGCGATAGCATCAACATCTCTATTCACATTGCCTTAAGTGTTTGTAAGCTCTTACCATGGTTCTGGATAGTCAATTGAAGGTGATATTTCTTAGGCATTCTCTTATTGGAATAATTTCTTGAAAGAGAAACCTTAATAGGTTCTAGCTGTTGTTAAATACATTAAAAAATAAAAAAATAAAACTCAGTGAAAATGATTCCGGAATCTAGCATTTAATCTTTCAGTTTGCTCAAGGGTAGAATTGACCTTGCAAATAAGAATAAAGAGACAGCGACATAACCATATGACAACTATGTAGGTTGGAGTATATGGATCCTATTTCGCGATTGCACACTCTTACTAGTCATATCCTCTCTAATGAATAAGTATGTCGGATTTTTTGAATTGGCTTCTCAAGCAATTCTTTTGATTGGATATACTTATAACTGCTTGACGAACGGATATACTTATAACTGCCTGATGAATTCAAACTGGTGGAACAATGCATGTACGATAATGCCTGGAGCTTGAGCAAAGCTTTGTATGTGAACATTAAGGCATGCCATTGATAAGTATTTCTATGTATCTGAATATATAAAGCATGTGCATTCAGTCACTTAATCTCTGTTCTGTTTAAATGTGTGATCTCTCTCAAACTCACCTTATTATCTTGAAAGAGGTGATGTTAAGAGATTTATTAGTATATCTTTTTAGTTTACTATTATCTAGATAATAGCTGTTGGAAAGATGCTTCTTAGATGGAGGTTTCCATGCAATTGGGACTTGGATAGACATGAACTCATTCCTAGTAGCCTTCTGAGCCTTTCTCTTCTGGGTTAGACCCTTTGGGTGCATGGTGGTTTAATCCTTTTGAGTATTAGTTTCGATTTTTATTGCCAGATAGTTAAAGAGGTGAGAAAATGGTGCCGTTATGATAAGAAGCCTTTCTATTTGGAGAAATTTCCATTTCACCAGTGGAGCAGCCATAATAAAGGTGCAGTTTGGAAAGTTATCCAGATATGGTTGCAAGGATAATTCTTACTGAATTAACAAAAGAGGTGTATGAATTAATGCTGACAGTTTTGTTCGTAGAGAAGATCATGTGAGGGTTAATTTTCATTGAAGACTTGATTTTGTGCAGAATTAATTAATTACTTCATTGGACACCGCCAAGTTTTCATTGTTTTTCTTTTTTCAATTTCTCCTTCCAAGTATGTAAAGGCATATTGTTCCCTCCTCCTATCCTCCTTTGAAGAACCCCTATTGGGTATTACTGGAGAACCAACTGTATCAAATAAATGTTTTTGGTGGCTGACTAGGGTATTGGCTTAGTGCTCATCTTTAATGCTCTGATCCTATTGAAATTGACGAAATTTATATGCAGGGATTTCGGAAGATCGATCCTGAAAAATGGGAATTTTCTAATGAAGACTTTGTGAAAGATCAAAAGCATCTCCTTAAGAATATTCATCGCAGAAAGCCTATCCACAGCCATAGTCATCCTCAGGTCCCACCTGATCCAGAAAGAGCAGCATTGAATGAAGAAATAGACAAGCTTTCACGTGAGAAAGCTGAGCTGGAGGCAAAAATTTCAAAACTCAAGAAACAGCAGTCCATTGGAAAGAAACACATGGAAGGTTTAACGAGTTGTGTTGTAGATATGGAAAACAGGCAGGAGATATTGCTGACCGTCCTAGAAAAGGCTGTCGATAATTCGACTTTTGTTGAACTTTTAATTCGAAAAATTGAGACTATGAATTTATCTGTATACCATAAGAAGAGGCGACTGCCAGAAATGGATTGCTCGCAGCCAGCTGCTGAGAATAATGTGGACAACCATAATAGTTCTATACCTGAAAGTGGAAATATTATTCAGCAAGATTTCTCCAGGAAGTTGAGACTGGAACTGTCACCAGCAGCTTCAGATATCAATTTGCTTTCTCAGAGCACGCAGAGTTCTAATGAAGATGGAGTAAGTCCTCAAAGAAAAGTTTCGGAAGGAGAGCCAAAGGATATTCAGACGAGGATAGATGGCCCTCTCTGTCCACCTGAGACTTTGGACCTTTCAGACACTGGGACATCCTTCATGTTAAGGATGGATTCAAATTTGCAACAGAAAATGCCAATGAATGACAGTCCGAGACTGCATCCCTCACAGCAGATGGCTTCACATGAAGATGGTGATAATCATATTTCATGTCATTTGAATTTGACTCTAGCATCTTCAGTATTGCAAGTTGACAAAAGTCAATACCCTAGTCAGTCTAATCCACCAGGCCCAGAAATTAGCAAGCCTGCTGAACTGAGATTGAATATCAATAGAGAGTCTGATTTCAGAGTTCCCCTGAGGACCACAAATCATTCTGACCAGATAAAAAGTCCTCCAGCATCTCAAGCTCCGAGCAATAATCGCCTTGCTCCAGGTAGAGTAAATGATGTATTTTGGGAACAGTTTTTAACTGAAAGACCGGGGTCTACAGACAATGAGGAAGCAAGTTCGACTTATAGAGCAAACCCTTACGATGAGCAAGAAAGGTCAGCGCATGGCCTTGATAATGCTAAGAATATTGAGCAACTCACTCTTTGAGAATCGATGTTGGAGCATAGAACATTGACAGGTTAGCATTTATTCTCAACTTTTTTCTTTATATGCCGTTGTGGTATATATAAATCACATTTTGTCGAATTAAGGTTTTCTGGGGTTTTGAACTTGATACTATTAATATCTCCCAAACAATACGATCTTATGCCATTAGAAACACTTGTTTTGCAGGGTTACTTCTTTTTGGTCAATTTGAATCATGAGCCAGGGAAACCACAAATATGCAAATAAAAGCAAGGAGACTGTAAAATCATGTTTTTACATTCTGAAGATCGTGTCAAAGAATTCTTTGTTGTAAACTTAGACAAGCATTTAGTATATATACTTTCACAGTGTTTTATATCAGGGAGATTACTGAAATCGGTGCATGGTCCCATATATGTTGCAGATAGCAACCATTTCTGAACTTACGACTATTACACATTGCAATCTGCATTTGTTGTAAAAATAAGCTTCGTTTGGAAATTCAGTGCTCTGGTTTCAGGCCTAGTAATATTCTCATACTGATCAGGAATGGAAAGTTTTGTTTCCTAATGCATTTCTTGGTAAATAGCTCTGGAAATTTGTAGCTGAGCCTATTTCCTTTTCATCACTATTGCTAAATAAGGGGTAGTTGAAGATGGTTAAGGTTGAGCCTTGGTACACCAGCTAAATGGCTCTGCTGGTGAACTATAAGCACATGCACAGTTTTGACGTGCACAAATGGCCTAAGATTGCGTAAATATGCTTCATCTGTCTTCTTACCTCCACACTAGCCAGGAGTGGCACCTGGTTAAGCCCTCAGGCCTCAGGCAACAGTTGAACATGGTTGGTGTTCATTCCAATTGTTTTTTTCTTGGCTGTTTCCCCCAACTTTGTAGTAGACCTCATGTTCTTATTCTAGAGTATTTAGTAAGTGGGTGAGTTTGTCATCTGAGTTTTTATTTCCTTTGCAACTTCAATGGTTGAAGTATTGAAGTGGGATTTAGCTAATTGTTTCTTGTCCGCCTTGCATCCAAACATCCTTGTGGCCTTAGAGATGATTGTCCACTTTTTCAGTGAGCTTGTCCTGCCAAATTTGTTCATATCTTTTTGGTTCTAACCAAGTTTCAATCATTGTTTCGTTTCTGTATTTAAACAAGGAATATCTTGGTGTGAATTATTAAGATGCTAAATAGAAAACTTTTCGCCACTACAAATACCGGTTTTCTCATAAACTGTTTTATTAGTTATGTTGATAATTGTAAAATGTCTCTCTTTACGACCCTTAAAAGTTGGATGACTTTTTAGGTGGGCGAAAGAGGAAAAGATGTCATTTCAAGTGAAATGCCCTCCTAAAGTCTAAATTGCAAAAAGCACGTTACTTAGTTGTTTGTCCGGTTTATCAATTATTGGACAGTACTTCATTGAGAGAGGATGCTAGTAATTGGTGTCTAGAGGTGGTTGAATGTATCTCGTTGTACCTATTTTACAACGCTGTTTTCATTAATCTTTTAGACACAAATATTTAAGTTCATTCATACATAAAATGATGAATCATATGTGGGGCTTTTTCCTACCTGTAAAAGAATATTATATGCAATTGCGCTTATTTATCCTCTACAATGTCTTTACATTTCCTAGGGGGCATACTTTGTTGGCCCAAAAATATAATTGTTGTTTGTATTTTCTTCATTATTAATACTTTTTTACCGTTTATATTGTTTCATTTTATAACTCATACCTTTTCACTATTGAAAATTATTTCAATTATGTATTGAAGATGCGTATTATTTATCCACAAAATGGAACTCGAGGATTGATTGTGACCTTTTTAACGACGTAAATGTGAAATAATGGAAACCTTAACACGTCATTGCTTTCGCAAAGTTTGGAGAGTTATTAACTCTTTTTAAACAGCATAATAATCACTGGTTATACAAAATCAACATGTCACTTGTAGTAAAATATTGGACAATAGAGTTCACATCGAACAATTAACGATTTATAAATATGTATTGAAGTATTAGTTTTGATATTTTTTTGGGTCATCTTTTATTTTGCTTAATATTATACACACTCCAAAACAAACTATAATATATTGTTAACCAGTTTATCTTTATTCTCGAATACACGAATGGTGCCCATGGACGATTTTGGTGGGATTCGGAAGTTCAATTGCTGTCGGAAGCGGATTTTTCTTAAAGAACTGTCTAAATCTTTTTAGGTTTTAAGTTCTGGTCTCACAGTGTCCATTTATTATTTTTAAGTACTAGGATTAACTGGTTTTGGTCGGAATTGGATACTGAAATTATCTACGATGTTAAAATGGGAGGACTAACTTTCGTGTTCTACTTCTTCTCGTGAATTTTAAATTTTACCAAACAATCCTATTAAAAGCTATCAATTATATTATGCTAGTATTTCTCTTTTGGTTTACACCTCTATATAATGTCTACTATAAAAGTTGTCCTTACTAAAATATCCTTTTTCTAAACAATATTTAGTAATTTAAACAACATAAAATAAGGATAAAGTTGAGCTTTCGATTTTTTTTTTTTTTTTGTTTTCTCTTGTCACTAGCCTTTCCTCCCCCTTTATCCACTACATTTTTTACAGTAGATTAATATATAGTAATAAGTCTATGCTTATATAGTAAAATTATAGTAAATAGACATTAATATACAGTGATAATGATTATAACCGTTACTATATATCTATAACCCTATCCAATTGAACTATAGTAAATACATATCAAATTATATTAATGTACATTAATAGATAGTAACATCCGTATATAATGAATTAAAAATTAATGTCGTATTTGGTATTTGAATTTTGCTAAAATATGTAATTTTCTCCATGAAGTTTGGAAAGACTAATTTAATACCTAATTAAAATTTTTGTGATCATTTATATTACCTGACTAAATTTCATTAGTTTTCGCTTGCTAAGGTGGCACAATTTGATACTAGCAATGGTTTAAACTAACACGTAACATCTTTTTTTTTTTTCATATTAATTTACATTTGATGATGCAGCACTAGTTGACATGTAGTAACTGCTAGGTATATACCACATGACACCTTTTTCTTATTATTTTACATTCACTTATATAACATTGGTTAACACGTGACATATCTAATTACCATGTGTCAACCAATATTATTTGGCACAATTTTTTTTAAGGGAATTTTTTTTTTAATTTCAACCAAACACAATAAAGATCCAAACATAACATACACTATACCAAGCTTATGGGCACTATTCTTCACATAATGAATTGAGACAACTTATACATATAAGGCTTTTCTCATAAAATATTCTATGTGAGACTTGTGAAAGAGGGAAGAAGGTTTTGAAGTGCAACTTGTAAATTTTTGTTAGAGAAAGAGTCAATTTTGACTCATTTTTTCTTACTTGATTCAACTTTCAATTTAAAATATAATGAAAATTTTTTAATTTGCTCTATGATTACTTTTAAATCATATAAAAAATTTTAGAATAATACTTCTAAAATGAACTTGAAATTTATATTAAAATAGACCCTTCAACTATAAAACATATTTAAGGAGCTCATTTTTATGTGAATTTGAAGCACATTTTAGAAATTTTTTTTTTTTGTTAAATATTTTTATTATTCAAAAGTAATCATAGAGTAGATTAAAAATTTAGCATTTTTTTTTTAAATTAAAGATTAAATCAAGTGAGAAAAATTGAGTCAAAGTTGACATTTTTTGCACTTCAAAACCTTATTTCTTTTTTCACAAATCCTACATTGAATGTTTCATGAAAAAAGCTTTGTCTATATATGAGTTATCTTAAGTCATTATATGAAGAATAATACTTATGAGCTCAGTATAGTGTATGCTATGCTTGAATCTTTATTATGTTTGATTGAAATTAAAAAAAAAATCCCTTCAAAAAATTTGTGCTACATGGTATTATTAACACATGGTAACACGTCATAGTTAGATATGTTGCCACGTATCAGCCAAAGTCACGTCAGCAAATGCAAATTAATAAGAAAACAAATGCCACGTAGCAATTGAAGCTACTATCACATGTCAACTAGTACTACGTCATTAAATATAAATTTATATGAAAAAAAAAGATGCTACATATCAGTTTAATACGTTACCACGTGTCAACTTATACCATATTAACAAATGGAAACTAATGAAATTTAACCATGTAGTATAAATAATTACAAAAACTTTAATTAGGTATTAAATTAATTATTTCAAACTTTAGGTAATAAATTGCATATTTTAGTAAAATTAAGGCATCAAAGGCGACATTAACCCTATAATAAGTATACATTAAATGTACGGCAACATAATCAAAACTATTTCTAACTTTATATATATATATATATATATATATATTTATTGAAAGAGAGAGATTTTAAAAAAGTGGCATGTAATAGGGCTTTTTGTCAAATCAACCTAAACTGAACCAAAACACAAACCGATCTGAATATAACCAAAAAATACAATTCTTTTATATTTTGCTTATGGTTTGGCTTAGGAGAGATTTAAACGATTCGTGGTTTAATTTGAGAGATCAAACCAAACTAAACCACATCACTTGTTATCTAAAAATTTAAAATATATAATATTTTTTTAATTTTAAACTATATTAACATTTTATTTTAACTTTATTTAAATTTTTTATTGTCTTTTTTCTCACACTTAGCTTCTATCATCCTATGATTCTCTTTCATTATCGTTTTTTATCTTTTAAACAAATTTCATACTTTCACTATCATTTAAAATGTTATATTATCATGACATAATGTTATGTAGCTTAAACTTTTATATAATATTTCTCATTTTTAGTATCAATATTTAATTAAAAACTTTAATAACTATTAGTATTATCAAATATAATAAAATATTTTTAAAAGTAGTTTAAACTCAATCAAACCAAATTGAACCGTATTTAAAACGATTTCGGTTAAAATCTCAAATTATTAAAAGTAATTCAGTTTATTAAAAATTTAAACCAAATTATTTCAAGTACGATTCAATTGGATGTAATCCCTCAATAGAAACCAAATCCAACTATGAACACCCTATAGAATTAAGTGTATATGATATGTTTAGATATGAATTCATCAACTGCTCACGGTTGTATTTTTTGAGAGCGACCGCAACCGTAACTACCACATCTTAAACCGACCCTGTCACATCTCGAAATCCGTTAGTCATATTCTCCATCCTTTCAATGTATAAATGTATTTGGTTTATTAACTTACTGTTATTTTTCTCTGTTATTTTTATGCTCAAGGCAAAAGAAAGGGCGAAAAGCTTCTATCAAGTCATTAAAGGAGTTAGTATAAAAAGAAGTTTAATTTAGTTGGTGCAGATTACAATCAGTAATTTATATTATTATATCATATCTTGTTTTTATATTTAAATGAGTTTATGTTTGAAAAACTTAAATATGTAACACAATCCATATATTAATCAGGTATAAAAATTTTAATCCATGACCCAATATATCTTGTGCCCAAGTTGAACTCATTTATATTAAGGTTAATAATTTGTGCTACTATATTATACCTCGTTTATTTTAAGTTTAATACCATTTATTGATTAGAAAATTATAATTAAATTTATAAATTATTTATAGATATAAAGGGAAAAGAACAATAAGAATATTTAAAATTTAGAAAAAAAAAATAACATAGTATCTTTATACTTAATAAAAAACATTATAACCTAAATAAAAGTTTTTAGTAGAGCACAATCCTACCAAATATAGAAAATTTAAAAATTTAAGTTATATAACAAGATCAAATTTAGCAAAACCATAGATTAAATGAATATTAACATTACTACTACTACCAATATTGATTTTCAAATTTATCACATTATTTGTCATATTTTTAAGGAAAATAATCAAATAATCTATACATAAGTTTGTAATTTATTGCTAATTTAAGCTACGATACAGTAAGAATAACATATAACATTACTAAATTTAAGTTATATAACAAGATTAAATAGAATTATAACTTAAATAAATATTCGTATTATCACTAATGTTAACTCCAAAATTTATTATATTATCTATAGGATTTTCAATAGAGACAATCAAAGAATGTATATGAGTTTATAATTTTTTACTCATTTAAGCTACAATATAGTGATAAAAATATGTAGCTAAATATCTTATAACTGTAATTGATATCTTTCTCATAAAAAAAAAATGATTTGCACTATAAAATACAAATATAAAAGAATATATTATGTGTCTAGTGTCCAAGTTTGGAAGTTTGACCCGAACTTGGATATGAATTTAACTTTATTTATACGGATCTAATCCTTCTATGTCTCGTATTAAATTTTTTCATGTACTAATCCGTTTGTATCGTATTGTATTGTGTTTAGATCTTAAATTGCTAGATAAATAATCCTCATATCTAGATATAGATTTCAATATCGTGAATCAAAATACCAAATTTGTTTGATAATTGTTCTATGTTTCATGTATAATTAAGTCATGTTATTATTATAGATAGGCAATTTACGGTATTGGGCTATCAAGGCTATTCCGACCTATTAAAATTACCTTTCTCGACCTACTTGGGTCCTTGTTTAACCTGTTTGCCATGTTCTCTGATTTACAACCGAGCTCTGTCCTAGTATCCAAGTTATCCATAGCTCAGGAACCGGATTTAAGGCACCGTGTCAAACTCCTGGCATTTATGCCCGAGCTCTTTGAGGACTAGGGACTTTCTGCATGGTTCGAGATGAGAGACACAAGGATACAAAGTGAACGTGCCAACCTACTATTGATAAACATCCAAATGTATGTCATGTTACCCCCCTTGTATCTTGGGATCTTGCCTGATACACTTTTCGGTTCAAGTGAGATTCAAATATATCTTCTTTTCGAATATATCTTGTTGACTCCTATTATAAATATGAGTGAATCCCATGGAAGAAGGTACCTTCACTTTTTTACATGCTTTTGCGTTCTTGCTATTGCATTCCTCTCATTGATATACTAATTTCAGTATCAAACAACACCCTCTTACTGTATTCCCCTTTACAGGCCAAAATCAGTCAAGTTAAGACCCAAATTCACTCAATCTCTACCAATAGAATCCACCGACAACAATTATCATTTTATATGTTTTATATATATTAAAAAAAAAAAAAAGAAAAAACCCATGGACTTATTCATACATGGCAGAGAGAAAGAGAGAGAATTTGAGGCGAAGGGCAAACCTCAGATGCCGACCATGAAGAAAGCATCGAAATCTAACACTATTAAGATAGGTGCTTTACTCTCTTCTTTAATTCAAGTTAATAAATTTTGCCTATTCTCAAACAAATTATTATTTTCTATTTTTTTTGTCTCTTTATAAACTCACTTTTATATTTTTTTTTATTTTATAGGTGAAGATAAAATGGGGAATCAATCCAAATTGAGAAATGGAAACTATAGCAGCAAAACGATCGATCAATAAGCTTATGGATGCAGTTTTAATAGATTTAATTTTGTTTTTATTTTATCACTATAACATTGATGTATTTTATTATTCAAGTTAGTAACATTAATTCTATTGTAATAAGATATGTTTCCATTATAATTTTAACAACTTTTTATTTCATATTTTCTATTATAGTAATTAAGCTATGTGAATTCCGTTGTAATACTATATGATTTTGCTGTGATTTCTACTATATTTTCAATTTCATGTTTTTCATTGTAATGATGGAGTTATATAAATGAATTCCAGTATAATTATATGGTTCCATTATAATTTAAATTATTCTTTCAATTTTAATTTCGCATGATATTATTATGTGAGAAAATTGGATAAGAGAAAAGATCAGAAGTTGAATGTTTTCTTTTATAAAAAGTTAGAACCCGTGTAAATTAATCAATATAAATTTTATAAAAAGATGATCAATAATAATATCACTTAATGAAATTTAGAGATACTTAATGTCTTTCTTACGTTCTTTTACTAATTTTGTACTTTTTACATTCAATAAGTTTTTTTTTTTATTTCAAATGTCTTACTATGTATTTTATTTAATGATATATCGTATTATCACATTTTTTTCTTATCCATATCAACCTTATTATCATTTTTCAATTACAATAAGAGATATAAAAATAAAAATTTAGAATAATTCCACCTATAAATGGTATTGTGACAAAGTTTATGGAAGAAAATTACTCAAACTCCCTTTATCTCTTTATTTTAGATTGAACAAGTCTTAGATTACTCAATATGCCGAAATTTATTTGCTATACAATATACTTTATAAGCAAAAAACTAAACAATATAAAAAATGGCATTTCTCTTTACAAATGATGTGATCAAGGGATTAAATGATGTCATTAAGGGTACCTAATGTCTTTCTAAACCCCTACTACAATTTTGTATATTTCACAATGCTTATAGTATATACCCCCTACCCAACCCCTGCCACAAAGTTTGTAGTATTACCTATATTAAAGAGCATAATCTTTTACAATAACTTTTATTATTATTATCTATATTTGAGGAGTTGGAGGTCGTCATCATTGTTAACATAATTTTTTTCATATATATTTGTTTTATTCTTTAATATGCTCTTAGCTATCCTTTACCTATGTATGTATTTTGTAGGTTCCTATTTTAAGTTTAACAATAATCAATTTGAGGTCAAAATGTGGATGGAGATCATAATGAGATTAATTAAGTAATGTGAGAATAAATGGTAAAGAAGTAATAGAGGAATTTTAATTATGTAATAGATTTACTAAAGTGATATTTTTTAATTTTGCTTTTAATAGATATTTTAGTTTTATTATGTACATGGTAGATTATTATTTTCGAATTGTAGATGTAATACTATACCTAAACATAACCATAGATTCATTTATTGTATGTTTATTTTATGATTATAATTTAAATATATTATGACATACAGTTTCTAAAAATTTTATTTATTAATTTATTGTATCATTACTACAATTACATCCATATCCTATTTAATTGCTATTAAGTATGTAAGTATTACTTGAAAAGGAAAGGCAATGGTCTTTTTTGTTTGATTTTAATCCAACAAAAGGTAGACAACGGAGAATTGCAAACTTCAAGCTCGGAGATTTCATACAAAAAAAGTCTATATATAATTTGTAAGTATTTAGTAACTCTCTAACTCCTCCTCGATAATGATATTGTGTACTTTTTATTTGAAAAATTATTAAATACTTATTAAATACTATCCCTAATTTATATATATATATATATATATATATATTTCAAGCATCTCATTACAAAATTTTCAACAATATACTTCACTTTCTTAGTTTTTCTATATGTATTATTATCATTTTCAATTATATTAAAAGACATGAAAATACAAAATTTAAAATACTTCAACATATAGTGCTATCATATGGGAAAGTTGGTAACAAAAAATAACCTACTAAACTTAACTCTTTATATATATATATATCCTTATTTTAGATTGAATGAGTCACAAAAAAATTTAATTTGCTGAAATCTATTAGCTATAGCATATATCTTACAATAAACAACTAAGTGGTATAAGAATTTACATGTTCTTTGTTTTTTCTAAAGATAAATGAATGGAGAAAAAGGTTGGATTTTGAATCGATTCTTTCTTTATGAAAAGTTTAATTTATAGAAATTACTATATACACTTTTTAGAAAAAGATTATTAATAGAGATAATATGTAATTTGGGGATATTCGATATTTTTTTAACCCATGGAGGAAAAAAGTCTTTCTAACCCTAATTTATTAATTTTGTTATATCTATACGATAACTTATTCTTCATTCACTTTCTTTGTGTATTTTTTTTTTATTTCAAGTATAAATTAGGTATTTGATTTTAGAATATATTGCACTTTATTTTAGTTTCATTGTTATTCTATCTTATTATCTTTTACAATTACATTAAGAGGCATGAAAATAAGGAATTTAGTATAGTTTAAGATGTGACGCTCATTTTATGGAAAAATTAGTGACAAAAAAGGCCATTAAATTTATAACTCCTAATATTTCCTTTTTTTTCTCGAATATATCATGGAAATTTAATAGCTATAGCATATACTTTACAAAAGAGCGACTAAGGAGTATAATAATTAATCTTTATATTCTTTTTCCTTTTTAAAAGTAAGACACATAGATGTTGGTATCTTTCTAGATATTAATATCAGATAATAGGGATTAACAGAGTAACTAGTAAAAATAAAAATGATTTAAATTACATTATTAATTGGATAAAGAAAAAATCTAGCAAAATTATATATTATAAAGTTAAATAGTCAATAGAAAAGGATGCAATTTGAATATTCTTATCCAATGAAAAGTTTAAATTATAGAAATAGCATACTTTTACAAAGAGATGAGATGATCAATAGATATAATAATTAATATTTCATTGTAATAGGAATTTGAAAATGCAAATAATTGTGTTCAATGGAATTTAAATTAGCAATGTTTTCTACAAATTGAGAGGTGATAAATGTATAGAAATAGGAATTAAGAATAATTAAGAGATAATCAAGGTGGATAGAAATTAGCATTTTATTTTTATGGAAACTTAAATTTTGAATTTTTGTATGCCTTGAAAAACTATAAAGAAGCAATAATGAGTGAAACAATAAATACATATAGGTATTAACGACATTTGAAAGTATAATGGAGATAAGAATTAACTTTCTATTATTATGGATATCTAAAAATGTAATTGTCCATATGACTAAAAGGGAATTTAAAGGAGTGATAATTTCTCAAAAATCTTAAGAGACAATACAAGTACAAAAATATGTGTTAAGAATAATTGATTGATGAAGATGTGAATAATTGATGATTCAAAAGGAGGATTTTTTTTTTTTATATATAAGATATGAATGGAAAATGATTTATAGTTTTTTCTTTCTTGGTTTTATTTTTGAGCATGAAATTTGGAACAAAAACCTTCTCTTTTACATGTGTTTGATCTCCTCTGTTTTTTTAAATATTTTACTTTTTTTAATGCATTAAATGCCTTTATTAACAATAAATGCATTTATAACAATAATAGTCTATTTACTTGACATTAAGGGATATTATGAGTTCATAGTCGAAGATTACTTAAAGGATTGAATAATTTTTACCTTTTTATTTTTTTGCTAGAGGTCACTTTAATGTTATTGTTATCCCTTGCATTATCTTGTCATTATTATTATGTATGTAACTGTTAAAGTAATGAGTATTATTTAAAACAAAATAATTATCAAATGTTGTTTTTAATTTAATGTAGTAATCAGATACTAAAAACTAATGTGCAATTTTTAAATAGGGTAAATTACATTTTAGGTACCTGTGTTTTCACTCTTTTTCACTTTGGGTACATGTGTTTTTTATTTTAACACTTAGGTGACCTATGTTTTATTAAATAGTGAAGAAACAAGCACTGTTAAAAAAAAAAAAAAAAAAAAAAAAAGCCATCTTTTCCCTATAATGAGAGCTTTAATGTGACTGTATGGCTAGAGCTTGTTAACTTATCATAAGTTGAAAAAATAATTCAAATACTCTGTTTTCTCTCTCAATGATTGACATTATGGTTATGCTTGTTAGGTTTTTTGGTTAAGGTTATTAATTTTGAACCCAGTCCCTTCTTATTGTATGAAGATGGTGGACAATTAATGATTTAGAAAACATTTAGAGATATAATTCTTAGAGATATCCTTTGGAAACAAAAGATTCTCAAGAGATACCAACTGGTAATTGCCTTATGCAGCAAGAAGACATTGAGGAAAATAAAGCTCAAGTAAAGTTATGACGTAAAGCATTAATTGAGGAAATTGAACAAAATTTAGGTGGTCTACGCAATCTTGAACAAGCAAGAAGAAAATGAAAATTCTCCAAATAATTTTCTCGTAATGTTTGCTTTGATTTTCTTTTAAATGTTCACCTATCGAAATTTTACTGGCTTTAATCTAGATTTATCAATAGGATGAAGATGACTTTTATTTCTTGTGTGATTTTCAAAACTAACGGTTTTTTTTAACAATGTTTATTTTTTACTATTTAATAAAACACAAGTCACTTAAGTATTAAAATAAAAATATAAGTACCTAAAGTGAAAAAGAGCGAAAAACCAAGTACCCAAAATGTAATTTACCCTTTTAAATATTGCCAAACGATGCTCATGGCTTTTATAATCGTAATAATAGCTTAAATGTAATAAAGATAATAGAAATATATATACATATATTTAGTTAATGATGCTACATGTTCTTAGTCAAAAATTACATTAAGGATATAATATTTTTCACATTTTATTTTCTTACTCTCGATCACATTTATGTAGGTAACCATTAAGGTTAACGAATATCATTTAAAACACCATAATTGTCAAATTTTGTTTTAATCGAATGCTAATGGTTTGTGTTGATAGGGCCTTGTGAACTTGGGCCCTTCAGGTTTGTGCCAACCTAATTGGGCTTATGGCTTAAACTGTGCATCTCTAAACTCGACCTCCCAATCTTCGTAATCAGCCTCAACCTAAGCCCATTGTATGGCCTATCGAACTATAATAATCACTAATAGTTAAGAGACTGCAGATAAAGCCAAGCAACCAAGTCAACAATTATCCCCTACATTTGTGGACCACATCGAAACTTGTAATTCCATTACCCATTACGTACGAACGTGACTTCTACCCATTAACTCCTTTCTAACTGTCAACTCCACTCCTCTATAATTACAAGGCTACATTCCAATGGAAAACCACTTGATATTTTGTGCACTAGAGTCTTCTCTTTGCATTCAAGTACTCTCATTGTCTTTACATACCTAACTGACTTAAGCATTGAAGTGGCTATGCCTAATAACACCCTAACGTACCTCATTATTCTTCGTTTTACAAGCTTACATAGTAGCACAAAGCCTAATCACAATCAATCTCTATCGACTAAAACCCAAAGATGATATTTAGCATCATCTATGGGCAAAACAAATACAATTTCCTATCCAAATACGCACTAAACACTCACCCAAACACCACCCTAGATTGCTAGTATGTCTCACATTGAAAATCCTGAAGATATTTAATTAGTGAATAACCAACTTACTAATAATCAACCCTTAGCTAGGGAGATGACTGAATAGCGGTTGGAGCATGCAACATCAGATCATTCTTAATATACACTCTTTGAGTGCTTTTTCTTCCTTACATAAACACTGTTTGTTTACTCTCGGCAACACTCTTATCATTTCTCTTAAGCAAGATTAGGTGGCGAGTAACCTTACCGGACCAATTCATGTATCATATCGAATTGAGCTGTGAGTCCTCGAAAGTTCCATTAGTGTATCATATCCTCTAGAACTGTTCGTGGGTTTTGCTTACTATTTCATTCTTCATCTTTACCCTTTCAAACTTTTCCCCATTAATCCTTTTTGAGCTTTCTGCAAGCTTAAACCCATCCAGTGATTGGCCTTGTCTGTTCTTAGTTACGGTTCACAACATCTTGGTATCAGAGCGGAGGTTTTGTGTGAATTTTAGTAGTTCTTTTCTAAGTTCTATTATACTCTATTTTGTGTGTGTGAAATAGAGCAAGTTATTGTATTCTTTTGACTATTGTGTTATTAACTGCTAACTTCCCAAAGTGTTTGTTTGAGTTTGAATCTATGAGGAAAAATAATAAACCCAAATATAAATGTTGGTACTGGTGATGATAGTGGAGTTGTCCACCATAAACGACAATCTCAGTGAACTCTCAAAAGCATTGATGAAAAACTTGATAAAGTAGCTAACCTCTTGATAAATCTGACCCAAGCTATTCATACGCTATCTCGTTGACCTACTAAGGCCGTGCAAAACACTTCACAAGCTACTCAACCTATTAGAGGTCAGAACTTAACCCAACCCATTTTCGAGGTGGAGGAGTTAGTGGACAAGTAATGTGAAAGATAGACCTGAGAGAGCTTGATGAAGAGGAAGAAGAGTATTTTGAAGAGGAGCATGTACGAATCCCTAAAGCATCCGATCATGTGAAGCTTCTAATTTCGAGTTTCAATGTTTCTGGGAATACTGATGAGTATCTGGATTGGGAAGAAAAGATGGAGTGTATGTTTGATTACTATCAATATGAGGATTATAAGAAAGTGAGAACTACTGCTGTTGAGTTCTCTGGATATACCTCCATATGGTGGAAGAATTTTCAAGCCATGAGAAGATGAAAGGGATACCGAGAGATTAACACTTGGCCCGAGATGAAGAGGTGCTCAGAAATAAATTCATGCCGGAAACATACCTCCAAGATACTTTCACTCGGCTTTAGGAGCTGAGACAAGGAGGTTGAATTGTTGACGAGTATGTTCAAGAATTTCAAATGCTTATGATGCGTTGTGAAGTGGAGGAACCACCAACTCGAACAGTCTCAAGGTTCATTCTGGGTTGAGAGGAGATATTCGAGACGTTGTGGAACTCTAACAACTTGACACCATGGATGAGGTTGTTAGGATTGCCCAGCGAATAGAGAGGTAAAAAAGAAGCCGAGTACCAGCAAGGTTGTCAACTAGCCGACCAAGACAGGCAAGTCACCAAACTCTACTAAGTACAGAGCCAAGCAGAAAGGTTAATGTAAGAGCTGAGCAGAAAAACTGACCTAATGGTGAAGTGCTAACCCAAACTTATGAGAAGGGGCAAGGGTCTACAAGAAGACCAGCCTAATCAAGTGCTTCAAGTGCCAAGGGTTCGGATACATGGCTACTCAATGCCCAAACCGACAAACGATGGTCATCAAGGGAGACATCCCAAAGCTCGAAATAAAGAGTACAGATGAGGAACTTGAGGATGAGGATGTTCCTGCCTAGGAAGACGTGTTTCCTGAGGACTTAAACCAGTTACTTATGGTTATCCGATGTACTATGAACATAGAATCCTCGTGAGAGGAGGAGTAGAAAGAGAATTTGTTCCATACCACCTGTAAAGTGAATGATCAAATGTACGCCCACATCGTAGATAGTAGAAGCTGCACCAATGTAGCATCAGCCGATCTTGTTTCAAAACTAAAGTTACCAACTATTTCACATCTGAGGCCGTATAAGTTACACTAGTTGAGTGAGAAAGGAGCATTATATGTCACTCGACAAATACTACTGCCAATTACTATAAGGAATTACTCTAACTAGATCCTCTGCGACACACTGCCTATGTGCGCTTTCCACATATTGCTAGGTAGGTCGTGGTTATTGTAAGCCCCAAAGTTCAGCCAAGTAACCGTAGGATTGAACTTAGAACTCAAGGTTTAGGGCGATCGGTTAAAAGATCCGATCAAACCCAAATTATAAACTATTTAACAAGATACCAGTAAAAATGACCCTGTAAACTTAAATTTAAGAAAATAAGTAATAAAATAGGAGACTATAAAATTTTCAAATTTTAAGCATAATAACTGCTAATTGCCAAAAAGGCAAAAACTGTAATATAATAACTAATAAATTATTAGAGATAGATTATATGTATACTAAAAATTTTAGAATGACTAAAATAATATTTAGGAATGTTCACGTGCACCCTACATGTATTTACGTATAGATAAAAATACGCGTAATTAGTGAAATAGGCTGAAAATTAAGTAAATAATTAAAGAAAAATACAAAATAATTATAGAAAAATCAGAAAAAAATCAAAAGTGGATAACTGAAGCAAGATAAGGTCGTGGCAGGTCGAAAGCTGCAAAATAAAAATTAGCCAATAAAAATTGAACAACTTAAAAGCCAAAAATCAAGGAATTTGGACAAAGTCTTGTCAAATTAATGCATATTAATTACAGCAAATGTCTATAAATAAGGAAAAAATTTACAGAGCTCATTTGGACAATTTGGAAAGTGAGAAAATTAGGGAGAGTCGAAAATTCGAGAGAAAATCCAGAAAAATAAAAAAAATAAGAAAAACTGTGCAATTAGGGGTTTTAAAGGGAACCCACACCAAACGAGGAGCTGGGAGTGGATGGCCACCACCACCACACGGTGGTGGCAACGCCCAGGCCGGCCGACAAGGCCACGGCTGCCCGCGGTGGCCGGAGCCACCCGAACCGGTGAGTCCAAATTCCAGCCCGATTCTTGTATAATTTTGTAAAATTAGTTATTTTGCCCAGAAAATTATGAAACTTGTTATTCTGAGGTTTTATTGTATGTAGATTTAGGAAAAAATATTGATTTAGTTTAATTATGTCTGAAAGTATAGGGTCCTTAACAAATTGTTCAAAACCGAGCATGATTAAACCGGAAAATAAATAGGCTTAGGAGTGTAGTTTGGAGCTCAAAATTTTTCTGCAGGATTCTCATATGATGTAGAACAGTGCTATGAAGCCATTTTTTTAAAATTAATTTTTGAAATTTTTAAGTTAATTTTTAGCCCTAAAATGATGGTAAAATTAGGTAATTTAGGGTTAATTATGTAATTAAATGATTAATTTCTGATTTAGTGAATAATTATATGTTTTAGGATGTGGAAATCTGATGGAGTATGATACATGTAGCATTTAGGGTGTTAGGTGTAATTATTAGGTTAATTATGTAATAAATGAGTAATAGGAAAAAATAGTTAATTTTGTAAATTAGGGAAATTTGAAGTAAAATCTGATTTAGGATGGATTTAAACATTTTGAAATAATAATTGGTGTTTAGAGATGGTAATTAGGGTAATAGAAATATTAGAAATGCATTATGTGCATAATATGCAATAATGCATAATGTGTAATTATTGAAAATATAATAAATAGAAAATATTATAATAAAAATTGATATTTTGAGAATAATAAAAATGCACAATAAATCTAATAGGAAACTTGAATTTATGGAATTATATAAAAAATGTAAAAATTTATCACATTAGGAGTGAATTCGGTACACTGATATGGATTTAAGTGTACCGAGTAAAATAAACACTGACAAAGGGTAATGATGGTATTTAGGTTATCAGGAAATAATGTGATTAATTTTACATTATGGGTTGAAACTAATTTCTAGGGTTGGAATATAAAACGCTACTTAAAAATCGAACTAAAAACCTGGTTTAGAAATTGATGCGAAAACCGAACCTGAACCTAACCCCAAACCTAGAATAATTGTAAAAGACTTAATACCTAGATAATTGGGCATATTAAACCTTAAACAAAACCTAACAAAAAGTATTATAGGATAAAACGAACCTATAACAATTATATGAAAAGCTGAAACCACGTTCGTGTTATAGGGATAACCGGCGATGGCCTGAGCAAATCGGACCTCGAGTGAGCAAGCGAGGAGTCGAGGTAAGTTGGGATTAATACGATGCTGTATTTTGGGAGGCTTAAGATTATGCTTAGTTGTGCTTGTTAGATAGTTGAATGTATGCATGTGCTTGATTATGGGTGATACCATGATTCTGTTTGTTACTCTGCACATATTATATGAATTGTATGAAATGATCGATCACCCTATACTGGACTTAATTGAATATCCGACCAGTAATTATAATCGGACATGCATTGCAACCCATTAGGGGAATTTAGGACTCTCCAGCCAAATACCGACCCCTTCGGAAGGGATAGCGCAGGATTGCAAAATGGTCCCTTCTTCATCCTCAGTCGAACTAAGTGACAGGAGAGGAGGTTGCGGCGGGGGTGAAGACAGTGGTTCGAAGGTAGTCGCGGGAGGAGCAAGGTCTCCATTACACAAGCCTGGGTTTGGTCGTGAGCTGTTGCATTAACGGTAACTCCTCAACCTGGATTAAAGCGAGCGCAATTTCTCTAATCTCACGACGGGCCGGACAACGTCGTGCGATGGCATTTGCTTGCACATACATTGCACTTAATAAGTGATTGAAAACCTTGTTGTGTGTATGGTATAGTTTTAAGTCCTCCGTCCCTACTTACTAAGCTGTGGTTACTCACATCCCTATAGATGTCATGCAGGTGCTGGCTAAGAAGCGGCAACCAATTACTCAGAAGCTAGCAACTGTTGGATCCTGGGGAGTGAGGAAAAACATTGAAGAATCAACACATGTTTTACTTTTCATTTCTGATTAATGTAATAACTGAATTATAGTGACTATATATAACTTTTCTCACTTTCTTAGGTAAATGATTTGTTTAAATTACAAATTGTATACTTCAAAGCGGGTTAGTCGTAGACGCCTTGTGTAGATCAGGTCTAAGATAGCGGTTGTAAGGCCAACTTCTATCTTAGGATGGTTTACACGGCGAGGGCTGTTACGACTCTGCCGCTTCGGGGCGTGACAGTTATTTGATAGAAGAATTATATATTGTAAGCCCCAAAGTTAAGCCAAGTAACCGTAAGATTGAACTTAGAACCCAAGGTTTAGGACGATCGGTTAAATCGGTTAAAGGATCTGATCAAACCCAAATTATAAACTATTTAGAGAAATATTAGTAAAAATGACCCCGTAAACTTAAATTTAAGAAAATAAATAGTAAAATAGGAGACTATAAAATTTTCAAATTTTAAGCATAATAATTGTTAATTACCGAAAAAGGCGAAAAGTGTAATTTAATAACTAATAAATTACTAGAGATAGATTATATGTATACTAAAAATTTTAGAATGATCAAAATAATAATTAGGAATGTTCACATGTACCCCACATGTATTTACGTGTAGATAAAAATACGCGAAATTACCTAAATTAGCCAAAAACTTAGTAAATAATTAAAGAAAATTATAAATTAATTGTGGAAAAATCAGAAAAAAATCAGAAAAGTGTAGAATGATGCAAAGTTGGTCGTGGCAAGTCAGAATTTGAAAAAGAAAAATCAACCAATTAAATTAGAACAATATAAAAGCAAAAAATTTAGGGATAAGGCACTTGTCTTGTCCAAATTAATGCACAATAAATCTCCTAAAGCCCTATAAATAGCAGGAAAAATCCAGGAACTCATTTGGACAGTTAGAAATCAGAGAAAATTAGGGAAAGGCAAAAATTGAGAGAAAAATTCGAGTTAAAAAAAAAAATAAGAAAAACTGTACAGTTAGGGCCTCTAAAGGGAACCCCCACCAGACGAGCAGCTGGAAGTGGACCGCCACCACCACCACACGGTGGTGGCAACGCCTAGGCCGACCGATAAAGCCACGGCGGCCGGCGGTGGCCGGAGCCACCCAGATCAATGAGTCCAATTTCTAGCCCAATTCTTGTGTAATTTTGTAAAAATAGTAAATAGTTTTAGAAAATTATGAAACTTGTTATTCTGAGGTTTTCATGTATGTAGATTTAGGGAAAAATTTTTATTTAGTTTAATTATTTCTGAAAATATAGGATCCTTAAGAAATTGTGCAAAACCGAGCATGATTAGAATGGAAAATAAATAGGCTTAGGAGTGTAGTTTGGAGCTCAATTTTTTTTCTGTAGAATGCTCATGTGATATAGAATAGTGCTATGAAGCCATTTTTTTAAAATTAATTTTTGAAATTTTTAAGTTAATTTTTAGCCCTAAAATGATGGGAAAATTGGGTAATTTGAAGTTAAATAGGTGATTAAGATGTTAATTACTAATTTAGTTAGTAATTATATGTTTAGGGATGCTAATCTCTGATGTGGAAACCTAATCCTAGCCTTTGGAGTATTAAGTATGGTTAATATAGGAAATTAGGTAGTTAATTTAAGAAATTAGTAATATGTAGAATTAAAAATTAATAAATCTAAAAAATAGGGTTATTTAAATAATATTAGAATAAAAATCAGAATCATACTAAATCTGAATTAAGATTTAATTTTAGGTGATTATATAAAAAAGTAAGATTATCTCACATCGGGGATAAATCCGATACCCTAATTAGGACTAGCGTGTATAGAATAGTTTAGAATACTAAATTAAGACCCAATAGGATATTTGAATACTCGAGCTTAATGTGATTAATTTCACATTAGGATTCGAGCATGTTTAAGACTTAGAAATTGAACTAAAACCTAATTTAGAAATTGATGCGGAAACCGAACCCGAACCTAACCCCAAACCTAGAATAATTATAAAAAACTTAAGACCTAGATAATTAGGTATATTAAACCCTAAACAACACATAATAATAAGCGTTACAGGATAAAATGAACTTATAATAGTTATATGAAAAACTGAAACCACGTTTATGTTATAGGGATAATCAGCGATGGCCTGAGCAAATCGGACCTCGAGTGAGTGAGTGAGGAGTAGAGGTAAGTTGGAATTAATACGATGCTGTATTTTGGAGGCTTAAGATTATGCTTGGTTGTGCTTGTTAGTGCTTGTTAGATAGTTGAATGTGTGCATGTGCTTAATTATGGGTGATGCTATGATTCTGTTTGTTGTTCTGGCACGTATTGTATGATTTGTATAAAAGGATTGATCACCCTAAATTGGACTTAATCAAATATCCGACCAGTAATCATAATCGGACATGCATGGCAACCCATTAGGGGAACTTAGGACTCTCCGACCAAATACCGACCCTTTCGGAAGGAATAGCGCAGGATTGCAAAATGGTCCCTTCTTTATCCTCAGTCGAACTAAGTGACAGGAGAGAAGGTCGCGGCGAGGGTGAAGATAGTGGTTCGAAGGTAGTCGCGGGAAGAGCAAGGTCTCCATTACACAAGCCTGGGTTTGGTCGTGAGCTATTGCATTAACGACAACTCCTCAACCCGGATTAGAGCGGGCGTAATTTCTCTAATCTCACGACGAGCCGGACAACGTCGTGCGATGGCATTTGCTTACACATGCATTACACCTAATAAGTGATTGAAAACCTTGTTGTGTGTATGGTATAGTTTTAAGTCCTCCATCCTAACTTACTGAGCTGTGGTTACTCACATCCCTATAGATATCGTGCAAATGCTGGCTAAGAAGCGGCAACCAATTACACTGAAGCTAGCAACTGCTAGATCCTAGGGATTGAGGAAAAACATTGGAGAATAAACACATATTTTTAAGGTCTAAGTATTTACTTTAGACTTATTTTTCATTTCTGAATAATGTAATAACTAGAAATTATATTATGGAAAATTATTGTAAACTTTAATTGTAATAACTGAATTATACTATATATATATATATATATAATTCCTCACTTTTATAGGTAAATGATTTATTTAAATTACAAACTGTTTACTTCAAAATGGGTTAGTCGTGGACGCCTTGTGTAGATCAGGTCTAAGATAGCAGTTGTAAGGCCAACTTCTATCTTAGGATGGTTTACACGGCGAGGCTGTTACGACTCTACCGCTTCGAGGCGTGACATATATGACTACTACAAGAATATGTATATGTTCGAGAAGGATAACTGGAAGATCATGCTGAATCCAATGTCACCAAGAGAAGTTAATAAGTTACAGACAAAACTTGCTTGTGGATCAAAAAAGGCTCTAGTGATGAATAGAGCCGAGCTTCAAGAGACCATCAATATTAATGAGCTGACCTTCATGTTGGTCAGGCGACTACTAGAAATGAAGGAGCGGGGTGAGTTACCCTAGGAGGTCAAGGAGTTATTAGATAAATATGCCAACCTGTTCCCAAAACAGTTACTTGAGGGGTTATCCCCAACTTGAGGCATAGAGTACTGCATTGACTTAGTACCGAGCACTGCATTGACTCTTATCGGGTGAATCCCAAGCAGGCTTTTCAACTCCAATGTCAAGTCAATAAGTTGCTAAAGAGAGGCTATGTAAGAGAGAGTCTCAGCCCTTGTGCTATACTTGCACTTGCGCTTCTAGTTCCGAAGAAGGATAGAACCTAATAAATGTGTGTAGACAATTGAGCCATGAATAAAATCACAATCAAATACAGATATCCGATCCTGAGGCTAGAAGACATGTTGGATAAACTGAATAGAGCCAAGATTTTCAGCAAGATTGATCTTAAATGTGGCTACTATCAAATCTGCATGAGACTAGGCAACGAATGAAAGATTACGTTTAAGACTCAACATGGACTTTACAAGTAGATGATTATGCCCTTCAGCTTATCGAATGCCCCGAGCACTTTCATGAGATTAATGAACCATGTGTTAAGATATCTCATCAGGAAGTGTGTCATGGTGTACTTTGATGACATCCTGATCTACAGTGCCAACATGTCGAGTCACTGTAAACATCTCAAAGCAATCCTATATATCCTCTATGCTGAGAGACTATTCGACAATCTAAAAAAGTGTTGCTTTTGCCAGCAGGAATTGGTATTCTTGAGCTATGTAGTCAGTGGAGGAGGCTTGTGAGTTAATGATGAGAAGATCCGAGCAATTGTCGAGTGGCTGACTACTACTATTACTTATGTTGATGTGAGAAGTTTCTACGGATTGGCTTCGTTTTATAGAAGATTTATCAGGAATTTCAATACCTTCACTACACCACTTACCAAATTAACAAAGAAGAACACCAACTTCCGATGGGAAGAAAGGGAGGAGAGGAGTTTTGCTAAGATAAAAGAAAAATTGACCCCTGCCTCGATGTTAGTACTACTTGACTTTGACAAAATTTTTTAGATAGACTGCAATGCATTAAGCATTGGAATAGGCACTGTCCTAATACAGGAATTGAAGGCGCCTGAGGTTGTTCAAGGTAAAGCGTATGAATTGGTTAGTAAGTGGTCAAGGATGGGTTGGGGAGTGGAAAATGGGAATATATATATATATTACAAGTATTTATTAGAAAAAAATCTCAATGGACATCAACAAGCTAAGTGGACCTAGAAAAACTTAACTGGTCTATCAAACTGATTAAGACGTTGATTCGATCTAGACTCAATAGATGAATCAGCGTCTATTAGTGCTATGCAACAAATAAAAAGGTTCAATCTTTTGTAGATTTAAGGTTTAAAATAGGTAAAGGCAATGTTTTTGAGACTTTCTATATGTACAAGAATGGAAAATTAAGGCATGTACACGAATACCAAATCAGATATGTCACACTAACTTAATGATCGAGCCTATTTGATTAATCCCTAGTGATGATATGATCAATAAATCTAGAAATTAATTAATTCGTTAATATAACTCAATATGATACAAGAATTATAATAACAGGGTTTTAAAATCAATCAATTGATATTATGTGTACCTAATTGAATCCAAGGACGTTGTTGCTACAGTTCAAGATGAATTGATAAGACAAAATGAACAGAGAGAAAACTCTAGATCGTTTTCATTCAACTGGAAAATTCATTTACTAATAGAAGAGTTGTAAAAGAGTATTTATCGGAAAACTTTGACATCCCTAGAGAAAAATGGGAAAACTTTAACCAATGGCAAAAACCATAAATGACTAAATCTAATTTATAAAATTCAATTGATTCAAAAATTAAAAACTCGTATTGTCAATACAACTGAAAAAAAAAAAAAAAAAAAAAAAAAAAAAAAAAAACCATGATCATGTACATCTCTAAATCTATTTTCTTGTGGTCCATTTATGAAACTTGAGTCCATTCCTTTAAATTTGTCTACATGGTCCGATGGGCACATCATGGCCTCCATCTTAGAGAAGATCATCTCGAATCTTGGAAATGCAATCCTCCTAAATTAAAAAAAAAAATGCAAAGCATAAATACAAAACTCTTACAATAGCTTAATCTAACCATCAAATCTACCAAAAAGATCCATCCCTTCTACTCGTCATGTATACAATCAACTACACTCTATGGTCATATTGATTATTGAAAAATAAAGATAATGGATCATTTTGATTGCAACTCTTAACGTATAATGATGAATTCTCCGATCTTGCTGGTGAAAATTCAAGAATATAAGATTTTGGAGGTTGGCTGCTCTTGGCCCCCTCAACAGTAGCATGAATAGTTATTTTCTAATTCTCTATTACCCCATGACTTTCATCCTGAACAAATGTGTCTCCACCATCTCTATAGCCACCTCAACAACTTGCTTCATCTTGAAGTTTTCAATGCTTGAACAAGGTTTTATGACAACTCCATCACACATGATAAAAGTAAAGGCTAGACTTGCGCAAAAGCCGATTCCGAATTGTAAACTGGCCCGGTAATAGTTGGGCCAAACCGCTGGACTTTAAAGGCCCAAATGCTTTGCTTAAGCAAAACCACCCAAACCGGCTAATCATGAACCGCCAGGCCGACCTGCCATTAAATCGACAGATCGGCCCAGACAGTTCACCCTCTTAAAAAAAACAGAGAAAGAGAAAAAAAAAAAGCCACTAAATCGGAAAAAATAATTAAATAATATTTAGTAAGTCATTGCATATCAAAGTTACTTTATTTGTAATGGTAAAGGATAATTTTTTTAAAAATAATATCATCAAACTAATGATAATGATTAATCATAAGTTAATTATGTATTAATGATAGATAAAAAATTCAATTTCAGTTAATATAGGTCCTTTTTATAAAACTTATTAAATATTAAGCACTTGAATATGAGAAAAAAATAAAATTTGAGAGAAAAAAACAAAAATGTTTAAATCACATTAATTTGAAAATTAATAAAAAAAATTAGAAATTATTAATAAATTAATACACTTAAAAATAAGAGAAATGAGATCACATTATAGAAATTACTAATGTATTTAAAAAAAAAAAAGAAACTAATAAAATTAATAGAAAAAATTAAATATTAAAAAAAACGATTTAAGAGCCTCAAATTGGCCTTTGAACTACCGAGCCTAATGAACCGGCCTAAAACCGCCAGCTCATAGGCCAGTTTCGATTCATCGTGTCACCGACCCGTGAATCGACTGTTTATGACCGATTCGGCTCGGCTCGGTACCCAACTTTAAAGGTTCTTCATTATTTTGTTTCTCAGCTTAGCAAGATTAAATTCCTTCGCAATTTCTCAACTCTTTTGAAATCTTTTGGGAATCACTACCTCATTGGCAATAGAGCATATCGAGTTTCCTTAGTAAAACAATAAGTTTTTCAATAACTTTGATACCAAATATGGTATGATCCAAACTTGATAGCTGAATTTAAGCGTCTATTGGTGTCACACAACAAATCAAAGAGTTCGATCATTTTTAGATTTAGGGCTTAAAACAAGGAAAAGCAATGTTTTTCAAGGGATATGAACAAATATCAAACAAAAAATAATCCAGTTCATTTGATATGACACGCTAATTTAAAAACAGAATATAAAAGTATATGAACAAATATAACTTGATATGACACACTAATTCACTAATCCAGTTGGTTTGATTAATCCCTAAAGATGATATGACACACAAATTTAGAAATTAATCGATCCATTATTGTAACTCGATATGATGTATGAATTATAATAATGGGCTTTTGAAATCAATTAATTGATATTACGCACAACTAATTGAATTCAAGAGGTTGTCACTACAATTCAAGATGAATTGATAAGACAAAAGGAAATAGAGAGAAACTCTTTAGTGTTTTCTTTCAACTAGAAAAATTCACTTACTAATAAAAGAGCTATAAGAGAGTATTTATAAATAAATAAATTAAAGAAAAAAAAACTATCCCAAGGGCAAAATAGGAAAACCTTAACTAATGGCAAAAACCGTAAACAAGTCTAATTAATACAAATAAAAAGATTCAAAACATTAAAAACTCCTATTGACAACACAAACAAGAGAACATGCCCCAAAGAACATGACTGTGTACATAACCGTGTACATCTTGCAATTCCATTACGAAACGAGTTTAATCCTTGGAATTCGTTTGGATGGACCAATGGGCACTTAACTCGTTTAGCTTTAACTCTTTATATGCTAATCGGACTAGCTCGTTTAATGTATTTGCACATCCAGTTCCACTCACATCCTCATTGGCAAAGGTTCTAACTTTCCTAGAATTTCATGTCTGCAAATTCAAAGGGTGCTTTAATTTGAACCAACATAATATGCATCGGTAATATGGATCTCTAGAAATGACGAAACGAATTTCATATAAATTTTAACTTTAAATTAATATAAATATATAAGATGTATGAAAATTACTTCTTCCATGGAAGGCATTTGGTTTGCCAATAGAAGAGGTTGAAAAAGAGTCATCATTAAGATGGATTGTAGAGTCTTGTTTGATATATCAGTATCCAATAACTTCATAGGTTAGGAGTGTAAAGAGCTTATTTATGATATTTTGCATGAAAAAAAAAAAAAAAATTTGAAGGCTATTGTTTTTCTTTTATCTCTAAGGAAGCAAATATGATTGCAAATTGGTTAGCAAATAAAGATAAGAATGGAACGTGTTTTTCATTTAGATTGAATAGGCAACCATCCCAAATGTCGTTCATGTCTGTAAGAAATTGGACTTCATGTCCTATAGAGTACTTGCTTTTTCTATGAAAGTTTTTCTTTTGGCCAAAAATTAAAAAAAAAAAAAAATTACTTCTCGCATATTTATCAGGTCGACATATCAATTTACAGACTAACCTGTTGTTTTTTCCATAAAGGTTGCATTCAGAACAAAAATAGTTTTTCTTTAACTATCAGATGCATCACAGCTTCCACATAACCATAGGTGTTTGCTGTTAGGAGTTAACGCTACTAAAATATGCGGATTTATATTAAGCAAGACCAAAACTAATATAAAGTTGTTATATTCTATGCATAATAATTATTTACAAGGATATCACTCTAAAGTATCTATTTCTTTTAATGGAATAGATAAAAAGACACTGATAATGTTTAATGGTTATCCTAATGTAGACTTCAAAATGAAATAAAAAGAGAGTCTGTTGGTGTGTTTTTCGGTTCTGTATCTAACTCCGATCACGTGCAATAGGCTTATGGTTGATCCTCCAGACACAAATGACCGTTATTTCAGCAAATGATTTTAATTAATATAAAATGGAGATCGATTTCTTATTTGTAATTGAATGCCGTAATCAATATTGTCCTATCTTTAAGGACCATGTGGAGTATCATAAGTACAGGTATTGAAATTTCTAAAAACATGTGATGACTTAGACATAGGTATTGAATGATGAATCATGAAATCATGATCATCCATGTTTATTGCTTCGCGTAGAAGCTTGAAATTTCAAAGAAAAAGTATTATCGGCTTTCCCCTTGTATTTGAAGATAATAATGAAAAGTTGGTTACTACGGTCTATTGGTCGACCCTACAGTCCATCAATTAATTTTACAGAAATCGAATCTACTTATGAGTTAGTTAAATTTAACTCAATATTTTCTCGATGTGGATGGATAAGGTTAAGCTTGAGTTATTTGAATTGTTTATTCTAAGCTTCGTAATGTTTAGCTTTATTAGTATTAAACTCAATAAAGTTTAAGTTAAATTTAAATATTAGTCCAGTATAAATTAAGTTTAGTTATTGTTATTTTAATTAGAGAAAAATGTTATTATTATTATTTTTTTTTTAAGAAATCAAATTTGAATGAGTTTAATCAAGTTAAACTTGAGTTCATCAATTGATTCTTCAAGTCAAACTTGAATTTTAAAATTAGGATCCGAAATCAAACTTAAATTTATATAATCTTGAGTCCATCCGTTGACAATCAAATTAGCAAATGCAATTGTCCCATAGGAAAAAGAGAGGTGAAAGCAAAAAGGCACACGCACTTTCCCCCCACATCAAACAGGAGCTGAAACAAAATCCAAAGTTTGGTGGGGAGTCACGGGCAATGGAATTTTAACGAGGTTTGGAAAACATGTGACTTATGTTGTCATTCAAGAGCTCCTTTAGCTATGAAATTGAGCCCTGTATCACTTTTAAAAGCTAAAGTTTACTTCATGAGAGGAATCTGCATTTTGCTAAGAATAGAACTGGTGGGAATTGATAGAAATGAAGACAAGAGAGGAGATGATAAAAGTAAGGATAACATTGACTTTATATTTAGAAATATAATAAGGAAATCAAAAGAAATGGAAAAAAAAAATATTTACTTTATTTAGTTGGTATTGAATTTCTTTTAATATATATTTATTTTCTTTAGAAAAAAATTACATTTTAAGTACTCAAACCTTACCATTTTTTCTCAATGAGTTTTGGAATGTTATTTTTTTTTCTTTATTTTAGTCCACAATTTTTGCAAAAATTTACAAGTTGTTATTTTTCTATTAATAATGACATGTAGCATATTTTGATTAGTCTACTTATTTTTTTTAAAAGTTGCACAAGCCCCTAGGATGTAGGTGGCCACCCCTTGTCACTAGTGCGTCTCGAACCCTTTAAGTTTACAAGCCAAAATCCGGCCACCTAAGGTAATAAGTGACTAGAAGTTAACTTTTTTATTTTCTAGTTTTTTTTCAAATTTTTTTTATTAATTTACTTTAAATATATATGTATAGTTGTGTATATATATATATGTACATTTATATTAATTTCTTTTTATTTTTATTAATTTTTCATTTTTTTTAATTTTTATTACTTTATTCCTTTTTTAAAATACTTTATTATATTATTTATTTAAAAAATTCTAAACTGGTCATATCACACTACTTGTCATTACAAATGGAGAAAGTAACAACGAACTAATGGAGGACTCATTTACAAATTTTTGCAAACATCGAGAACTGGAATAGGAAAAAAAAAAGTTTAAAGCCTTAATTAGAAAAAATAGTAAAATTTGAGAACTAAAAACATGATTTTCCCTTTTTCTTTATTTAGTCTGCATCACATAATGTTTAATATGAAGGACTCAAGAGGCCCTAAATGCCACATAGACATTTTAAAAAAAAAATCATTAAGGATTTCTCAACTTTAACTTTAATGTTCTTCATAAAACTTCTTTAATATTTTTAAAGTTTTTGTATGTTTTCGCATCACTATTTGAAATAATCAATTTTTTTTTTCAAAAAAAAGAAAAGCTTACTTTCCAGATTCATTATTAGAAGAATCCAACTTTTACAAGAATTTCACACTGTTGGAGAAAAAAACTAAAAGGCAAGTTCTTCTTACTAGGGATTGTGTCAACGATTGACCATTAGAGATTGCCTTATTGATGCATATCCAAGGCCGTACACACGGAAAAGCATTACAACAAACCACAACAATGAGAAAACAAAAGGGGGTTTAGGAAAACCCGAGTAGCTACCAACTAGATATGACGCACCAACTGATCCTACTCAAATTAACCTCTACTTGACATAACACATAAGTGAAGATTAAGATCACTTGCTACTACTCCTTACTAAAAAAAATAGATAAGTGTTAAGGAAAAATAAGACATGGATAAGTTCTCTCAAAGAGACTATGCCTTATCTTAAATACAGTCTTCCATTTGTCACCAGGTCTCATGCAAATCTAATGGTAGTCACTCCACAAGTCAATCTTCAAAAATAATTTGGCACTATAAAGCTTGTCCAACATATCATCGAGCCTCAATTGTACTTGATAGTGATTTTGTTGATAGCTTGGCTATCGATACACATGCACCATGAACTACCCTTCTTTGGAACAAGTAGAGCTAATATGGCATAAGGGCCCATGCTCTTCCTCACATAACCTCACTCAATGTGCTCATCCACTTATCATTTCAACTCGATAATCTACTCAAGATTCATTCTATAACTCAAGCAGGTCTATTTGGTAAGGTTGTGCCTGGCTATAACTCAATACAATGCTTGATACACCGGTTTAGTGATAGTCCCTTAGGTAACTCTTCTTAAAACAGGTCAAAAAACTCATCTAATAATTTCCAAACCTCTTCTAATACATCTTTTAAGTCCCACAACTCTAATAACGTCCTAATTAATAAAAACATAGGCTCTTTGACTTTCTCAACAGCTCAGAGCTCTCTTCAACCAAGTAATAAGGTCTTCTTTTTACTAGCTTAGGTGAGATGACTGTGAGTCTCATTCACTTGGCTCGATGTCATAGGTTGTAGCACAATTTTCTTACCATCCTTTGTAAAGGCATACTTGTTCTTAAATTCATCTTGTATAATACGTCAGTCAAATAATCAAGGTCTTCCTAACAGTAGATATGAAGTTCCCATAGGAACGACATCGCACACTACCTCATCCTTGTACACGTCTCCCACATAAAATGGTAAAGTTACCTGTTCTATCATATATAGAGTACCTTTGTCATGCAACCAATGTAACTTATAAGGTCAAGGGTACTTAGAGGTCGATAGACCTAACTTTTGCACAAGAGATTGGGCAATAACATTAGTACAACTGCCTCCATCTACTATGATCGTACATACTTGTCCTTGGCCCATAATAGTATACTCAGTGTGGAACAAATTTTCTATCTAGTCTTCCTTACAACTAGGCATTAAATTCAACACTCATCTTAACAGCAAAGTCATTACTTTTCCTTAATCAACATAGATACAGATCTTTGCCTAATTCTCCACTTCAGCTTCTCTAACATTCTTATCTTCCTTCTCAAGTTCACTATAATCTATACTATCCACATCATCACCTCTGAGGATCATAATATGTCGATTAGGATACTCAATAGCCATATGTCAATAACCTAAGCACTTGAAGCATTTAATCTCACTTGTCTTACAATCTTAAGTTTATCCTCTTTCACATGTCTTCTAAGGTACTCTATCATCAACTAGACTCTTTAGGCTAGCTCGGCTATCATCAGGTCAATCATTCTTCTCTTATGCTCGAAATCGGCTCAACATATGCAAGTCAATGTGGAACAAGAGTTCACAAAGAGCTTAGACCAAGCCAAATTGAGATATTTGTCCTTTACTTCTCAACCCTTTATGCTATTTTGATGGCTTCCTCCAGTGTATGAAACCTCTGCACTTCAACAATATTCCGAATCTCATATCATAGCCCTGAAATAAACCTTAATATAGTGCAAGCTTCAAGCTCATCCATGTCAACTCAAACCATTAGCATCTAAAATTCCTTAACATATTCATCAATAGCTTAGCTTCCCTAGCAGAGTTCTTGCAACTTGGTAAAGGTATCTTGTAAATAGGTCTCAGGTATAATTCTTCCTCTCAATAGCCTCTTCATATCATCCCATATGCATACTCCTCATCATCAATCCCTTGCTCTAGCCACATTTAAGTTTTTCTACCACATAACTATGTACCTAGAGAACTCAAGGGCTGCAACTAAGACTTTATAGGCCTTGGCATACCTATAACAATCAAACACTTTTTCAACCTTCTCCTTATAATCGCATTATCACTTCTAGTGAAGGTCGAAATCTGCACCTTAACATTTTCAAGTCCTCGAGGAGGTCGACATCCTCATTCCTCTACTTCATCATATCCTTCATCCTCTTCTTCCTCTCTATCAACTTCTTCTTCAACTTCTTCATTTTCTTCTTCAATGTTCTCCATCTCAAGTTTTTATCAAGTAGGTCAATTTACCACTCCTCCAACTTAGTGAAGTTGAGCTAGGCGATGAGCTCGAGCAACATAGCCATACCTCCTCTCTTATATTTCTTCTACTTAGCCATTGTTAAGTACTCCTTAGGGTTGTTGCCTATTTACTTACATAGCTATGACTAGACTTTCAATAAGGTTAGTGAGTCTATCAAGCTTATCATCTACCGATCCTGGTGTATTAGTGACATGTTAGCTACAGCCAACATGAATGCTACTATCTTGCTAACCAATAATGCCTTGTACACCCAAATCCGACATTATACAACACTACTCGTTACTACTTTCTTCAACAGGAACAACTTTAATAGCACAAACTCAACAAAACCCTACAAACCACTATTACTTAGCGATACTTTAAGACTACCACTTATACAACCAATTACTACTCACTACCTAAAATCACATTAACACACTCTAACCACTTTAATACTCAACACAATACAATGTAGTATAGAAATTGAACTTACTCTATTTTCATAATAAGAAATAGAGTAGAATAGAGCAATATAAATTACTACACTTACCTCTTACAAACTACTGTTCCATAGCTCACAACTTTAAAACCTACTTCTACAACTCGACTACAAATCCAACACACTTAAGAACAACACTGCAATAGCCACGAAAGAACACACTAGCCACTAACGGCAACACGAATAGAACTTCACTGCAACTTCATACACTCCCTCTTAAAACCGTGCTCTAATACTAATAAAGTGATACGTCTCTAAGGTCACACATACGGAGAAGCATCACAACGAGCCAAAACAAAGAGAAAACAAAAGGGTGTTTAGCAAAACCCGAGAAACTATCAGCTGGATATGATGCACCAATTGATCCTATTTAACCTAACCTCCACTTGATATGACACACAAGTGAGGATTAGGATCACTCACCATTACTTCTTACTAAAGGGAATAGAGAAGAGTTAAGGAAAGAGAAGATATGGCTAGGTGCTCTCAAAGGATAAAGTTTTGTATTCAATAATGAAGTAATACAATATTTGCTTACATATAAATGTGGTTTATATACTAGCCCCACTGGGGTTACATATATATAAGGAAAAGATAAAAGGGTAAATTACCAATGTAATACATAAGACATACTAAAAAAGGTAAAAGGGACAATTGTTATACAATGTACCAAAAAAGGAAACATTCTAGAATATCGTATCAGAAGACACATGTCGATCTCATGTTGGTGACCTGATGCTCAGCTGCTCTTGCAAGTGCAAGCTCTTTAACAACTCAGTATTTGTTGGAATCAGCTTAGAAGAGGTTAGAAGGAAGCAAAAAACATGTATGACTTGATCTAGAGCAGGTCAAAGCTCGAATGCAAGGTGTTGACGGAAGTCTCTTCAGGTCAGGCAACTGGATAGCTTGGCTCAGGTCAGGTGCTTGAAAAACTCAGCTTGAAAAGAATCCTGGTATTTAGTAGTTCAGATATTTCCTTGAACATGGTTAAAGGTCGGCACTTAGGTCGGATAAAGTGCAATAATCCCTAGTTAGCAATGGAATCTTCGTCCTTGAACGATTCTCGAGCTAGAACTCGTTAGGTAATGGAATCCTCGTCTTTGAATGGCTCTTGAGCTAGTACTCCTCGAGTAAGTCCTAATAGTCCTCTAGCTCGGTGTAGGTAATGGATCTGAAGAGTTGATTCATATCACTTATATAAAGAACTAAAGTGCCTATCTTGATAAGATTATCTCTAATATCTTATTCAAATAAAGATCATTGCTATGAATGGTATTTTAGTCAACTGTTCTTATTTCAATCAATTCTCACCCATTTCTCTTTTTCAAGTTTTAGAGAGATAAAAAATTCTTCTAAATATAATATTTCCATCCATTCAAATTAATTAAGCTTCTTATTCAAGTTACCAAATACAAGACTTCCTTAACCTCATTTTTTTACATTTTTCATTTATTTATATTCCATTAATATATTAAGAGACTATACTAATATTGTCAAACCCTGATCGAAAAGTTAACCTACGAATGAGAAGGGTCAAGGTCAAAAGAGTTAAACCAAGGTTGAACTAAGATCATGAAAAATATTATAATATAACTCATATTTATATATAAAATAATAACAATTACTTATATCTTTGAGAATTGAAAGTTAAGAGCTTTTCACTATTTACTTTTTTGTTTTTCTTTGATATACATTTATTCTTTTAACAAATTGGTGTATTTGAAGAAATACAAAAGAAAATAGTATATTTTAACACGAAATAACCCAGTAAGTTCTTATACAAAGTTGACCTGATCAAGTCAACTAGGTCAAATCGGAAACACTATCAATAAAGATCAATAGGGTTACTCAGACCGATTTTATGGGAAGGATCAAGTCAAATTGGGTTTGACCAGATAAGTGAACCCAAGTCTAACAACATTGGACTATTCAATGACAATAAATGTGAAGGGTATGATTAACAAAATTTAAGCACTTCAGCATCGATTCCCTTAAAAAATAAAAAATAAAAATGTTATACTTAGAGAGTCACTTTATCCCCATGACAATCATTTTGTACATAGCCATCTAACTTAAGCAAAGGATTGATAAACTCCATTAACACACTCTTGAATGGGAATTAAGGAATAGGTCAAGCTCAAAAACAACTCCGAAATTAATATTTTTGTGTACTTAACCCACTCAACTTCATAAATGGGTAAAAACTACTTATGTGCTTATTTGAAAATTATATAAGGCTAAAGTGGACTTATGAGCTTAAAGCCTAGTAATGATTTGAGCTTAACTCCCTAAGTTATGTGGTGATGTTGAAGGAGCTAGGTTTTATGAATTTAAGATCATTTAAGGAGACTTAACATAGTAGGTTTTAAGGAGCTACTGGATAACTCATCCACTTTTGACTAATCTTTGTAAGTTGATGCACTTAAAGAAGCTTTTTATAGGTCTAAACTTAAGAAGAGCCCATGAAACAAACTTCTTCATGCAAAACTCAGACATCTTCACTTTTGCCCCAAAAGAAATGCTAGGCATCATCAACATACGAGAGGCTACTCATCACCTAAATGTTAATCCTGTCGTTCGACCTGTCAAACAAAAGAAATGGCACTTCCCGCTGAAATGCCAGGCAACAATCGTGGAGGAATTGCAAAAGCTGCTCCGAGCAGGTTTCATCAAGTAAGAAAAGTACCCCACTTGGCTTGCCAACACAGTGCTCGTAAAGAAAGTAAATGGGAAATGGAAAATGTGCATCAACTACACCAATCTTAACTTACCCTACCCTAAGAACTTCTTCCCCTTGCCATGCATAGACCATCTCGTCAACTCAACGTCTAGCTATGCGCTTCTCAATTTCATGGATGCTTACTTTGGATACAACCAGATTCGAATGGCTCTTGAGGATGAAGTCCACATACCGTTTGTTATAAACTTTGGGACTTACTACTATAAGGTAATGCCCCTCAATCTTAAAAACACTACAACCACATACCAAAGGCTAGTCACCTACATTTTCAAGCCATAAATCGGTAAAACATTAAAGTCTACGTCAACGACATGATCACTAAAAGTAAAACCAAAAAAGGCCACATCAACAATGGTGGTCGAGATCACTTTGGGATTACTACTTTGAGCTACAGTAGGCAAGAACTTAGCTTATTGGGATGTATGCTTACCAGTGGTCGAGATCACTTACAACCAAACAGTACATGACACCATAAGTAGACTCCCATCAAAGCGGTCTATGGTTTCAATCTCGAGTTGCCCCTCGACCACACCCCTATTCCCGTACCCACGCAAGAGGACCCTGACGCCTTGACTATAGCATAATCCCTCCAACGCATCTATGATAAGATTATTCAGCACATCGACCAAGCTACTAGATGAATGTATAATAAGACCAAGGGTAGGATGGCTAAACAATTCTAACCAGGAGACTTTGTATGTTTGCATCTCAATAAGGAACAATTCCCAAACAAGAGGAGGAACAAATTATCTGCACAAGTTGAGTGACTTTTCAAAATCCTCCAGAAGATCAATGACAATGCCTATAAATTGGAGTTACCTAAGGACTATGGGGTTTCTAATGCCTTCAATGTTGCCGACCTCAATCTATATCACCTTGACAGAGAGCTTATCAAAGACCATTTGGATTTGATCCCAAATCTAAAATGACCCGGATGGAATTATGGGAATTAGGCTACCTGATCTCTAACCCGCAGCTAAGCCCGAGGACTAAAGGGACTAGCAAGACGAACCCTTCTATTCTAACCTACTCATACAATAGCCGAGTATCTCCTTGCTAACCCATTCTGCTTGCTAAGCCGAGTGATTACCTATTTCCTACGTATTGAGTGTCGAGAAACTGAAGGCCAAGTTAACAGCCTATCTTCATTCTCACACATGCCTGGCCAATTACTTACTTAGCTTCACCCCTACCGAGATGCCAAGAGAGAGAGTTCGGACTGACCAAGCTACCCCTACTCGAATAAGCAAGCTGTCCGCACTTTTTGTCCACATCCTCTAACAGCATCACCAATACAGCATCATCATGTGTACAGTATCATGTAGAATCCGTTGTACCAATAATTGCTTTCCTTGTATATTCATTTTTACCCTTTTATATCTTATACATTACTTCTTTAGAAAATGTTCTTTTTGTCTTTTCCCTTTTGGGCAAGTTGACCTAACTTATGAGTATAAATACCCTTATAATTATAGCTGTAGCTGTAAGAGATCATCATCATCATCATTAGCACACGAAGTACTTTCTTCCATATGTAAACACTACTTGTGTGTTTACTCTCGATATCACTCTTATCTTAACCCTTGAGCAAGGCTAGGTGGCGAGTAACCTCATCGAACCAATTCATGCATCATATCAGATTGTACTGTAATTCCTTGAAAGTTCCATTTGTACATCATATCCTCTAGAGCTGTTTGTACCCCATTATTCCTTTCAAGCTTTCTGCAAGCTTGAACCCATCCAGCAACTGGCCTTATCTATTCTTAGTCATGGACCGCAACACTACTTTATCCAAAAGATCTAACGACATCACCAAAAGATTCACTCTAACACACATGCCATCCTCGGATGATGAGCCCACACTAAGTCCAAGCAAGGTACAGCTACCGTAAACACAAAGAGGCCCCAAAAGGGTTACCAACAAGGAGGCATGGATGCCCTACTCGAGGAAAAGGATCTTAGGAAATTTCACGAAAAAACAAGATGCATCGATCTAATCAAAAGCATCATTGCCTACACAAAAGACTTAAACCAAAAACATAATCTAAGTGTACAACAACAACACACATGGAAGGAAATGCAACCAAGGAAAAAGGGAAAGCAATGTAAACATAATGACAAAAGCTCGATTCCATTGAGGTCCTTGATAGTTACATTTAGGAAAGGGAGGTTAGCACCCTAACCCCCTCTAAAACAAAAGAAAAGGGAACAAAGTAAAAGTGGGTACATGTCTCTCGATGTACTAGCTAAAGCAAGAAAAATCAAAGTCGCTCCTAGCCTACTCATTGGAGCCAACCAACTGCTATTCAACCTACTATTGACCCTCCCCACCACCCCCTTTCTCCTCCTTAAGGCCTACATTTGAACCACTATTGGAAGCTCCCAAGGAGTCACAAGACGACTCGTCCCCCAGCCTACTACCAGCAACACCATCAGGGCTCGTCCAACCATTGCAACAAAGATAAGTCCACCTCAAGCATATTTTAGTGAACTTGCTTCCGAACCTCCTCTACCATCACATACCTGGTTGTAGTGATGACCTTATCAATCAAGAGATTGTCAAAGGTCTTTAGAAGAATATCTCGCCTAACCTCAAGTGCTAAGCCCTTCCCCCTCAAAAACTCGAACCCCTTTGTAAACATTCGATTTTTGCCGTTAATCGTTATAGTTTTGGTTTTTTTTTTAAAAAGGGTCCAAACTCAAAAAATAATAATAAAATGAAAAAATTGAAAAATGATGAGAATACCAAAATGAGAAAAGAAAAAATTACAAAGATTTTTTAGGAAGAAAAATTATTTTAAGGACAAATAGTTTTGACTCTAGCTTAGTTCAAATAATTATTTTAGAGAATCACACGATTTAAGTACCATTCAACTGTACTAAAAAATCAAGGCACAGTCCAATGGCCTAACGGATAAGTATTAGAGTATTTGATATAGAATTAGTTTGAGATTACAGGTTCGAATCTCACTAGACATTTATGTGTCTTTTATTTTTTATCTTTTTCATTTTTACAAAAAGCGAGTTGAACAATCAGGATCACATTTAATCAAATCTTTTTCATCCGGATTTGAATCGTTAGAGAATATTTGAGTCTAGTTTGATTTTATTAAATCAGATTTGAATTAAGAAAAATAATTCAAATCTAGTATAAATTTTTATCAAATCAGATACAATAGATACGATTCGATACGATTTAGTTTAAGTTTATAAATACACACACACACCAAAATGAAGGGGGGAGTTTTTTTTTAGCTTGAACCCATCCCAATTCAACATCACATACACTCCATCACCAACTTCAAACAACACAACACTACAAAAGCCAACGCACCAAACCAAATACGGAAACTCCAAGCAAACAACACTCCATCCGCGACCCCTTTCTCAACCATCCACGCACGACACACACAGCACAATCTTTGCTGTACTATCACCCACGACAGTCACCCACGTGATCATCATCTTCAAGCAATACACTTCTTCAATACACATACTATCACAGCGAACCAACAGTAGCCAAAGCTACTCAATCTCCACCATAACGTATGCTATATTAAAGCAGCATACACCCCATCACTCATATGAGTGTTATGTATTTTCAATTGTCATTGAGAATAACTACTTTTGATAATTTTAGACCATATATCGCTCCTCTTTGACGCCTTTGATTATGTGACATGCATTTGTTAAATCTGCATTACTTGAAGCTGAATCAAAATTGTTTAATTGTCTTTGTGATTTTATTCTTACAATGGCATCCCTTTGAGTTTTTCAACTCTCATAGGTTTGTTTTCACTCTTGGCTTCAATTCCTCTACTAGCAATCAGTACAAGCAAACCTCAGATTGCCAATGCTTAGGTAACTCCCATAAAAGGCACCGAGCGCCATGTGATCAAGGGTCCTCGGTAAACTCTTTCTTCCCTTATTCAACCTCTTTCTTCCTTGGTAAGCTATTTCCTTCCCCTTGTTCAACCCTAACACACAACCTACATCCTACTTCACACACACATAGAAGGAGCACTATCCCTCGGGTCCTTATTGCTTGCCCCATCTCTCTCTTAGTCCTCTTTACTAACTTGACTATCAAAGGGCCTCCACGGCTACACCCATAGGAGGCCTTTTTTGCAGCAATCAAGGAGTAGCAGGTGAGATCCATGACCATTCCATCCGAACTCCAATAGAGCCCACCTATCCTAATTGATTCGACCATAATCAACAGTAATAATAAAATCTTGACCAATAGCCAACAAACTAATAAAGACAAAACAAATAAAATAAAATACATATAAGGAACATGGTTAAAGAATATGGACACAAAGATAGATCAAAACAAAAATCACGTAAAATAGTTATCATGTTTACAGTCCAGGTTTAAGGCCATGATTATGATCGTGCTACTCTTGGATTTCTTAACCTTCACTTTGAATCAACAACACGAACTCCTCTTGGATTTCTTAACCTTCACTTTGAATCAACAACAAAGGCATGATTCCTCTTGGTATTAGTCGTGTTAATGTTCACACCATGGAACACAAGCATGCTTTGTCCCCATGATCTTCTTTGAACATCTAATATAGGTCAATGTCTTCATCATATCCTCCTTCTTAAGGAAGATTTGACTCAAATCATGGATCAATATTCCTCCTAGATCAAATATCAACCTGCAAAACCTAAGGATAAATAAAACACAACAGCTCAAATAACATAAAACATCATCTTCCATACAAAATCTTTCCATTTTTCATGTGCTCTATCAACAAGAACCATGAAATCAAGATGGTAGCTAATAATCTGTGCTTGTTCAAATTCTGTAGTACATCTTATAGCAAGAAGTGATTGAAATTTTAGTAAACTTCCAATGATAAATTCAATGGTATGAAACCTGTGGTGTTTATCCTCATCCTTTTTTAATAGAAGATTCATTAAGTTTATAAATGGGCTCCTTTGTGATATCATCTTTAATCATACCTTTAGTTATTTCGGAGTTTTCTTTTATCTCACTTCCATTCTCAACCTCATTCTTGTCAGAAGATTTAGAGATTTCTTCACAAACTTACCTTTTAGCCTTCCATCTTTGAGCAACTATCTTAACCTTTCCTAAACCTTCTTCAACTTTCTTTAGAACTAAAGAATGTATTACAATTCGCCTTCTCGTAGATAAACTATACATATTATCGGACGAATTGTACCATACATTACAATGCAATTGCCAAGTCTCCCCTAAACATGCATGGTAATTATCAGTATCGACAATATCATGGATAACTTTATTTTAACATCCATTACTAATAGAAAAAGTTATCTTAGTCTGCTTCATTACTCAAATCACTTGATTTTCATACATACATTAGTACTAATACAAATATTCAATAATTTCTAAGCCTAGCTCTCAACTACAGCTTCAAACCCTAATTAATGGGACGGTCACTAATCTAAAATAACAATATATCTTGTTCAACCTTGGCACCAATGCAAAACTTCCTCTCCATCCTATCATATATTAATCTTAACAATTAACAAGAATTGTATTCAATAAGCATAAAAAGACACCACCAAGCAACAACTGTATCAAACCACAAATAATATGAAGAACACGATTAGATCCACCATAAACTCCTCTTATGGGAAATTTCTTTTTTTTTTTTTTAAATAACAAATCCTAATCTCCAAATCACCAAAATTCAACAAAAGATTGACATTGATGCTTACCCAATAAGCATGTCATATTGATACTCTAATACCAATTCAATATGGTTGAATCAGATAGTTAAATTTTTTCGATTATCAATGTCGCACAGTCAACGAAATGTATGATCTTTTTGTAGATATATGGTTTGTAACAAGGAAAAAGAAGCATTTTTTGGTTTTTCTTTATTTATGTAAACGTAAAACAAAATGGATATGAACAAATTACTACTCTATATGATTCGTGAACTATAAAACAAATTAATTGTGATTAGATCCTTTAATCAATATAACACACAATAATAGGAAAATAATCAACATTAGAGAAATTATGGTATTGCGCACGATAATTTTAATAAAATATTACACTTAATTTAGATAACAAAAGAAGAATGCCACAATTCTTTCAAAGAATAAATAAGTTCATAGGAAAGAACACAAATATTCATGACAACTTCATCGATAATTCTTTCTCAAAACTCATTGTTAAGTAAAACTATTATAGAAGTATTTATAATGATCCCTTAACAATGTTAGGGGTAATTAGGTAATATAAATTAATAATGGTAATAATAAAATATTGACTAATGATAAATAAACCAATAAAAGACCAATAAAGACAAATCAAATAAAATAAAGTATATGGTCAAAGAACATGAGCACAAACACGGACTAAAATATAAATCACATGACATAGCTATTGTGTTCACAATCTAAGTTCCCAGTCGTATTCCTCTTGAATTTCTTAACCTCCACTTCAAATCAACATGGGCATGATTCCTCTTGGTATCAATCATGGAACACAAGTGTGCTTTATCCCCATGATCTTCTTTGAACCTCTATTATGAGTCGATGTTACATATTTCATAACGTTTACTTTTTAATTTTTATTATTCATGATCGATTTAAATATCGAAGTAACAATCGAAAAACCTTACTATTATCCTCACTCCATCTATTTTGTAGGTCACTTAAAGCTAAGTTCAAGACTTCTTCGACCTCCAGTCTCTCTTGGCAGTATCTAACATCAACATTGAGAATGTAATAATGGCCGCTAAACCAAGTTGGAAGACACCAGACTTGATAGCAATTGGGGAATACAGCTCTTTTCTTTTTTTTTTTTCTTTTGGGGCAAAGGAATACTGGATGTATCTATTCAGAATGGGCTGTAAAATTAACTAGTACGAATGGTACTTAAATTATTTGTGGCAACATTGGTAACAAAATGACTAATATGGAAGGCTTTAACGTTATTTTTCTTTGTTATTTAGTCCTAAAGATTTTTTTTCCCTAATTACTGGTACATTTCACGATATATTATGTATTCTGTAAGGTTTTAATCGCCATAGTAAATGTGGAAGAAGAAAGCTTGATAGAAAAAAATGATTCGTATATTGAAAAGCTCTGTTACAATGACTTATATACGGGTGTAACAACCATAATTAATTCCTACAATTAATGCCTTATATACAAGTATTGTTACAGTAAATAGTAATTAAAAGTTATAAATAAATTGTAAACACATTTTATCATATTTGCTTCACATCATTTAGTTTTTTACTTTTAAAATTGATTGTTTAGAGTTTGTTTTGCTATTAATATAAATGGCAAATGAAAAAGAAAAGCAAATATGACAAATAATTAAAAACCTAAAATTATTGGATGTTTGCAATTTTATTTTTTATTTTAGTAATTTTTAATTTTAATACGTTCTTTAAATGAAAAACCATTTTGAAAGATTAAAGTTTAAATGCTTAAACTAAAAAGATGATGGCTAACCGCACCTTGAAAAACATACTGTATTTGTTTTTTATTTTTTTTTCTAACTATATATTACACAATAAAGGGGGAATTAAACCTCCTCCTTCCTTCCTAAGTAAGACAAGTATTCATGCCGATTGAGCTCCAAGCCCTCGACAACATTGAATGCATTTACCATTATAAAAATAAAACAATTATAACATTGAATGTCATATAAAAATGAAATTAAAATATCATAGGAAAGTTAACACATTAGAAAAAGTTTTAAATTTTACAATCTAAGTAATATAAAGGTAAGCTGAGTATATGATAAATAAGAAATAAGACTTTATCCATATCTTATCTTATAAAATGTAAATTATGGATTTTTAGAACTAAAACTTATGTTATAGTACTATAAAACCACCTTCAATCTTGTATCCTATAAAATCTATAAGGTATAATAAATTTTTCATATCTTTCTAATTGAATTTCAATTTATGCGTTATTAAAAAAGTAATTCATATGTCATATGATAAGTTTTTTTTTTTTTTTTAGCAAAACTTAAAATACTTATAACAAGACCTCTAGAACTTGTAATAAAACTTATGATATAAAAAAGATAATATTTTCTATCTCATTATTTCGTTATGTAATATTAAGTAAAGCCTATAAGATCTGCAACAATTGGAATAAAAATTACCATTTTTAAAGGATAAATGATAGCATAAAAGAGTTAAAGGTTTAAGATTTGTATTGGATTTGAGTTGTTTCATTTTAATATAAATATATTATATTTTTTTATTATTTTCTTAACTAAAAAATTATAAGGCTATTTTCCTTCATTAACATATTTTATATTATTTGATAAATTTTACAAGATGGAATACTGGCCACGTTGGAATCTATATTTTACTATAGGTCTAAGGGAAGTGAAACCTATTGCATAAGTCTTAATAACGATTCAAAACCTACACGGTCAAGCAGAACAGGGTGCTCCTTTACACGTGAATCCGTTTCGATTGTACGGTTATAATAAAAAGAAAAGGAGAGAAAAAAAAAAAAAAAAAAAAAAAGAGAGAGAGAGACAACTTTTTCGAAATGCAGGGTGTTTTCATTATTTTTCATAATTATTAAAGAAGCACCATGAAGTCTTCGTGCCAGCTGCAAGCATTTATGGTCCCTCGTTCTCACAACTACACTCTCACTGTCTTCAACCAAAAACAACTTCACTTACAAAACACACAACAACAAACAAACCTTCCAAAATAAACATGTCCATGTCCGTGCCCATTACACTTTTCACTGCATTTCTTCTTCTGCAAATTCACATCTCAATTTGTATCAAGATTCCACTGCTATCCCAAAATCCATATGAAATCAGCCAACTTGGTGGTAATGCTGATGTTATCTTGCCCGCAACCAAAAGGGTATGCTCAAACAGTGTTGAGGAATGCTTGAGTGAGGAAGAATCATCAGACATGATGATGGACTCCGAGATCAGTAGGAGGGTCTTGTTAATGCGAAGGAAGTACATAAGTTATGAGACTCTGAGGAGAGACATGGTACCTTGTACAACACCCGGTGCTTCTTACTATAATTGTCAAGCCGGTCGGGCTAATCCTTTTAATAGAGGCTGTGAAGTCATTACTTATTGTGCTAGGAATATCAGGGATATCAACACTTGAGAGAGAAAATTACATGTATTTTTCAGTGATCTAGCGGTATATTCTAATGATGGAGTGAGTACTGCATTGTATTAATTTTTTCTTTTCTTTCTTTCTTTTTGGGGGGAAATTGTAAATACGCACCAAAACTATTGTTTTAGTGCGCGGTTAGACTCTAAGCTCAAAGCCTGCTTTCACCTCACTTAATTTTATAAAATATACATATGCCCAAATACATAAACGTTGCGAAAGCCCTAAAAATCTCCCCTTTCAAAGCAACAGTTAGGGGTATATTTTAGAAAGTTATGGAAGGTGAAATCACGGATTAGAAGTTGACGGGTCTATATGCACTAGATCGGTAGTTTCGAAGGTGCATTTGCAATTATCTCTTGTTTTTTTCCTTTCTAATGAAAGGAGGGAAGGAGGAATCGACCTAGTCTCTTCTGCCTGGCCGTGTGCTCTGGTAGAACCGGAGTTATGTTTATTGGCAACACATTGTATTACTTGTTAAATTATTGTATGGGTTCAAAATAAGTTCTTGATGATGTACTCAACTGAGATATTAGAAATTGTTGATTTTGAGTGGGATATATGAAATGTATGTTAATTCTTACATGCTTATGAAGGTGGACTGGATTGGATTGGATTGGATATGTGATTCGTTATTCTGTATCCTAATAGGTTGTTTTTTTGTTGATTTTTGTATAGAATTTTTCTTTTTCTTTGTTCCTCCTTTGCTCACTTTATTGCAATTTGCATGAATGTGTTTGTGAAGAAGATATTTAAAGTATGATTGTTGTACTTTGAGTTCAAAATAATGCCAATTCAAGTAACACGTTGTAGTTGATATCCATCCTGGGTATTTTATACTGTTGGATGTGCATCTTGGAAGTTCTTGCACGAAGAAGATGATTCATGAGTTCTTTTGATGAAGGAAATGGAATGGAATGATGATCAGGCATAATCCACTCCCCTTGTCAACTGTGTCGAATTTAGCTTTAGTTGAGTTCAGCAAGACATTGTGAAGAAAAGGTATTTATTGTTTATAGTTTCTTCTCGATTTGTAGTCCAAAGAGCTCCGCTAGTGGATAATAGAGAAAGTCAATTGATGCTTGTAGTTTTTCTGTTCTTTCTCTTTTTGAATCCCAGAGGCAGAGGTGTAGTCGGTCGAGAGTTCAGTGTCCTTTCACCATTTGATCACTTCCACAATCTCTCATTTTGGTAAACCTGGCTGGTTTGGGAAAATCTGACTCCGAATTATTGGGACAATAATTCTTCTTTCTCTTGGAGGCAGCACAACATTGCACCTATTGAAAAACAAAAACTGATGACATCTTCATACAATAGTTAGTCATTTTTTTTATTTCAATTCCCTACTATTGATTATGCCACATCTCGTGCATTGTTGCAACAAATGCTGCTGCAGTGAACTTCCGATTGTTGTCAATATTTCTCGATGGAGAACCTGTGCTCATCTTCACTGTCCCACATCCTGTTGAAGGTTGAGGAACGTCAGTTCCGTGATTCTGTATCCGATTTGTCTATTAAAATGTTGTGCTAACACTCCATCTATTCGTATTCTTGCAAGCCTTATGCTGTGATGCTAGCAAGAATTATTGAGCAAGCTCGGTCACCTTCATTTTGATGCTTGTTTGATTTAGGGGTATTATCCAGTCTCTGTTCTGCAGGATGTTGTTTCATAATTTCTTCTAATTTCCTGTAAATTGAGGATATTTTCTTTCTATTGCTGAGTCGATTATCTATCATACCTACTCTATGACTGGTTTTCACTCAACTGAACATCAAATAAGCCACTTGAATGGCCAGTTCTGCTGTTCACTAGGGGCTAAAAATTCTTGTGAGTTCTTCAGGGAATCATCTACAAAATTAAGCTCTCTCATGTAATATGCCTTGACTACTGGTTTATCCTCTTATCTGCATATCAAAATCGGACTTCTTTTCATGTCTATGTCTATGTCAAGTTGTTGTGCTAATCCAATTTTGAGAATGATTGCGTCCAAGGAGCTTACTTGCATTTAGTATATAGAATAAAAAGTGCCATAGCGTGCTGTTATCTAATAATGTTGGCTTGTTTTGTTGATGACTGGAAACTAAATGACGGGTGAGACCTCTGTTAGCTCTGCTATAGAATCGGGATCTGCAACTTTGTGAGGCTGATCTAAATGTTCATCTTGTTAGCTAATGCCAAGTATTTCCAAGTTGTATATGTAAAGTGCGAGCAGACCCATGCATGTTCCGCTTGTCACTATATAAGCCGGTTGAGAGTACGAGGGAAATTCTGGATGTCACGCGGTTGCTTATATCCTTTATACTTTTTTTTTTTCTTGATGTTTCAAACCAATGCAGCATCATTTAGATGGATAGCAGCTGTCGTACAAGGAAACTTTGAGCAATTTGAAATCCTAAATAAATCAATCTTTTATTCGTCTTCTATTGAATTAGTTGATGATTCTTTCCTTCACTTATTTTATCTCCTTCATATGATGATATCACAGTTGTCGTAATTTCAAACATAGATTGACTTTCCCTAAATGGAATCCTTGTTGAATTCGCGAGCAAATCGAACTGGTTTGTGGAAGATCATCCTGCCCGTACATAATCTTCATCGGTTGTCTCTGCTTTCGTACTTCTTTCCAGCATTTGCTTCGTGAAGCACAACACAAATAATATAAATTTTTCCCAAAATCACCTTTTCACTCGCCTGTTTCAGTACCATGTTAAGATTAGCATTACTAAATTGAATTAATACAGTATTGAGTTTAAACTCAATTTAAAAACTCGAAATTAGAGCTCGACTCAAGTTTAATTGTACTCTAAATTTTAAGCATAGGTTTGATTAAGTTTTAAATTTCGAGCTCAAGCTCAATCTTGGACACAAAAATATATTTAGCAAGCTCAAGTTCAACTCAATTAGTTCAATTAAATTTAAACTTTTTATAAATTTTTGTTGAATCATCTCAAACTCACTTATATTTAAAAATATTAAAAATTATATCAATCTCAATTAGATTTGTATACATGACGAGTTTAATATTTTAAAGTTCTATCTTAGCTTAATTTGTTATGCAAATAGTTTGAGCTCAACTTGGCTATCAACAAATGTAAAAGCTAGCTGAATTCGAGTATGCAGACCAATTTGGTTTATTTACCTCTAATTACAACTATATGATCTAAAAATTTAAACTTTTAAATGTAATGCTTGACTATTAGTTTTATTATTTATTAGTAAAATTATTATCTATCAATAGGAGCAAACCAAGGTTAAAAAAAAATAAAAAAAAAAAAAAAGAAGTAAAAACGACGACATACAGACCAACATCTCCAATATAAATCAATCCCGAGGAAATATGTTAGTCTCAACTTGAATGACGTGTTTGGCTGTGTCGTTCATAGTTTTTCCATGCTGGTCTATTCCGTCCTACGTGCATGCTAGTACTACCTGGCTTACTATCAAAATTCTAAAGGAGGCTTCCAACAGTCCAACGGATCTGTCCCGTCGGGTCCAAGGCCTAGACCCAACCCGTTGGGATGGGTCCAAATCCTGCTCAGGACCATACAGGTATAGCCTTGGCTGAGTTTGTCGAATTTAGGACGGACAATTTGGGACCTGATTCACGTGATTCGTATATGACTGGACATTATATAAATAAATTTGTATATAAAAAAAAAAGGACAAAAGATCCAAATGGGTTAAATCTGTCTAAACATTGTTTAAATTTGTGTTTAGATTGTAGCAAACTCCTAGATTGGAACAAATCAGACACGAGACATATTATATATTTTTTTATACTTGTATTTTCTTGTATAAATCAATTTCTTTTAAGTTTGAGATGTGAATTAAAGGTACAAAACCCACTACTTTTCGCTATATATTCTTTTTATTATATCATAGTTTAAATCGGTAAAAAATTATAAATTCATTTGTCATCTCCTATAAGAATTTAACAAATAATGTAATGAATTTGAAAATTAATACTAATAGTGATACTAATATATATTTAAATCATGATTCCACTTAATGTAATAATATTATGTAACTTAAATTTAGTAATGTAATATATTCTTCTTACTACATCGTAGTTGAAACAAGCAAAAGTTACAAATTTATATTTAGATTCTTTGATTGCCGCCCTTAAAAATTTGACGAATAATGTGATAAATTTGAAAATCAACATTAATAGTAATATTAATATTCATTTAATCAATTGTTCCATTTAATTTAGTAATATTATATAACTTAAATTTTCAATTTCCTACATTTGTTAAGATTTTACTAAGAGTTTTGTAATTTTATATTAAATCTGAAGAGACTATATTATTTTTCTTTGTAAAATCTAAGTCTTATGATCATTTTTTTTTCCTTTACATTTGTAAATATTTTATAGATTTATTTATAACTCTTTTAATTAATACATAAGTCCAATCCAAATATAAGACAAGCTTATTAAACGAATCAACTTATAGGTTTAAGTTTTCATACACTATTAATAAATAAGTTATATTATGGGTTAAGATTTTTTAAAACTCATTTAAATATAAAAACGAGACAAAACTGGATAACATGAATTACCAACCTTATTGTCAATTGAGATAAAAATAAAAAGAATAACGTCTTATTTAATATTTGAAATTTTAGGTTATTTTTCAATTAATCATTCGAGCTTTTTGAGTGTTAATTTCACTTTTTAGTTGAATCTTACAATGTTAGTTTTACCATCTCCATCAACTCTATTTTACTCTGTTAGTTGATGTGACACTTTGGCCAATCTATTATGAAAAGAAAATCTCACAAATTCATAATTTCCATTGTTATCAAGATTATTTATGATAATTAAAATAGATTAAATTAATAATATGAAGCATTAAAAATTAACATCTTCTCTAAAACCTAGATGACCTAGAATTATGAAAACACTCAAGCAATCACCACATTATACTCCCAACAAAGATATCTTATAACCCTATAATCACCCTTTTTGACATTTTCCCCAAGCATCCATAAAAGATCCTATTTCTTCATAAATCCATCTACATTTGTACCTAGGAAATGGAAAATTAAATTAAATTTTTGACATTCACATAAAACATGCACACTGATGTAAAACTTTGCATAAATTTTGTAAAAGAATATGAACAATACTATAAATATAGAAAGTAGGCAAGTGCACAATCTGGAAAATTGAAGCTAAAGCATGGATAATTTGCACATATGATAGGCAAAAGATGATTATTGTTACAACAAGACTGTAAAGATGAAATATGAGCACAATAATGTGATTTGATTTTGTTACACCTATGATTGATGGATGTCGAAGTCAACTAGAAAATAAACAATGTTTACAAAGGGTTAATATCAATGCATGCTCTCTCATCTACCTCTCTCTCTATCTCTACTAACCCTAAAAGCCCTCTCTCTCTTTCTTTGCCCCCACTCTCTTATCTCTTAAACTTAATTTTGAAGAAATTAAAGGTGTAATGTATTATGTATGTAATACCCCATAACTTAGGGCGCTACAATTCACTACTTGTTCCTAATATTTAATGACAAGTTAAGGTTTTAAAAATCTTGTTTTTCAGTCTCCAAGATCACCTATATTAACTACCAATAGCATTATACACTTCTCTACATTTTATACAAACCGAATGACTCATAATAGAGTCATCCCAACCACAATCATTTCTAAGGACATAATTTCTAACCCCTATCACTACTAAACCTGACAACAAGTTTAATAGACATCCTTCCTTTCATCTCCAAAGATCATCAACAAAATCATCAAATAAAATTACTAAACACCTCTCTTCCCCAAGTTGATAGTAATAAACCTAACTCGATATCTTAACCACCTACAACTATAAAAATAAAAGAATGAGCCGAAGCCTTATATACAATGCCACAAATATATGCACATGCATTGAATGATTAGACCAAGTACACAAATACATCCATAAATCATATACAATTAATGTAGTAGAAATATGATATGATTAAACCAATTTAATTATCTTCAATTTAGTCTGATAAGCACCACAGGAGTGTTCTTGACCTTGCTATACTATAGATATAGTACATACATACATACATATAATGGTGTTAGGAATTACCACAACAAACTCCACCAATGATGAGTCTATGAGTCACCTAGATCTAGGTTCATCATCTTGTTATGCAACTCCAATAAGGACATTTTCACATATTGATTAGTAGGTGCTCCTTAAAGATTTACCATTACGAGCTCTAAGTTGAGCAAAGCACAATCAGCAAATTAAGTTTTAAGTCAAATATGATTTAGTCTAGTTACTTTCTATACTATCAAGCATAACCATCAAACATATACCACATACTTGAACATTTGAACCAAACAAATCTACTAGGCTCAAAACAAAACAATTCAAAAACCTGGATTAAAGAACCTAATAGTTAGAATAGTAAAGGTTTCTTGATCCATTAATCAAACCAAACCAATGCAAGCTTTAAAGTTTATCTCATTAACTCTTAGACCTATTAATCCTCTTAACTAGCTTTAGTTTAAGTTAGGAATAAGTTTAGTCAAGAATAATGAGAAAAAACAATGAAAAAAGAACAAATTAGAGGCATGGAACCTGATATGCTCATGTCAAGTAGGCCATGTCATGGGATATAGCCTCAACAATACAATCATATCTAGCAATTGTGTAACTCTAAAATCAAAAGTCATCTTCTAGACACAATCTCATGACACAATTATGCTACTAAGCTGTATAGCTTTCAACTCCAAAAACAAACCCCAGACACAAGGGACATGGTCTCATAACACGACCATGTCGTTAAGTCATGTCCCCTACAATGAACCAACACTTGCTTCTTTGAATACAGACTTAAATCCAACACAAATCCCGCTAACCTTCTATCCTCTAATCTAACCTCAAATCCACTTCAACCACTCTTCAACTCATCACTAAAACATATTTTTAATCTAACCTAACTATAAATTTTAGCTCAATCCATTCCAAAACACTATTTTCATTAAAACTCAACCAACTTAAATTAACATGAGAAAAAGGGAATATTTCTTAATTCAATTGGTGAGAAACTCATTAAAACCCAAATGTGAATTAACACCCAACAAAAGAACTACGAAAATTGGCATCTTCTATTCATTTTGAATCAAAACCTAAGAAAGCCTCATGAAAAAGAAAGTTTCTCACCAAGAACAAATTAGGTTATGTTATTCTTCCAATTTCTTACCTCAAGCTCATCAATGAAGCTATTTCTAGAGATTAGCTTGAGTAGCTAAGTTTAAAGTTTCTAAAAAGGACAGGATTTAGAGAGGAAAAAGGGTTTAGAGAGGAAAAAGGGTTTAGAGTGAAAATGTTAGGATTTTAGAGGAATAATGATAGCTAAGGTTTGAGAAATGAGAAAGGGTTATGAGTGGGTTTAGAGGGGTTTGGTGTAATGGATAGGGTTTTAAAGTAAGCAAAGGTAAGGTTTTAGATGCAAGTGGGGTTAGAAGCGAAATTACAACTTTGATCTTCTCTTTAAAATGATTTTCTCTTCAAATATTTTTAGGTTTTATACTGTAGCAAGCTATAACGATTACTTCGTAATCAAGGATGGAGATGACAACAATGGTAAATCAAAAGAAGATGAAGAAGATAAAAATAAAAATGGGTCAGAAACTGAAGATGGATATATGAGGAAATAAGAGTTTTTTTATGGTTACTTGAATAGAATATGTCAAAACTTGTGATTTTGAGTTAAAAGTGATCCTCTTTTTAGAGTATTATATGAAGGCTGCTAAAGAGTGTTTTCAAAGTTTTGTAATCTAGATTCTCTATATTTTCATTTCTTTAAACTCTTTAATTTTATTACTTTAATCTAATTTTGTGATATATATTAATGGTCTAAATTTTTTAATTTTCTTTTCAAAATCTTCTTTTCCTTTCGATAACATGCAATGATTCACATCAACTATTGGTGTAAGAAAGAGGTAAGAAGGTTGAAATTATATAGTTTAGTTCGATACTAAAATTGGCACTGAAAATTTTTAGATACTTAGTTGGAAAATGACTTAAAGTTGAGATACCAAATAGTATTATCCCAATATAAAATTAACACAAAGTCCAAAATGTGCAACCATGTCTAGACTCTTCAATGAAAAATAAAGGACGCATGTTTTATATAAACCAAAAAAAAAAAAAAAAGGAAGATCAAGAGCTACAATTTTTTATCACAAATGCAATGCTAGAGTGGCAATGTCCGCAATCTCTCTTTATCATATGGAGTATTTATGCACTGTCAAATTGTAATAGGCAATCTTTATTTGAATTTGGAATGTTTGAATGTGAATGTAGATACCTAATTTTTGCTTTCTATAGTTTTAATTTTTGTTTTATTTTAATAGGGTCCTAATTCAAAAAAATTTAAGAATTAAAAAAATAATAATAAAAATGAAAAAATTGAAAAATGATGAAAATACAAAAGAATTAGAAAAGAAAAATTATTTTAGATTTTTTGAAAGTAAATTATTTTAGGGTTAATTAGATTAGTTTTGGTTTAATTCAAATAATTATTTTAAAGAGTCACGTGGTTTAAATACAATTAAATTGCATTAAATGATAAGGTACAAGGCATCAAGCTAACGTATAAGTATTAGAGCATGAGCATTAGATTACTATAAAGTCACAGGTTTGAATCTTGTTAGACATTTATGTGTCTTTTACTTTCTATCTTTTTTCATTTTTTACAAAACAAAAAAAAAGTGAGTTAAGTTTACAGGATCAATTCTAATCAAATCTTCTTTGTTCGGATTTGAATCATTATAAAAGATTTAAATCTAATTTGATTTTTATAAAATTGGATTTGAATTGATATAAATTATTCGGATCTAATTTAATTTTTATCAAATCAAATTTGAATCAATATAAAAGATTCGATTCGATTCGATTCGATTCGATTCGATTCGATATGATATGATACGATATGATTTGTTCTGGAGTTTATAAAAATGAATTGTGCGGAATAAAGAGAGGACAATTTTTTTACAACACACCCATTCTCAAAAGCAACTGAAAATCCTTCATCAATCAACACACTACAACCCCTTGGACAGCCATCTCCCTCACACACATCCCCAAACAAAACACCCACACCATCGCTAACAACAAACAACTCCACAACAGCACCCTCGACCACCATAACCAACCGGGCTGTACCCAACACCAACATTCCCAAACCCCATCACAACATTAGTCCCACCATGCAATCACGCTCAAGCAACAACAAACTTCACCGACTCAACCCAAACCTTGACCACCGATTCTTACCTGTACAGCTTGCTCCCTCACTCTCTCGACCCAACAACAAACGCACAGCGAACACCTACAAACTGTAGCAAATAACACTAATCCAATATACACACCCGTATATTGCACAAACACATTCACACACTGATGCTGTTGCACTCCACACTCTACGCGCAATAGCTCCTTCACCACACACATCACAATTCTCCAAGCCATAGCAAACAGCCAACTCCAAAACACAACAGATGACAGCAACAACAACAACTACACGCCGTCTTCACAACCACGAACAGCACCCTCTTCAATCATCTCCAACCTGAACCCCACACCCTCATCAACACATACGTCCAGCCTCGCCTAAATGCCTGCTATTGATCTCCAACACTGCAGTACCACTCCTGACCAAACACCGTCAGACCTTCTCTCTCGATCACACTCGACAACCCCCTAACCTCCTTCAAACCTAATAATAGCAGTCATAAATCCGATCCACAACCCTCTCTCTCTCATTCGTTTAACTCCAGCAACTCGCACAGCCACGTGCTTAACGCCCCAACCAACATCTATTCACACACAAACAGTAGCGACAACGTCCGCGCTTACCATACTGTTTCGCTTATCACCAATCGCAACTATTGCCACGCCTTAAACTCCGACGACCGCCATGCATCGCTAACTATCAGCTTCGCCTCGCCAACCCATATCCACCACTGCCAACCAAACGCATAGCCACAGCCGAATAGCAATCAAGTTCTTTTTCTTTCCAATTTTTTTTTAATATATATTATATTATTAGATAGTGTATATAGATATGTGTATATAATAGGATATGTTTTTAGTATTAATTTTCTAATATTATATAGATTAGATAATGATTTCAGTAAATGGTTATTTAATAGCAATCATTTGAATACGGATATAAATATTAGTTTAGGGATTGCTAAGATTAGTTTTTTTTATTATATATACATTATTATATTTTATTAATTAACATGATATATAATATATGAATATATTAATTTTGGGAGTTTTTTTTTAGTAGTATATTATATGATCTTATTAATTTAGTTAGATAGATAGTTGTTAATGATAAAATTTAGGTATGGATATGTATATATACATATATATATTAGTTTAGGTGTTTTTTTAACATTAAGTTTTTTAGGATTTCCTCACTTAGAAAAATTCATTTTTTAAAAATAAAAATAATAAAAAACCTCGTTTTAAAAATAGGACTTTAAAAGAGTTTCTCTATAAAGTAAAAACACTTAAGAATTAGGACCCCTTTATATTTTTTTTTTAAACAAACTGAATTAATTAAAACGTAAATCTAATTGGTTTTTAAAATTAAAATCAACCAATGTACTAAAGTTTTTAGGAAAGAACTACGGTCTTCTAGTCCTAACCGACAAGTACATAGGTATATTCTAGGCGACAATAAAATCTGTAGAAACTTAGGTATTTTTTTTTAAATATTTAAAAAATAATTTGAAGAATAAACTTAATTTCGGAAAATAGATAATAGTACTGGTTAGGGCTTAATAGGTTGGCTTTCAAATTTTAGAACCTTCTGGTTTTTCATTCAAATTGAAATCAAAGACTAATAACTAAATTGTAATCAATCTATCCAATTCATTATAATTTCTCTTTTTCCTAACTTCAATTGGGTGGTGACTCTTAAAGTTTTTTTTAATAAAAAACCAGAGTTTCCCAATTTTTTTAGTTGATAATTAATATTAAATGGGTTTGAGTTTAGTATTAATCAAGAAATGGGAAATGAAATTTAAAGAAAGAAAACCGAAATTCAGGTTCGACAATAAACACATGAAGAGAATTGTTTTTTGTGCCATAAAAAGAATAATATATTTATACATTCACCTAAACTAATACACTCTATTATGCTCTTAATCTTGTTCTTTATTTTCCTTTCCATTTTTATTTTCAATATATTTTGTTGTTTCCAATTTTTATTTTGAAAACTTTTGCATTTATCCTTAAAATTTACAAATAGTTACTCTTTATAATTATGAATTTTTTAGCCCAAACTCTTATGTATTTTGAGTAACACATATTTTATGTATAAAATAGAAAGTTCTTTTTGTGATTTATCTAACTCCAGTATGAGAGATTATTCAAATAAAGGTAAGGGAAAAGTCTCGATAATGTAATTTTATTCGACCTACTGATAGTCTATGGCACTATCAACTACATCCACCTGCTTTAGCCATCCTTCTTCCTCTACATGCTTTGGTATAAATTGAAGTCCTATAGAGACATTCATTCAAAAGCACACTTTAAAGCTCCAAGCCATCATTGGCGAACATCTCTTGCGACAATAAATCTACGCTCTTATTCGTATGGAATGCCCCTACCCTAAGAAGGGAAGGTCAAATTTAATAGGCCCTTTCTCTTCTCATAAAGCAGCATGACTATAATAGCAATTGGCCGCTGGGATACGCTCACTACCGAAACTTAGGCCTTTATCTAGGCCTACAAATACTAGACCACAAGCATTTTACATGTATTATTGTGTGAATAGACTCCTTATAGATTGTATAAGCTCTTTAGAAAGGTTCCATTATAAATATCTCATGCTCACGCTTTATTTCTACCAGCAGGAGTTCCCTTAAGGCTTTTGAAGCAGCTTCGATCATACACATATGCAGGGAGGCAAACACTTGTGCCGATATTTTTAACTCGCCTCGGCTACGATGTTGTTTAAGAATCTATAGTTATTGAATCTCCTCCATAATAACTGTACCCTTTTTCATCTTTTGAATGAATGTCTTGTGTATACTCTTGGCATAGTTTCAACCCTAGGAAACCTAATTGTAGCAGTATATAATAACTTATCCATTTTCCCTTCATCAAGAAAGAAAAGCACTATTAAAGCTCGTGGTAAACATCACTAATTATAGATTTTTAATGAGATCATAAAATTAGAAAGTGATTTTCGTTTGGATCATTTCTAGACTATCTTTTTTTTTTTTTTTGTCTTATTTGTTTAAGCAAATTGATGCATCATATATTTTGAAAAGTCAAAAATACCTAAAAAAATAAAATTGGCTAAAAGATAGAGCCAAAAACTTATGCATATTACACTATGTATCTATTCTTTTATCCTTTATTACTCTACCTAGTTGTGTTTTCGTTTTTCACATTTATGTCTATTTAAGCATGTCATCTATGACGTAACCATTATTTTACCAATTAATAAACTAAAAAAAAATGAAAAAAAAAATCCAAATAGTTAGACATGATGCGGCATATGAATTAGTCAAATTATTTATGAGTTATTCTATCTTCACTCAAATTCAACATGACAAGAGTTGTTTGAGCTTAAACTTAGGTTGCTCAAGTAGTTTATTAAGTGGAGATTAAGTTTCATATGTTTATTTTAATTAGCTTATCAACCTAGTTAAACTCGAATCAAATATAAATATTAGGCGAATTTGAGTCAAGTTTAGATATTAATATCATTTTAGTTAGAATAAAAAATATTTTTTGATTAGAGTCTATATGGGCTTGATTAAGTTAAGCCCAAGTTTCTTTAGTGCCACGTCAAATGGAGCTCAAACTCATAAGTTATAAACTCAAATGTTTTTCAAGTTTGAGTTTGATATTGTATCGTTTTGATTTAGACTCATTTAGAGGCCTATATACAACACAATGTGAACATCTACTTTCATCTGGATTATGGTTGTCTACTTCAATCTTCCTACAAACAAAATCAATCCACCCTTTTACCATTATTGATTATCAAAAACAAATTAACCTAAGTAGTTTTGTTTGCCACTCATCCAATTTCCTCTTGTAAAGAGACCAATAACATATTAAATCATCTCTCTCTCTTGCTCCCCTAACCCCATATTTCACAAAAAAAAAAAAAAAACACAATCCAAAAGTAAGAGAGGGAGGGGGCAAAGTGGTCTTTCCCTTCTCAGTTAAGTAATATATAGAAGCTGTTGTAACTACCAATCAGTGTGATATGTATCTAAGTCAACCTTGAAGAAGTTTGGATTTGATAACATATCGAGGGATGTCGTAAGAAGAGCTATGGAAAGATAAACATGCAAACTTAATGTCTTAAGTAAATGTGAAAAACTGCGAATCAAGTTTGATATTCTTGAAGATTCTTATTCCATTGTTGATAACTTAGGTGTTTTAATCTTTAGAAATAAAAGAAGCTCAATTTTGATCCTCTCAAGGTTAATTGAAGCCAAAATGAGCTCATATAGACCTACCGTTTGTGCCTTAGTTAACTAAGTAAGATTCAAAGTAGAAAAACCAACCCAACGATAATTATACCCACCCTTATCACTAGCCCAAGAAACTAGGATAAAAGAAAAAATAATAATAACCGAAATGAAGAGGTGAAACAAGACCACACAAGTCTCTAAAAGAAGCATAAGATATCTGTGTAATGTTCGGGTTTTTCTTGTCCTGTTTTTCTCCTTCTTTTATTAAGTCTTTTACATGTAGGTTAGGCCTTGTTAGCAGCTAAATTAAATCATTCAACCTACATCCCCAATAACCCACTAATAGATTAGAATTTTCCAAGCATCTTTCGATTATTACCAAAACTGTATGCACATGATTCCCACACCATCAGCACATGGGAAGGTATCTCCTATAAATACCTTACAAATGTGTATGAAAAATATATAGAAAAATTACAAAAAGTGAATGAAAATTTCCTTGTATTCGAGGAACTTCAAGCTCTTAGTCAGTTAGAGAAAATCCGGTGACTTCTAGCTACTTGACCGTATATCAAAGTGGTATCAAAGCACTCCGATGGTGGAGGCTAATGTCAACAAGAATTGGTGACATCAATTCCTAGCTCCAAGCTAGATTCAAGGAAAGCCTGAAACCCATAAATGAAACATTAAGGCTAATGTAAGAATGTTTAACTAAATACGGCCACAACATTACAAAATTAAAGGCCAAAAACACAAACCAAACACCAACTTTTAGCATAAATACGCTTAATACCAGTAAATCACCAATGACAGTAATACCATTAAATTTCGAAAGTCTAATGTAGACTCCGCTCAAGCAACAAATATCAGTGCCTAAGGTGGAAATTCCTACTTTCAATGGGGACGAATTAAAGGATTGGCAATATAAGGTGGAACAATATTTTGCTCTAGAAAGGACACCTGAGAATTGGAAGGTGCACGTGGCCTCAATTTACTTTGAAGGCAAGGCTTTACAATGGTACTACCATTACACTCAAAATCATGCTAACGCTCAAAATCTGACATGGATTAAGCTAGTTGCTACCATGCATTCTTGGTTTAGAGACAAGGCCTTTGAAGATCCAATAGGGGAACTCAAGGAACTATATCATACAAGAAGCTTACAAGATTATTTGGAGGACTTTGAACACTTGTCTACTCTAGTGCAATTACCCGAACACCATTTGATCAGTATTTTCCTCACTAGGTTAAACTCTACCATTCAATACCCTATTTAGATGTTTAGACCCAAAACACTTCAAGAAGCCATAACACTTGCAAAATTACAAGAAGCTAGCCTTTTATCTTCTAACTAAAATCGCAAAATCAATCGACATAACCCACAAACTCATTCCTTCATTCCCAAAACTCCTTCTCGAAACCCATACATTATATCCTAAACACGACCTACCCCTATTGCTACTTACTCCCTCTAGAAACCAAACTACGGTCATCCAAATAACTCTCGACCCACCAAGAAAATCGTGGCTGAAGAGTTAGAAGAAAAAAAGGAGGAAGAAAATATGCTTTTGGAGTAATGAACCTTTTGCACCAAGACACCGCTATAAGAACAAGAGGCTAAACATGATGCTGGTTGCTGAAGAAGATGACAAGATTAAGGTGTTATTAGAGCAGGACACCACCCTAGATAAAATAAAGGAGGACTTATCTAAGCTCATGCTTTGTGCTCTTCAAAGTGATGCCATTAGAAACTATAACTGTATGCATGTTACTGGTGTTTACAAAAAAAGGGGGTTGAGCATTCTAATTTACAATGGCAGCTCACTAAATTTCATGGATACCGGGTTAGCCGTTAGACTTCAATGCACCAGTACTGAGATTCCTTCCATAGTAGTTACCTTAGCAGATGGCAAGCGAGTGGAATGCAATGCTAAGGTCACAGCGTTTAAGTGGTGCATGCAAGGCCAGGGGTTCGAAGTTGAAGTGTACTTGCTCAATTTGGTTATTTATGACCTAATACTTGGCATTCCTTGGCTATCTTCATTAGGCAAGATAAATTGGAATTTCCAGACCTTCACCATGGAGTTCATATGGAGGCAACAACCCTGCATACTGAGGGCAGAAAGAGAAAGAATTCGACCAATCGAAGGTACCACTCTATCTAAACTTTTAACTAAGAACACTCCTCCCTAAGTTCAGTGTTGGGTTGTTTGTGGAAGGGAAGTTAAGGGTGAAGAGAGTAATGCTAACTATCTATGGCCGAAACTAGTTGATATATTGGAAGAGTTTCATAAGCTCTTTGAGGAACCCAAAGGGTTACCTCTCGATAGGGAGTTTAATCATAGGATCACGCAACAGGAAGGAGTTAAGGCTGTCAACATTCGACCCTATAGATATTCAGCCCTACAAAAGGATGTTTTAGAAGGCATGATTCAAGAAATGCTGTATAATGGGGTTATTAAGCCCAGCCATAGTCCATTTGCTTCTCCAGTAGTGCTTGTTAAGAAAAAAGACAATAAATGGAGGATGTGTGTTGATTACAAGGAGCTTAATAAGCACACGATCAAGGACCACTTCCCTATACCTATTATAGAGGATTTATTTTATGAACTCCATGGAGCAACCAGGTTTACTAAACTAGACTTAAGGTCAAGGTAACACCAAATTAAGATGCATCCAACAGACATTTACAAAACAACATTCCAAACTCATGAAGGCCATTATGAGTTCATGGTTATGCCCTTCAGGCTAACCAACACACCATCCACATTTCAAGGTCTCATGAACCACATTTTTAAGGAATACCTGAGGAAGTATGTTTTGGTCTTCTTTGATGATATACTAATCTATAGTCGTACTAAGGAAGAACATGTAACCCATCTACGGTTGGTTTTTGAGATATTAAGGAAGGAACTATTATATTTGAAGAAGAGTAAGTGCATATTTGGTGCCTAACAAGTGGAATACCTAGGACACATTATTTCACATAGTGGAGTAGCAACCAATCCTAAGAAGATTAAGTCCATCTTATGCTGGCCATCACCCAAGACACTTAAAGAATTGTGAGGGTTTTTAGGATTAACAAGGTACTATAGAAGATTCATTCAGGGTTAATGTATCATTGCGAGGCTGTTGACCCTAGTTCTAAGGAAAGGGCAATTTGGATGGGGAAATGAGGCTGCCATGGCCTTTGACAAATTAAAAACAACACTTACCCAATCCCCAATATTGAAGTTTTCAAATTACACTAAGGGTTTTGTTATTGAGATTAATGCTTGTGACCATGAAGTTGGGGCTATCTTGATGCAAGACAACTACCCTATTGCTTATTTAAGCAAGGTCCTACCTCCTAGACAATTGGGTCTATCCACTTACGAAAAAAAGTTATTTGCATTGGTCCATGCAATAGAAAAATGGAGGCACTATTTAATGGGGAGGAAGTTTATTATAAGGACATACCACCATAGCCTAAAATACCTTTTAGAACAAAGATTGATGACTTCCAATCAACACAGATGGTTGACTAAACTATTGAGACTCGATTATGACATACAATTCAGGAGTAAGAAGAAGAACTCAGCTGCGGATGCCTTATCTAGGGTTCCTGTAGCCATGCTTAATGCTATATAAGTTAAGTTAATCTCTCTCGAGTTATTAGAGAAGATCAAACACAACTGGAAAAATGTTAGGGAATATCAAGGACTTAAGTCCAGAATTGAGGATGGCCAGGCTACGGGCCACTTCCGATTGGAACAAGGGCTACTGAAGCGAAAAGGAAAAATAGCAATTGGGCCTCAAATCAAACTTAGATGCCAACTGCTTAAAATCTATCATGACAATCCTATTGGAGGACATTCAAGAGCTCTAACTACCTACAAGAGAGTAAGTTCACTTTTTTATTGGCCTAAACTGGAGAAGGAAGTAAGATAGTATGTTAGGGAGTGTGAAATTTGTCAAAAGCAGAAGGGAGAGAATGTAGCCTATCCAGGGCTCCTATAACCTATTCCTATTCCTAAAGAATGCTGGAGAGAAGTTAGCATGGATTTCATTGAAGGGCTTCCCAAATCCAGGGGTAAGGATGTCATCATGGTAGTTATAGACAGGCTTAGTAAGTATAGTCATTTCATTGGCTTTGCTCATCCTTACACAGCTTGGCGAGTAATAGTGGCATACTTAGATTATGTCTCTAAATTGCATGGGTTGCCAGATAGTATCATTACCGATAGAGATATAGTGTTTCTGAGCAATTTTTGGAGGGAGTTCTTTATATTACAAGGGGTTAAGCTGCATGACTCCATCGCTTAACATCCACAGAGCGACGAACAAACAAAGATTGTGAACAAATACTCGAGTACTTACCTACGTTGTGCTACAAGAGAGAACCCTAAGAATTGGAGCAACTACCTATCTTTGGCAAAGTGGTGATACAACACCAATTACCACTCCAATACAAAAACAACCCCCTTCCAAACCCTACATGGGTATCCACACCCCATACATTTACCTTATATTCTTGGGGATTCTAAGAACCTGTTAGTCGACTCAACCCTCAAAGATCGAGAAGAGATGATCAAGATCTTAAAATTTCATTTGACCAGAGCACATAATTGAATGAAACAACAAGCGAATAAGAAAAGAAGTGACAAGAAGTTTTCGATTGGGGACTTAGTTTGGCTAAAACTACAATCCTACTGACAAGCTAGTCTAAAGGAAAAAAAAAAAGAGAGAGAGAGAGAATTTCATGCCAAAGTACTTCAGACTGTACCGAATTAAGGAGAAGTGTGAAGAAGTTGCTTAACAATTAGATCTACCCATCAAAACTGCAATTCATTCCATCTTCCATGTCTCACAACTCAAGCGACACCGCGGACCGCCTCCACCTGCCACAATTGATCCACCTACAACAAAGATTTCCACATTAGAACTAGAAGCTATCCTCAACAGAAAAATGGTGAAGAAAAGGAACCATACCGAAGTACTTATCTTAATCAAATGGAAGAGTAGACTTGAAACAGAAAATACTTAGGAGTACTTATCGAATCTGAAGAGGCGTTATCTAAATCAATCCCTATGGACAAGGAGTTTTCAAGGGGGAGAGAGTGAAACGAGGCCACACCAATCTTTAGAAGAAGCATAGGACATCTGTGTAATGTTCAAGTTTTTCTTGTTTGTTTTTCTCCTTTTCCTTCTTTTGTCAAATCTTTCACATTTAGGTTAAGCCTTGTTAGTAGCCTAGTTAAATCATTCAGCCCACATCTCCAATAGCGCATTGATAGATTAGAATATTCCAAGCATCTTTCAGTTATAACCAACACTGTATGTACATGTTTCCTATACCATCAGCACATGGGAAGCTATCTCTTATAAATACCTTAAAAATGTATATGAAAAATATATAAAAAAAATTACAAAAAAAGTGAATGAAAATTTCCTTATATTTGAGAAACTTGAAGCTCTTACTCAGTTATAAAAAATCCGGTGACTTCTAACTACTTGATCATGTATTAAGAGGGCATTCATAAAGGAGCGTTTTCAAATCCCTGCTCTAATCTTGCTCTCCAATCTTGCTATTACATAAACAAAACAAGGGAACTTGAAATGGTCTTATTCTATTCAGCGTACTCTTCCTAGTTGAAAATCCTTGGAGTTGATTGGACTATTCATATTCTAACGTGCTTTTTCCAACTTTCTTGTCTTTTCTTTATATTTCAACTATAGAAGATAAGGGACACATAACAAAGTAAAACACTTACCTAAATGTCAAAATGCTGGTATAAAAATTACCCTTAACCACAAAAAAATTTCAAACATTCAAAATATATTTATTAGGACACAAACGTGAAATTTATAAGCCTAATTTCTATTATCATAATCAAACGTGAAATTTGTAATTGGTAGGGTACCATATTTAAGGAAATTAATTATCTCCTAGGAGAAGTGCCAAACCAAATCGAAGAAACCCAAACATAACAGTGCCAGGTATAAATAAACATGACGCTTTGATTTGAAATTTTGTGCAACTGTTACCATCAATCTCACTGATTTTTAATATTAAATACTACTCCAAATAACACATAGGTCAGCATCACTACCAACCATTTGGGGAAGTGGAAAAAACCTACCACCAGCACCAACCTTTTTTTCCAACTCCAAAACCCTACTCTAAGCTACCATAGGCACAAAATTAGATAAATTATGTTCATCGTCCTTATAAATTTTATAAATAATAAAACCCCTCTACCTTTTTAAAAATCTATACTTACCCTCTTATTTTGGCCTATTAGGTTGCTAATGTGACACAAATAATGATTTATTTTTGCCACATCATCACTTCATTAGCATTATTTATTACTTTATTTAAGTAGTGTAATTATATATATTTAATTAATTAAAATAATAATAATTGAAAATAAATTCAGAAAATAAAAAAATTACTATATATATACATAAACAAACATATATATACACAAATACACATATTATATATATATAGATATCAAGAGAACTAATATATTAAACCCTTCTTCATTTTAACATGGAGCAGAGCCAGGATAGAAATTAGATATAGAGCTTCTTCCTTTTTCCTTTTTGGAGCACCAAACTACTGGACCTTCGGTTCTCTTTTTTATTTTATTTTCATTTTACTCTTTCATTTTATTTTTTGTTCCATCGATTGGTGTTTTTAGTCTTCTTGCACCCCTCGTTCGTCCCTTTCTCAATAATTTTTCCAAAACATTTCCAACCTTCAAAGATCTACCCAACTTTCGATGGATTGCAAAAACGGCCCGCTGTGCTTTTCTTTTTCTTTTCATAAAATTTTTCCGATTTTTCTTTATTTTGATTAATTAATTAATTCATTTAATATATAAATAACATGTATATGTATGTATATATGAACACAACAATTTTTTTAATTTTCTTAATCCATCTTCGATTTCTTTATTATTTTAGTTAATTAAGTATATATATACAATTATACTTCTTAAATAAAGTAATAAACAATGCTGACGAAACGATCCGATACTTCAATTTCTTTATTATTTTGGTTAATTAAGTATATATATACAATTATAGTTCTGAAATAAAATAATAAACAATGCTGACAAATGTGGCAAATGCCACATCAGCAGAAAAGGAAAGTATAGGTTTCTGAAAAAGTCAAGTGTTGATGTCATTTATAAAATTTATAGATTTACCCTACAAAATTCAATAACCATTTTCGCATATTTTATTCTTGAAATCGGGAAAATGGGACAATTTTAAAATTGCTACCTTTAATTTCAATCAAAATTCTAATAATAAAATTTACTAACTCTAATTGACGACAATTGCAAATGTGCATGTAATAACATGCAGAGAACATTGAGCTAAATGCATCCACAATGCGGTAAAATCAAACAAAGGAAACCAAATGAAACACTTCGTTTAGTGGGAATGAGAACCACATTGCAGCAAAAAGAAATCATTCTGCAGTCAGCAGATAAAATATACATGCATACAGCCCATCCGAACTTTATTCATTCCCAAATGCTAAGCAGAAAATAAAATGCTCATCAACGGAGATAAGCACCTTCTGTTTCCATCCTTCATTCCACAACCCAACAACTACCTCGAATCTTAAAGTCCTAGCAAAATTCTAACACAAGATCAAAATGATAAAAGAAAAACAAACAATCAATCCATATTTCACTGTTGTATTCTTCGTCGCAAAATTCCATTCCTTGCCTATCCTTGCTTAGTACCTGTAGTGTGGGGGCTTGTATGGACCATCAATGGGCACACTGATGTAGTCAGCTTGTTCCTTAGAGAGCTTGGTCAATTTAGCACCAAGCTTGCCAAGGTGAAGAGCAGCAACCTTCTCATCGAGATGCTTGGGCAGGACATAAACCTCCTTCTTGTACTTTCCAGATGCCTTCTCCTTCCAGAGCTCAAGCTGGGCAATCACTTGGTTGGTGAAAGAGCAGGACATCACAAAGCTGGGATGTCCAGTGGCACAGCCCAAGTTCATGAGACGGCCCTCGGCCAAGACAATGATACCACTGTTGGTATCAGGGAAGACCCAGCGGTCAGTTTGTGGCTTGATCGTAATGCGCTTGATACCAGGAAAAGTCTCAAGACCAAGCATGTCGATCTCATTATCAAAGTGACCTATGTTGCAGACAATGGCATTGTTCTTCATCTTCTTCATGTCGTCAACCATGATGATATCCTTGTTACCAGTGGTAGTGACAAAGATATCAGCAGTGGAGACTACATCCTCAAGGGTAAGGACAGGGATACCTTCCATAAGAGCCTGAAGAGCGCAAATTGGGTCAATCTCAGTAACAATAACACGAGCACCAGCTTGCTTGAGGGCTGCAGCACAACCCTTGCCAACATCACCATAACCACAGACAACAGCCACTTTACCAGCGATCATGACATCAGTAGCCCTCATGAGACCATCAGGGAGAGAGTGACGGCAACCGTACAAGTTGTCAAACTGATAAAGAAAAAAATGAAAAACCAAAATTAGGCAATGCCATGTGCACAAAGAGAACCAAACAACCAATACTTGACAGATCTTTCATTTGAACGGAACCATAATTCTAGGACATGAAGATTGAAAAACGCAGATCAAGCTAGTTTTAAGCAATATCATGTTACAAGCATACTAACTTCACTATGGAGAAGCGAAATCCTATTAAACGCAACAGCAACTTCATGTTTTTCAAAATTGAAATATCTGAAGCCAGAGAAGGTATTAGAGCACATTCAAACAACCTAGATTGATATTACTTAAGATCCATCAATGGTTATGGCAAAATTAAACCTCAGAACCCTAGATCTAACTAAAACTGAAATTATTAACACTAGATCTGCAACTAGTAGAAAAACAGAGACCCAAAAGAGCACAGATCCATATCACAAAAACCCAGATCTAGAGTTGACAAAAGCATGAGAAATGCAATGCTAACAAAAAGAAAAAGTTACATAGAAGTACCTTGCTCTTGGTGACAGAGTCGTTGACATTAATAGCAGGGAACAAGAGGGTTCCATTAAGTTGCATCTGATACAACCTCTTAACACCAGTAGTTGTTTCCTCAGAAACACCAACCAATCTCTCCTTCATCTTATGATACTTCTTAGGATCGCTCTTCAACCCATCTCTAATCAATCCCAAAACAATCTGAAATTCAGCGTTGTCAGTCGAGGCCGGGTCAGGAAGCTGCCCAGTCTTCTCGTAAATCTCCTCAGCCTTCACACCCTCGTGGATCAAAAGCGTAGCATCACCACCATCATCAACGATGAGATCAGGACCACCACCAGGACCCCAGTCAAGTGCTCTCTCAGTGCACCACCAGTACTCCTGGAGTGTCTCACCCTTCCATGCAAAAACCGAGGCGGAGTCACGGGCAGCAGCGGCAGCGGCGTGGTCTTGGGTGGAGAAGATGTTGCAAGAGCACCAGCGGACTTCGGCGCCGAGTGCGGTTAGGGTTTCAATGAGGACAGCGGTTTGGATAGTCATGTGGAGGGATCCGGTGATTCTAGCACCTTTCAAGGGTTGGGAAGGGCCGAATTCCACACGGCATGCCATGAGTCCAGGCATTTCGACTTCAGCCAATTCAATCTCAAGACGGCCGAAGTCGGCTTGGGAAATGTCCTTAACCTTGTACTCACGTCCGCTGTTAGTCTTCTCGACGACGAGAGCCATGGCTAGAGGGACTAAGTAGAAGAAGAAAGCAAGAGTGGGTCGCTTGTCTTTCTTTCTCTCTCACTTGCACAAACCTTGGAAATACTTGTGGGGAGAGCGAGAGAGGCAAAGAAGACGAGGCGAAGAGCGAGGTCTAAGGGTGGGGGTTTGAGGGTATAAATAGGTTAGAGGGAGGAAATGGACGGCTGAGATTGGATCTCGGGGGGTTGGTAGATCACAGGTTGATGATGTGGGGCCTTTTGGATTGACGATGATTTACGGTCATGTGTATTGGGTTTGCTTCCAGTACTTAGAACTAATACCCCATTGCTGTGTTACTTCGCTTATTTGGACATGGAGAGATTATCGGAGTGCTGTCGTTAGGACGCTTGTCCTAGGAATGCTAGAAAATTTGTGTCCTAAAGTTTCATTGTGAACAACTATTATACTATGTTGTCGTAGAGTTATATATAACAGCGGAAATAGAAAGGAGTGTAGTTTTATTTTTTTATTTGACAAGGGAGGAAGAAAATGGGGAGAAATGTTTCGATTTATATTATTCAGCCTATTGGAAAAGTGCGTCAAAATTTAACTAAGCATTATAACATTCAGCCATATAAAATCTATAGAGTATTAGAGATTCATATAGTAAATTGGGTTAGCCTCGATAGTCACTTGATAATCAAATACAAATCTTGAAATGAGTTAAAGAGTGATTTTGCATAATTAATTTTTTTTATGGTAATACTAGCAAAAGAAAAGTTACCGTAATATTAACAAATTTGAATCATTAATTTAGTAAAACTTAATTTATATCATTCATCTTATTAAAATAAACTAATATATTACTTGAATAACAGGTTAACTTAATTTTGGTAATTAATTAAATAAGAAAGAAAGAGAGAGAGAGAGAAAGTCACTAACTAATCTCACATATATTAGGTTACCTTGGTTTGCATTACAATAACAATATATTATTAGCTTTACTATAGAAACCCCTTACGCAATAAGCTTAAATGAAGTTTTAGAAGACCTTGCCTAATCTTAATGTTTCACAATAGGCTCATGCATTCCATAAGATTAAACTATCAAGCTTAGACCATTAGGCTTAGACACTCGGAACCCATGAAAGAACCAACTTATCTCATCCGTTGATCATTAAATCAAGCTAACAATGGTCATAAGGCAACAAACTTTATCAAAATTATCAAACTCATGATTATACCTAAATTTCTTAGAAGATCGGTAAAATCGAAACGTAAAAATATAAGTTTCTACAATTTATATAAATCAAGTTTTAAAAACTATTAATATACTTATAGTAATTATGTAAAACTTAAAATACATAATGCAAATAAAGAAACGAAGAAATTAAGATTTTTTCAATAAAAACTTCTTAATAATATATAATTTAACATGTATGGAAGAAAGACAAATAAAGTTAAAACTAAACTTTTTCTTTTTCTTTTTTTTTTTGAAAAAAGCAATGAATTAAAAAGAACCAAATATTTTTATTCATCTTAAATTATTGATGATATAAACTAAAGTTTATAGTTTTTCTTATAACTTTTGCTATTAGAGTTGCAACATGCATGAAGGCTATAAACATAAAATAAGGGACTAAAAGAAAAAAAAAAGAGGAAAAAAATAAAATAGAAGTAGGAAAATGAAGTAATGCCTTAATAGTTAATGATTTGTAAAAGTTTAGTTGTATTTTTTTATTTTTAACCCATTCAACTCATATACGTAGAATCAGTTAACTCGATAAAAAACATAATTTTTTACCAAATTTACATGTAAACTTAGTTAAAAACGTAAGTTTTTACATAAAAACAATTTTATATATGAATTAATTCTAAAAAACCTCCTAAAATTGTAAATTCATAAAATCATATGAATAGAATCATGATTTTAACCTCTATAATATCCAATAATTCTTCTTATTCCAACACAATTTGGAGACGAGACACAAAGGTCTCTTATCAAGCTACTAAACTAAAGGATTAAACAAATGTCAAAAAACCATAAATCGACAAGTGCTCAAGTTATTCCATCTCATATCTCTAGATTTGCGAAGTTAACGCTTTTAAGCTCTTTGACCTATCATGAGAGTGTCATCTTGCTAAGATTGTTTTCTCATCTCCTTAAGCCCTCTCTAAATCATTCCACTTAAAGTTGTTATCTCAAGCCTTGTACTCTAAGATCATATGAAGTAACGGTGGGCATAATTTGGTTCGATATAATTCGCCTCTCTTATCGAACCAAACCTATTATAACAATTCGATTTTTTTTAGAAGTCGGATCTAATCATACAATTTTATTCATAAATTTTTTTAATATAGTTAAATTTGATTCGATTCGGTCCACGATTCAAACCGTTTATATCAAATTTTCATTAAACATTTTTATCTCCAATAAATATAAAATTTTAAGTGAAATGTACTCAATTTAATCTTAATAATTGATACAAAATTAAGATGAAGAATAACAAGATATGAAAATTTTGATAAAATCTATGAAGATTGACGGAAAAATATATATAAAAGTGCAAAATAATTATGTAAAATTTTTTTATTTAACTAAACGATTCAGTTCCATTCTCTTCCTTAAACTAAACTACGAAACTATGAACTATTTATATATAACTAAATCGAACTGTAAACCAAATAATTCATAAAAAAAATCGATTTTTTTGTTCAATTCACGATTCGCGGTTTTTTTGCCCAACCCTAACATAAAATACATGACCATGCAACATGCATATGACATACATCATCTAGATCCCTACATCTATAAAATTCAAGTATACATGACTATGTAATATGCATTGATACGCATCATCTGAATCCCTATATCTACAAAATTCAAGTATGTAATTAAAAAAGTAAAAACTAAAGTTTAAGTAATAGTGATGTCATTATCCTTCCAAGTCCCAATAAGTATGAAGATTAGGGTTAAATTGATGGCACATAAAATTTTAAGTCTTCATCATAAAACTCTTTCTTATAAGTTGCTATTAAAATCAATTAAATAAATATAGGAACTACAAAGATAGGATAAGAGCAATCAAGTCAAATATGTAGTGGTTTTACCTTATGTATATATTTGCTATTAAAATTCTATCAATGAGGATCCAGCAAACAAGCTGGTGTTTACTAAATTCAAGAATGAGCATTTAGCTATTACAATAATAATGGGTTCTATCTTTGCTTCTACCTCTAGTAAAAGAATATAAAGATGTTAATGGACCTTTTTGGATACAGATCTCCAAGCTTAATTCGACATGTCTAAGACTTAGACCAAGCTCTAATAACCCTATCCGACCTTTCCACTCTTTTGTTGAGCTCCTAACGATAAGTTATTCCTAGCATAGCACAAAATAATTTCTCAAAAACTCCACCGACCTTATCAAGGACCATGACTAGTCTTCAAATACAAGCCTAACTTGACAAGATGAAGATCTCCAATTTTCTAGAGGCTTGGGCCTTCTAGCCTAAGTCAACTAATCCTAACCTGAGCACATGGATAACAATCATAAAGCGAGAGATTAAAAAATAAGGAAAGATAGTTGGTTAAAGATGCACATCCCACCAAACCTAGAGCAAATTTGGGGATATTGATTGCCTTAAGAAAATAGCTCAACTGCAAGCCAATAAGTAACGGATCTTTACACACCCCTTCCATTTTCTTGCACACATAAGTCTCCTTTCTCATTATTGTACATTTAGCTAACTCACATATCAAAATGGCTACACTAGAACACTCTTCGACTATCCGATACTCCCGTAGCCTTATTTTCTATCTTGTAGGTGATCTCAAGTAGTGCTTCAAGATCTACAGTCAATAGTAGAGTAGCCAACAATAACTAAAACTCTCACTTTTGAAGAACTCTTATAGTTTGTATAACTTGCTTCTTTAATCAGTAAAAGAGAAGGGACTTTTTCCTTTGCACAATATCTTTCATGTTTTGTAATTCTTAAACTCAACTCATATTTATAAACCTTAGATGCATAGATCTTCAAGTTTCACTTCCAAATATAGCGAAAGTCTTATTGTTTCTTCAACTTCACAATATGTCTAAACATTTTGAAATCCTCAACAAATTTGTTGAAATAGCCCTTTAAATGATTTCAAATAACTTTACAATAAATTCAACCAAAAAAATCCTTACGAAAAATCTTATTTTGAATTTTGAAACTCAGCATATTTTGATCGATCACAATCACTCCTCACAATTTTCGGAAATCCAAAATTTCATAATTAGCTTTATTGTTTAAACTTATCTACGTATTATTAACTTGAAAATTTGAATGTTACAACATTCAAAACATCTTTGTATTTGCTACAAAATTCAAATAGCCACCTATACGTCCATTATCGTCTCCCAAACAAGTGTATCCTTGTTTCTTTGTGATGTGGGTTGGAGTTTAGATGGAAAAAATTTGAAATTTTTTAATATTTGATATGGATTTTTTTTTTTTTCCAAAGACAAAATTTATTCAAATCCAAGATAATAAATCATTTACAAAATTTTAAAGTGAAATGGTCACTCTTCATTGCTTAAGGGTTGACAATAAGAGTGGAAATTATGAGAAATTACTTGCAAAATAGATAAACAAGGACAATGGATAGTAGTTTTTTAAGGAAGTTTTCAAACATGTTATAAGTGATTTTAAATCGATGATACATAAAGGAAAAAAAAAAACAGCTTAACATGGGAAATTACAATGATATCATTATATTAGTGATAAAAAAAATTATGAATGGTGAAGTAAATATGCACATATAAAGGAAAAAATAAAATATATTATGCCAAATACACTAAATTAAGTATGCTCACTTTAATAATATAGGCGAAATGCCAAGTGTGATGCGTATAAATATCACTGTTCTTAATAATAGTGTGTAAACATATCAATAATTGGTTGGAAAAAAAAGAAAAAACATAATAATAATGGGGACAAATGTAAATGAATATATATATATATAGATAACCATTTTCAATATAAAATGATATAACACTAGTGAAATAACATTATTGTAAAATTTCAACTGCTAAATGATGTAAAATGTTAATATTATAAGTAAGCGATCTGGATAGGTAGAAAAAGACATTAAAAGTCTAATCTTATATTTTAATAATATAGATATAAATATGAATTCCATGTGAATAAGTATGGGACATGACTAAGTGTCCTATTTAGGATCAAAACACTAATAAATTTAAAACTTATTTTGTTGGACTTATATTTATAGAGAAGTTATCAAAACACTCCACTAATACATTGTTAATACTGAGCTTAAAAACATAACCACATTGCAAAGCATAACCCCAAGGTTTGCATTGAATTATTAAAAGTAATATATATGATATAGAAGTATATATGCATATCTATACGTAATTTTATTTTTTTTTAAGAGATAATAATATACTAAGTATGTAAGATTAATGTACTTTTATGGATGTATATGTACCAATATCTCAAACTAATGTATATATTTAATATGTAATGATATAGAAACCTTAGACACAGGTTTGTGTGCATGTATGTGTGTACATATATAAATATATATATATATATATATATATATATATACATGCACATATTGTAATCCGTATAGATATGTTGTATGGAGTATAATATGACATAAATACAATATCTGTACATCATAGATAATACATTGTTCTATACATATACATACCATCCTATTAATATCTTTTACTTATAGGTCTATTTCTTATATAATCATAATGTTGAAATTATGAAATATGTTTAACACCATAATAGTACGTTAGACAAAGAAATTATAAAAAGATATTGTAAAATATATATATGCATATATAAGTACTTATATTATATTACATTATATTTTAATGTTTACCTAATTACAAGACCATATTGTAATATGTATAGAAATGTAATTGCATGGAATATAATACATCATAAATTCAATATCCGTGCATCATAGATAGTACAGTGTTCTATAAATATATATATATACACATACACATATATATGTATATACTATTCTATTGATATCTTTTACTTACATATGGGTATATTTTTTATATGATCATAACATTAAATTCTTGAAGTAAATTTGAGTTAAACAACTTTTAATATTATATTAGATAAAAAATTAGGAAAAATATAAGTAACCCCTCTAAACATTGATTTCTGTACAAATTGATCTCATAAACTTTCAAAATATGATTTTTGATCTTTTAAACGTTGATAATTTGATAAATAACCCTCATAAATTGGGAATAACTCTTTTAAATTTTGATTTTGGCGCGCAAATACGCTCTTAACTTATCAAAATGTATTTTAAGACCCCCAAAACTTTGATCATAGTGTAATTTTTTCTAACTAAAAAGGAAAATGTTATTTATATTATCAATTTATCAAAATTTAAGAGGTCAAAAACCGCACTTTGAAAATTTAATAGGTCAATCCACATCTACATCAAAGTTTAAAAAGGTTATTTGTAATTTACTCAAAAGAATTTATAAAAACATATTGTAAAACATACATAAATACTTTTATTATATGTTTGATAGAGTACATATATTAGGTAAAGTAAGTATCACATAATGTATAAAACATATTATATTCATATAACACATTACCCAAATATTATAACGAGATAAGTATATAAAAACCAATTGCAACGGTTATGGGATAAGATTTATCATGCATACCCTTGCTCACCATAATGCTTACATACACCATCTGTATGTATATGGGATTATAATAAATCTAAAAGGGGGAAAGGCACTCTTAATTGAGTTTTGTAAACCTTAAATCGAGTATAGGACCTTAAATATTTTGTGTAAGATTAATAGACCAATTCAATAATATAGGCAAAAATCTTAGAAATAATCGAGTAGAAGGTTAAGTAAGTTGGTTTAATTAAATGTAAACGCATCATTGTTTTAGAGATGATGAGTTATTATGCTTGGTTTTATGCACAAGCAAATTGGTTGTGCATATATTTGATCATGCTTGATGGATAAGTACCTAAATATATTATGCTTGGTTTTTCGTATTGCTTTTATACCTTATATTACCATCAATTGTTTGCAATACCATTTCACCACCAATAGCTCAATAACAAAACGGTAAAGCCAATAAAGATGACTAACATTGAATAACTTAGATGTGTTAGACTTATTGACCAAATACCGATTTTTAGGAGAGGCAATAGGTTGCCTTTTTTAGCTTAAGTTGAACTAAATAACAAAAGAGGAGATTATGGTAAGACATAACTTGTTTGATAAGGTCTTTAGTAGAAAAAAAGTTTCTACATTACACAATTTTAGGTTTGGTCATCAATCATTTGCATATTAGAAACCCAACTCCTTAAATCTAAATTAGTATGAAGCTACTTTTTATAATATCACATTAGACTAGATAATGATATGTGCATAACATTGTCATGTTCATGTATAATTTGGATGACAACCTTGGTTAATGCTACATTATGGTGTAATAGCAAGTTTTTTACCAATTAAAGAACACAAGATGGTTCTAACCTTAGGTTATCCATGCCATAGAATCCCCTTTCATTTTCTAGAGGCAAATTCTGATGCTTTAAAATCTTATACCCCATATTTTCTTTCTAACACATTCATATTTGTATCTATATGTATATATTCATCTACTAACATTTATTGAAGTTCTAAAACTAGTAATTAGGCTATAGTCTTTACTATTCTCACATACAGAGTAGTCATCATATATGAAAGAAAGGAAGCTTATAGGATAAGTTTAAAGTCAACCCTAGATTTAAATCATGACAATTATTTGTGTAACAATTACTGGGGTCAAATGCTTTTAACTGTGGTGAATGGACCTACTAAGTATTATCATTTGGTGCTCCTAATGGTCCTTTTATAGCCACTAAGGTAACTAATATGGTCTTATAGACTGTGTAAATGGCCCTAATATTTGGACCTAAAGTACTTTAATGAAAGTAATTTAGAATTTGAAGGCATAAGCTCGAAAACTTAAGAATTCCTAAGAAAGAAGGTTTAAACATTTGAGGAAATATCAAGTAACATCTAACCTCAAAAGCAATTTGAAATTGAATCATACCAAAGATATGTTTTTGAGATGTTTGACATGAAAATAGAAAATGTTGAAATTGAAAACCTAGTGTTAGGAAGTTTAGAAAACATGCTCTAATCCTTAAATATATCTACTATTTGATTATTTACCTATCAGAGCTTAGAAAATCATTAAATTTTACTCCCCAATTCAGTTGTGCCACTTAAAATGCTATAGCAAATCAAGTTGTGCCAACTCAAGCCCTTAAAGCCAATAGAAATGCACCATTGTGGAGCCTCAAAACAAGTAGAATCACACCACTTCACTTTAAAGCTTTTAAGACCAAAAGTGATGTAACACCTCTTACATACATATAATCTTAATTTGCACTACCTCAAGCTTATTTTTCGTCAAAATTTTGAATCACCTTATCTTACTTGGAATTGTTTCATGCTTTTAACATGTTTAGGTGTTCCCACTTATCTTTCTTAAGCAATGCACTACCTAAACATCTCCTTTACACTAAATAACATCCTGTTGTGCCACTTAGCACTTTTGGGCACCTCTTACTTACTTTAATAACCTTTCTCCCTATAAGTACTTTAAGGTAGCTTGTATTATTTATTCATTCCCAAAACAAAAAATAATACATAGCGTGAACCATATATAACTAATGATATACCATGAGGTCATCAATCCCATCTCCACCACCCCCCGTCCCCTACCCCCACCCTACCCCACCACACACACACACACACACCAACAACACACACACGTACACACACAAAACAAACCAAAGGGGGCAACAAATTTAAGTTATGAAGCCAATAAGCATCACTTTCTAGCCATCCATACCTCTTGGTTGTAACACCTACTACTATTCTTATTGACAAAGTACTTGCTTTCTACCTTTTAATAATAGCTTGACCTACCGATCTTATCTAACTAAACAAACTCTTAAAATCCTTTTAGCTATGAGCTAATCAAATCTAAATGCTCAATTATAAGCAACATCTTGTAAAGTCTAGTGATATTAGAAGCTTTGTTAGATAAACTTTGGGAGGAAGCTAATATTTGACCATCTTAAGAGAATTTCACAGAATCAATTGAGATAAAGGATCACTTATAGCACTTAATTTTGAATTAAGGTGAGTGTCATTAGACTTTACTTTTATTCTTTTAAGTTTAGTTTTTCAATTATGTGATTCTTGAGACTTTTGTACATGATATGGATATTTTAAGTGAGCTGGTTAACTTTTCATGTTAATTTGCCATCTGAATAGATGACTTACGATTAAAGTTTCTAAATTTTTCTATGTAGATTTCTAAGAGAAATTACTTAAATCATCAAAACTAGAGAGTGCAACCCTCGTGTTTAGTTACCACTGTTGAGTTTGAAACCTTGAAAAGAGTACAAGTGATAAGTTAAGGGAAGGTGAGGATGACATCAAGTCATCATGCCCCTTATGCCTTGGGTAATAAGTGTGCTACAATGGCAAGGACAAAGGTTTACGATCCTGTGAAGGTAAGCTAACTTCAAAAACTCATCCTCAATTCAAATTGCATTCTACAACTCACTTACATAAAGTCAAAATCACTAGTAATAGTCAATTAGCCAAATGACGGTGAATTTGTTCCCAAACTTTATACACATTGCACATCACATTATCAAAGCTGGCCATGCTCGAAATTGTTACCTTAACCACAAGGAGGGGAGTACCAAAGGTAGGGCTAATGATTGGAGTGAAGTCATAACAAGGTACCTACACTGAAAGGTGAGGCTGGATTACCTCCTTTTCAAGGAGAGTTAATGCTTGTTAGGTATTTTGGTTTGACATTGCTTTACATGCAAAAGGAGGCAAGCTAAATCCAAGTCAAACTTAGAGATGGAAATTTTCTTTCATTTCTCAATGGTGAAGTAAGACTAAGAGGTTGGAATAAGTTGCTAGGATCCCCTTTTTGACGTCCACAAGCCTTTCCCACTTGGCAACATGCGAGGGAAAAAAGGAAAGAAGGGGATAGGGTTACTATCGCCTTTAACATAATAGGCCCTAGTAGAATCTCACACGATGGGATAGCTTAATAGTAAAGCATGCCCTTGATAATTGCATCGTTGTGCCTAATCTATGAGGAATGATGGGAATCAAGCTACCGAACCTTTGACCTGCAGCTAAGCTTGAGAACTAGAGGAGCTGACATGATAAATCCTTCTATTCCAACTAACCCCTACTAAGGCCGAGTATGTCCTTGCTGAGGCCAAGTATGTCTTGCTGAGGCCAAGTATGTTTTGCTAAGGCTGAGTACTTCTTTGCCCAATCACCTTTAATGTCGTGCCGTATGACCGCCTATTACTCTATGGTATACTAAGTTGATGATTACTCTCTAGCGCCAAGCCAACTAATAACTCTATATCATCCTTGCCGAAAAGCCAAGAGATAGAGAATTTGAACTGACTAATCCATCACTGCTAGACAAGCTCATCCGTCCGTACTTTTTGTCCGCATCTCCTAATAACCTCGCTAATCCAACATTACCACATGTACATTATCATATGTAGAATCTGTTGTACCAATAATTGTTTTCCTTATATATTCATTTTTACCCTTTCGTATCGTGTACATTACTTCTTTAGGAAATGTCATTTTTCTCTTTTCCTTTTTGGGCAGGTTGCTCTAACTTATGGGTATAAATACCCTTATACTTGTAGTTGTAAAAGGCAGATTATCTTCAATACATTTGAGTACTTTCTTCTTGGAGTAAACACTGTTTGTTTACTTTCGGCACCACTCTTCTCATTTCCCTTAAACAAGGTTAGGTGGCGAGTAACCTCATTGGACTAATTCGTGCGTCATATCGAATTATGCTATGAGTTCTTGAAAGTTCCATTGGTGCGTCATATCCTCTGGAGCTATTCGGAGGTTTTGCTTACTATTATCATTCTTCACTTTCATTCTTTCACACATTTCCCCATTAACTCTTTTTAAGCTTTTTGTAAGCTCGAACCCATCCAACGACCGGGTTTATCTGTTCTTAGTCACGGTTTACAATATCTTGGTATCAAGGTAAAGGTTTTGTGTAAACTGTAGTTAGTTCTTGAAGTTTTGTTGTACTCTATTTTGAGTGTGTGAAACAAAGTCGATTATTGTGTTCATTTAACTGTTGTGTTATTAGCTGTTTGCTTTCTGAAGTGTTTATTTAAATTCTGAATATGTGAGAAAAAATAATAGACCCAAATATAAATATTAGTACTGGTGATGGCAATGGGGTTGCCTACCATGGGCATCAATCTCAGGGAACTCCCAAAAGTACTGACAAGAGGCTCGATGAGATAGCTCATCTCTTAGTAGATTTGACTCAAGCTGTTCATGCATTGTCTTATCGACCCACTGAAGTCGTACAAAACACTCCATAAGTTACTCAACCTATTAGAGGTCAGAACCCAACTCGACCAGTTCAAGGTAAAGGAGTTGGTGGACGAGTACGGCAAACGATAACCTGAGAGAGTTTAATGAGGAGGAAGAGTATTTGAAGAGGAATGTATACAAGTCCTCAGAGCATTCGACCATGTGAAGCTTCAGATTCCCAGTTTCAATGGATCTGGGAATGCTAACAAGTATCTGGATTGGGAAGAAAAGGTGGAGCGTGTATTTAATTATTATCAGTATGAGGATTATGAGAAAGTAAGAATTGCTAATGTTGAATTCTCTAGGTATGCTGCCATGTGGTAGAAGAATTTTTAAGCCATGAGAAGATGAGAGGGGTACCGAGAGATTAACACTTGGCCCGAGATGAAGAGAGTGCTCAGAAACATATTCGTGTCTGAAAAATACCTCCAAGATGTTTTCATTTGGCTTTAAGAGCAGAGACAAGGAGGCCAAACTGTTGAAGAGTATGTTTAAGAATTTCAAATGCTTATGATGTGTTACGAAGTGGAGGAACCACTAGCTCGAATAGTCTTAAGGTTCATTATCGGATTGAGAGGAGACATTAGAGATCTTGTGAAGCTCCAACGATTTGACACAATGGATGAAGCTGTTAGGATTGCCTAGTGAGTAGAGAGGCAAAGAAGGAGTCGAGATACAACCAAAATGCTGACTAATCAACCTGGTCAAGCAAGTCACCGAGCTTAGTCAAGTATCAAGCCGAGTAGAAGGGTTGATGTCAGAGCTAAGCAAAAAGGCCGACCCGATGGTGAAGTGCTAACCCGAACTTATGAGAAGGGGCAAGGGTCTAGCAAGAAAACGAGCTAGATCAAGTTCTTCAAGTGCTAAGGGTTTGGACATATGGCTGCTCAGTACCCAAACTGACGAACGATGGTCATTAAAGGAGACATCCCGAAGTTAGAAGTAAAGAGTATGGATGAGGAGCTTGAGGAGGAGGTTCCAATTGAGAAAGAAAATGCCAAGAAACAACTTATTAAGGAGGACGTGTTTCCTAAGGACTTAAACTAGTTGCTTATGGTTGTTTAACGCACAATGAGCATGGAACCTTCATGAGAGGAGGAGCAAAGGGAGAATTTATTTCACACCACCTGCAAGGTAAATGATCAAATGTATGCTCTCATTATGGATAGTGGAAGTTGCACCAATGTGGCATCGGCCGATCTTGTTTCCAAACTGAAGCTACCAACTGTTGCACATCCTAGGCTATATAAGTTGCACCAATTGAGTGAGAAAGGAGCATTACATATCACTTGGCAAATACTACTATCGATCATTGTAAGGAATTACTCTAACCAAATCCTCTGCAACGTACTAACTATGTACACTTCCCACATGTTGCTGGGTAGGCCGTGGTTGTCTGATAAGAGAGTTATACATGATAGCTATAGGAACATGTATATGTTCGAGAAGGATAACCAAAAGATCACGTTGAATCTGATGCTACCGAGAGAAATTAACAAGTTACAGACAAAACTTGCTCACGGATCGAATAATGCTCTAGTGATGAGTAGAGTCGAGCTTCGAGAGGCCATCAATGCTGATGAGCTGATCCTATTATTGGTTAGGCAACTATTGGAAATGAAGGAGCGAGGTGAGCTTCTCCAAGAAATCAAGGAGTTGTTAAATGAATATGCCAACCTATTCCTAGAACAGTTACTTAAAGGGTTGCCCCGAATCCAAAGCATAAAGCATTGCATTGACCTAGTACCCGACGTTTCACTGCCGAATAAGCCAGCTTATCGAATGAATCCCGAGCAAGCTTCTGAACTCTAACGTCAAGTTAATGAGTTGCTAAAGAGAGGCTATCTAAGAAAGAGTCTCAACCCTTGTACTGTGCCTAAACTTCTAGTATTGAAGAAGGATGGAACCTGGTGGATATATGTTGATAGCTGAGCCGTAAACAAAATCACGATCAAATATGAGTATCCTATCCCGAGGCTAGAAGACATGTTAGATAAACTGAGTAGAGTCAAGATTTTCAGCAAGATTGATCTTAAATCTGGCTACCATCAAATTTGCATAAAACCAAAAGACAAGTGGAAGACTGCATTCAAGACTCGACATGGACTTTACGAACAGATGGTCATGCCCTTCGGCTTGTTAAATACCCCGAGCACTTTCATGAGGCTTATGAACCATGTGCTGAGATATCTCATTGGGAAGTATGTCATAGTGTACTTTAACGACATCCTAATATACAGTGCTGACACGCCAAGTCATTGTAAACATCTTAAAGCAGTCTTGGAAATCCTCCATACTAAGAGACTATTCGGTAATTTAAAGAAATGTTGTTTTTATCAGGAGGAAGTGGTATTCTTGGGCTACGTAGTCAGTGGAGGAGGCTTGCAAGTTGATGATGAAAAGATCCGAGCAATTTTCGAGTATTCGACTCCTACTACTTGTGCCGATATGAGAAGTTTCCACGGACTGGCTTTGTTTTATAGAAGGTTTATTAGGAATTTCAGCACCATCACTGCGTCGCTTACTAAGCTAACAAAGAAGAACATTGACTTCTAATGGGGAGAAAGGGAGGAGAGGAGTTTTGCCAACATAAAAGAAAAATTGACCTCTGCCCCAGTATTAGTACTACCTGACTTTGACAAAATTTTTAAGCTATAATGCGATGCATCAGGCATTAGAATAAGCGTTGTCCTGATATATGAAGACCAACCAATTGCCTTCCATAATAAGAAGCTTCAAAGACTGCAGCTGAACTACTCTGTGTATGACAAGGAACTTTTGGCATTGATCCAAGCGATGCAAGTATGGTAACATTATTTATTACCAAGAGAATTTGTCATATATACTAACCATGAACCATTAAAGTACCTTCGAAGTTTGATCAAGTTGTCAAAGCGGTAGGCAAGATGGGTTGAATTCCTTGAAGGATTCGATTTCATAATTAAGTATAAGCAGGGAAAGAGCAATGTAGTTGCAGATACTCTTTCGAGGAGGCATGCGCTTTTATCAGAACTGTAGACTAAGCTATTTGGGTTTGCAAGTATTAAAGAACAGTACTCTAAGGATCCACACTTTGAACCAATAATTTCACGATACGTAGATGGGAGGACAGTGGACAAGTATTATGTCGAGGATGGTTACCTGTTTCGAAAGGGGAAATTATGCGTGCTGACTTATTCCCTATGGGAATTATTAATTAGGGAAGCCTACAGTGAAGGACTCTCCAAACACTTTGGGGAGAAGAGGACCTGTGAACTATTAAATGGCTTATTCTTTTCGTCGAATTGTCAAAAGTTGTGTTGTGTGTAAAAAGGCCAAGTGCAGAGCCGAACAAGGAAAAAGCAATGCCCCTACCTATTCTGACAAAGCCGTGGACTGAACTAAGTATGGATTTTGTTCTCGGATTGCCGCGAACTACCTGAAGCAAAGATTCTATAATGGTCGTCGTAGATCAATTCAGTAAGATCGCATACTTCGTGCCCTGCACCAAAACTAACGACGCTTCGGCTATTGCTTCTTTTTTCTTACAGGAAGTTATGCAGATAGATGACGTACCGAGAAGTGTAGTTTTCGATAGAGACCCAAAGTTTTTAAGCTATTTCTGAAGAACCCTGTGGTGTCGGCTGGGAACCAAATTACTCTTCAATACCTCATGTCACCCACAAACTGACAACCAAATAGAAGTAGTTAATCGTACCTTGGGCTTACTACTCCGAGCTGCAGTAGACAAAAACTTGGCTAATTGGGAAATTTGCCTACCATTGGTCGAGTTCACCTATAACCAAACCATACATAACACTACTAACCAAACTCCCTTCGAGGTGGCCTATGGATTCGATTCCAAGTTGCCCCTAGACCACACCCTTGTACAAACACCCGTACAAGAGGACCTTAATGCCTCAGCCAAAGCATAATCTCTCCAGCACATCTATGATAAGATCACTCGGTACATCAATTAAACCGCTAGCAGAATATGAGAAAAAACGAAGGGTAAGTTGGCTAAACAATTTCAGCTAAGAGACTTGGTATGGTTACACCTCAGCAAGGAATGGTTTCGAAATAAGAGGAAGAACAAATTATTTGCAAGAACAGAAGGACTTTTCAAAATTGGAATTGCTTGAAGACTATGGGGTTTCTAATGCCTTCAACATTGCCAACCTCAGTTCATATCACCCTGATGGAGAACTGAGCGAACATCATTCGGATTTAATCCCAAATCCAAAACAACCAAAAGGGAATTATGGGAATCAAGCTACTAAATCTCTAACCTGCAATCGAGCCCGAGGACTAAAGAGGCTAGCACAACGAATCTTTTTGTTCTAGCCAACCCCTGTAGAGGCCGAGTACTTCCTTATTGAGTTACCTTTAATGCCGTGCCGTATGATCGCCCATTACTCTATGGTATGCCAAGTTGATGATTACTCTCTAGCGCCGAACTGACTAATAATTCTGCATCATCCTTGTCGAGAAGCTAAGAGATAAAGAATCCAAATTAACTAAGCCATCCCTGCTAGGATAAGCTCATCTGTTCGTACTTTTTGTCCGCATCTCCTAACAACCTTACCAATGCAATATCGCCATGTGTATAGTATCATATGTAGAATCAATAGCATCAATGATTGTTTTCCTTGTATATTCATTTTTACTCTTTTATATCATATACATTACTTCTTTAAGAAATGTCCTTTTTGTCTTTTCCCTTCCGAGCAAGTTGTCCTAACTTACAAGTATTAATACTTTTGTACTTGTAGTCGTAAAAGGTAAATAACCTTAAATACACTTTCAATACTTTCTTCTTAGCGTAAACACTATTTGTTTACTCTTGGCATCACTCTTATTCTTTCCCTTAAGTAAGGTTAGGTGGCGAATAACCTCATTGGACTAATTCATATATCGTATCGAATTGTGCCGTGAGTCTTCGAAAGTTCTATTAGTGCGTCATATCCTCTAGAGCTGTTTGTGGGTTTTGCTTACTATTATCATTCTTCACTTTTACTCTTTCACACTTTTCCCCATTAACCCTTTAAGAGCTTTTTGTAAGCTTGGACCCATCCAACAACCGGCTTTGTCTATTCTTGATCACAGTTTGCAACAAAAGCTTTCAGCCAAATGGATATTTAATGTACTCTTTAGCACCTAACCTTGAGATGCATATTAGTAAGGCATACTTGTCCTATTCAAATGGGTTGAAATGAAACCCCTCTTCAAAAAGATAAATGGGATGATTTAGGTGAGATCTAGTGTAGATCCAACTTTCCATTCACTTGTGGGAACCAAGTAGTCCAGGGGAATCACTATGGCTCCTCTCTTCTTGAGAATCCATATACTCCTTATGAATGTATGGATAGCTATCTCTTGAGCACAAGTTTAGTTCCACTTGAATAGGAAAATAAAATAAAGCACCTAACAACGTATCTTCACTATTAATCTTAACATTAATAAAATGATATGAATTAATTAGATATATAACATGTTCACATTGAAGATAAATGTGCTTTTGAAACTATATGTAGCCCCATAGCAAACCTCATATTAAAGCTAAATGTTCACTAATGTTTGTACGATTTTATCAATCTAAAGAGCTTAAAGTGAGGTGATAATATGCTTGATGATAGTTGTGTAGATACTAAGCTTGAATTGGGGGGCATAGTCTGTATATTTGAATGGAGATTTTTTATGAGCATTGATGAATATTTAGGTAAGCTTAGAGAGGAGGACAAAAGGTTCGAAAAAAGGTTAGGTAACTCATCTACTCTCGATCTTTATCATAGAGATTGAGAGTATGTCATTTCTTTAAGCATGCGTAAAATCGAGTTAGTATTTAATGTGTGAATTCCCTACTCCTATTTTTTGTTGGATAAATGTGTGATAGCACGTAATCTTATATATTATTCCCAACTTATCACATTTGGCATATAAAAATGAGCCAAAATGAAATCACGATTCTAAGTTTCATTCCCATTCCCCTTACTTGAAAGTACATTTTGAAACTAGAATCGTGATTCCAGCTTTAAGAGGAAATTTGATTCTATCTTTGAAAAGGTAGAATCGTAATTGTTTTCTCATTTCATTCATTATGAATAATTAAAATTACTTTTATAACCTTCAAAGAAATTATAGCATACAATAATTAAAAGCATTTTTGACAAATAATACTATTTAAAGATTTAATGACATTCCATTTGATTCTATATAAAAAAATGATTTTTCATTTCGGTTCTCATTCCATTCCTTCATACTAAAAGTGACATTAAAGAATATATTCATATGCATTTTAATATTAGTTTATTATAAAAATTGATTAAAAGACATGAAATCTACATTTAGAGGGTCAAATACATAATATTTAGGGAAAGAATTCGCAATCATGGCTTATATAATATTTACATTTTTTACCTTGATTTTATGTTATTATAATGTATGAACTTTTGTAATGCAAAACTAGAAGATATATACATTTTTTATAAGTGCAAACTACACATAAAAGGAAGCCTAGAGAGAAAAAATAAAAATAAAAAAGAAGAAGAAGAAAATGACAAAAGGAGAAGCCTTAGTCATATAAATGTTGTAGATATGTATTATTTATTTTGGTTCCCTATATACAAAATGAGAAAGGAAGACTTTAGACTTTTTAATTTTTTTCTCCCTTTTTTGGTATCACCATTCATTTTCCAAATCAAAAGAAAAGCTCACTAGAAGGTAATTACTTTTTTTGACATTATTTAAAAATTTTGTTATTTCACTTTAAGAAGTCACACAGAGTTCCTCTTGTCCTTTAATATTTGATGATCAAAGGGCAACAAAACCCTTATTCTTCTAATTTTCTTCGTTCATTTTGAGGCACTAGTAGAGTTAGTTTTTATTTTCCTTTAAAGATTTCAACTAAGGAACAAGTTAGTAATCTAACTTATACATGGATTGGAGTAAAGGAATTACTAATCAAGATTTTTTCATTTCCTTTTTTGTTTTCATTACTATGGACTATTGCTCTTATGTACTTGATTAACATCATGAATTAGTTACAATGCCTTAGAACTTAGGATGCTACAACTTATCATACCTATCATCACTAGGTAATAACACGCTGAAGCATCTAGAACCTACAAAACCTATCTATCATTCGTAATAGAACACAATAATGGCTAACACTCAAACATGAGTCTCCATAAATAATCACATAAAGGAGTGGCTCAATGTTCTACTCGGTTCATAAAAGTACGTAAAGGTAATCTGGAAAGCCAATTGAAATATAATCTTATTATTAGAGTTCACAAGCTCTAGCACATTTGATAACTAACCAAAACTAATAGAAACTAAGGTCTCAAACTATTCCACATCAATCTAACATACATTGAATAGCCAGAGTCTCAAATGACTCCCTAATAACCTAACAAGACGAACACAAAACTAACTAGAAGATGTAACAAAACAAAAGAAGTTCAATCTCTTTGTATGAGTCTTATACATCAAATTATACAAACTCACTACCATCATTAAAATAATACTCACCTTATTGTCATAAGCATAATTATATCAAGATAAAGCCTAAAGAGGTACTTAAACTTTTTTTTTTTCATTTTAGTACTTAAACTTTAAATTTGCTAATTTTAGTACCTTAATTTTTTAAATTAGACAAAATGGCATTTTTGTTATAGTAGCTATTATTATAACATAATGGGATAATAGCATGAATACATCAACTTTCATTTTGTTTCAATTTTAGTGCTTAAACTTTTATTTATTTTTTTATTTTGGTACTTCAACTTTTTAAAGTGAAATAAATAAATTTTTATTTATTATAATAGATTAATAAATAATAATTAACAATAATATATTTAAAAAATTTTAAAAAAATAAAAGAATATATTTGGTTCTTGAAATTCTATCTGCACATATGGTCTTTGTAGACAATATCCAACCTTTACAAGTTTTTATATTTTTAAATAAATTATATCATTTATTTGATCTAATACTGTAAAACTTCTAATATCTGATCACAAACATAAATACTAGGTTTAGAACCCCATTCAACACTTTCCAACTCAACTCAAAGCTTCTATCCTTCAACTAAACCCTTTACCTCATACTCTGAACACTAAAGTAATACATTACGTGCTTCACAAATCCTTTTATTTTTCCTCTTACCTATTCTCTTATTTGTCCTCTATGTGTCAAAACTAAACGCACTCATAAAACACCCACACCAGCAACTTCACACCCATATGATAGCACTTATATACACTTGGTTGCTCATGCACATGAATAAGATACAACACATATTAACACACTAACATACATAACACAACATATACTTACATATACCTCGTACATAACATACGCTCACACATTTACACAACATAGACATTCATTCTACACCACCGTACACACATACATGGCACACAACTAACATACATTCCACAAGCACATGATTTGCATACATATACACATTAACTACAATAAAGCGCACCTATGCTCTAGCACAATGCATGCTTCCCAACACTAAACATACATATACATATCACAAAACACAAACCAACTTACAATGCTCACATAAACAACAATTAAAAAAAAAAAACACACACACACAATTATAGCACTTATGCACATAAACTCACACCTCATGACACATACATACACCAAAACAAGCAGACAACTCACTATACATGGCTGTTACATCTTATACAATATACACACATAGATTATGCTCAACACATACCAACATCTATAAGTACATAAGGCAACCAAGATGAGAACATCACACACATGACCAACTCTTCACCAAGAAACCATCCACTACTCCAAACAATAGCTGTATTCCCCATGCACAACACCTAAATGAATTCCATCATCCTAACAAACTCCCACAAATAATGCAAACTTTATAAAAAAAAATGAAAAGATAAACAAAAACTTACTTAAAAGTCAATGAAAAATTTATTTCTTTATGTCTTCTCCTCTTTCTTTTAATGGAGAAAATTGTTTCTTAAAGGTATAAGTTGAGAAAGAAAGGAAATTGCCCATAAAGTGGAAAAAATAGTTAAGAAAAGGAAACAAAAAGGAAAATGAGCTAGATTATTTTTTAGTTTTTTAACAAGCAGGAAGTTTTTGTAAAGTTTGAGTGACCTTTTTGCCCCTAATTTAAAAAGATTAACAAAAATCTTTTTTTGTTTATGGGTTTTACATTAGTTGTATGTTTAAGATACCAAGTGGTTGATTATGTTATTGTTTCATTAAGTAGTTGAGTGGATTATTTCTTAGATTCTTGATCATAGAGCATACATTTTTTGTTTTTGGAATGCATTATATATTAGGTTAGGATTTAGGAGAATGTAATCTAATTAATTCCCCAATAAGCTAACTTAAATTATAGTTATATCATTAATTTTGTAATAAGCTAACTTGGATTATAGTTAGTATGGGGACATGTATTGTAATTTGGTTAAGGTCCAAGACATTTAAAGCTTAATCAATTTTTCCCTTGATATGCAAAAAGCCTAAGAGGTGAAACCTAAACAACCAAGAATAAAGCAAGTGAAATTAAATGTTTTAATTTCTTGGAGTAGTTTTGTGAGAAGAATTGGGTACAAGTGGACCAATGGAGGCTATACATATTTTATTACATTATCCTTGGTAGTTTGACAAAAATACCTTTTATAGTAGAACATTCAATTCTTATTTCTTTAATAAGGAAGACAAAAATATTATATTGCAACCTATGTTTTAAGAGAAAGTACAACAAGACCAAAGGATCCCACAATATAGTGGGAATGGTAAGTAAAAAAGATTTTGCAAGTGTTAAGAACAAGAAGAAATTTTATGCAGGTTTTCAAGGCAAAAGAGGAAAGTTTCAAGGTTGAATCTTTCACTACCCCTACGATGATGATAAGAATTGAGATCCCACAATATGTCCCCATTATCTAAGGAAGGGTGATGACATGTTAGAAAGCTTTAGAACAAGGAATAACACCCTTCAAATATGGTGGACATTCAAGTTAGAGAGATACATAGCTAGACAACACACCCATGTTGCCCAATGTGTTAAACAACTCGTACAACAACAAAATCAACATGCCCATATTGATGTTAAGGGTTGCAGCTCGAGAGTTATACAGTCACCAACACAATTATGTTGGCAACCGCATTTACAACATGGGCATTTTTTTACAAATCCTTTATTTTTAACTAGTTAAATTTACTTTAATCACAAGTTTATCCTTATAACATTGTTCTAAATCTTAGTATTTAAGATCTTTTCAGGTTATATTCATTCGGTTTTGGCCTTTTAATGTTGAGACATTATAATCTCACTCCCTTTTAGAGATTAAATTCAGTTGTTGATTGAGTGTTTGTTTCACCTTTAAGATTTATTCTTATCAATCTAATAGATTGTGACGAACTTTTATCTTGAGTAATTGTTGTCGTGAGTCATATTGATAGCAATTAAATCAACAAATCCTTTTGACTAAATTTCCAGATTGTGAGACTTATTAATGGGGAATTCAAGCCTTAATTCAAACTATCGATTTTAACTTGCCTAATTAATATTTTGTCCATATCCATTATTTTTTTATTCTTGCTTTAAATAAACACCATAAAAATTCCACCTTTATTATTCATAAAGCCTTAAAATTATAATTCCTTATGATCTAAGTACATCATAGAAATGGTATGCAAACAACCCTACTGGTTTTGCCCGTATCAGACTTTTCTTCTTGAAAATCTGATGCTGTGGTTCTCGTTGATGTTGACTGATTTTATTTTTTTGTTCTACAAGTACTGGAGGTAATCGGAGAATGTGACCTGTTGCTGCAATAAATCTGAACTCAACCGCCCTCCAATTTGATGATCCTTCATGATTTATCTCTGCAGGAGCACACCATACCGCAACAACAACAATTCCAAAGAAGATTTAAGATGGTCCTATTGGTTGTATTGATTCACCCACCAATATAATAAATGATGAATGTCTTGAAAACTTTGAAGCTTTGGTAGATTGACGAATTGCAGGCAAATTTCCAGATCAGTAAGAAATAGCAAAACATTTTTACTTGGCGCAGGTACCGACCATGCAAAGTTTCCATCACCACATAGGTATATAAATATATGTGTGTGTATGTAAATATAATCCAACCCATAATTGATGTAAATTGCAGTTTAGGCGAAGAATAAGAAAAAGAATCGATCTTACAACTACGAAGACTAACAGAGTTGCATTTTTTGCTCTCTCTCTCTCTCTCTCTCTCTATATATATATATATACATATATATATGTAGGTATGTATGTCTATATGTACATACGTACATAAGTATACATACACAAACTTCTCCATGAATGTTCCCATTTTTTGTTCTTTATAAATACGTATGTATGTACCAACTTTTGCAGAAATTAAGGTATTTTTGTTCTTTGTTTTTTTTCTTTCGAAAAAACATACATTCTCCCAAGGTGGGCTAAAAAAACGACCAAACTAAACCAATTTATAAAATTTTTTTTTTATTATAATATGGTACTTAAAAGAATTCTTTTGATTTACATTTATTAAAATGTATATGTATTAAGTTTTTAATTACCATAATGTGTAAATTATGTATATAATTTGACTTAAAATTTATATTATATATTATTTTATAAATAAAATTAGTTATTGATAAATATTTGAAATTTTTTAATCATATTAATATTAACTTCATCAAGCTCTATTATAATATTAATACTTATTATTATTAAATAGATTGAATACTAGAGATTACATGTTATATAAATATATTTTCTTAATCTAGAAGTTGTAGTTCTACCCGTACATCAAATCAAACCAAAGTGAAATCTATAATTTGGAAAAATTCATAATTCACATGGTACATTCTAGTTCGGAGTTATAAAATAATCAAATTACATTTTGATGATTTGATTTGGTGTAGAGGAAAAACTAAACCAAATTACCTACTCTCAAGCCACCCATAGCAAAAATAAATAAATAAATAAATAAAAAGAGCATAACTGGNAAATTTTTTAATCATATTAACATTAACTTCATCAAGCTCTATTATAATATTAATACTTATTATTATTAAATAGATTGAATACTAGAGATTACATGTTATATAAATATATTTTCTTAATCTAGAAGTTGTAGTTCTACCCGTACATCAAATCAAACCAAAGTGAAATCTATAATTTGGAAAAATTCATAATTCACATGGTACATTCTAGTTCGGAGTTATAAAATAATCAAATTACATTTTGATGATTTGATTTGGTGTAGAGGAAAAACTAAACCAAATTACCTACTCTCAAGCCACCCATAGCAAAAATAAATAAATAAATAAATAAAAAGAGCATAACTGGAAGGAAAAATGGGTAAATGAAGCCAATTTTCTGCACAAACTCCATTTATATTTATACACATAGAATATTCAAACCAATACATAAAGAAATTGAACCACCGGTGAGTTCCTATTTTTCCTATTTATCAAAAAAAAAAAAAAAACTATAAAAGTCGCAACTATTTTTATATATAATCAAACCTTTGTTTTTTCCTTCCTACAATAAGCGGCCAATTGAAGAGAATGTTGACACATGTAAGGCTTCATCATCAGAACAATGTGGCCACTCTTACGTGATCATTAATTTAAGATGATGCGCAGTTAACGTACGGTACCGAATATGTTTTTTACGAGAATAATCTCATTCTTAATTATATTATTAGTTTAATATTTATTAGATTTTGAGTGATTAAAAATATAATTAATTTAATAATTTAAAATTAAAAAATATTAAATCAATGATAGGATAAAAAGCAAAATCGTTCCCCTGAAAAGTCCTATCAGAACGTAGAAAAATACTCCCATATATGGTGCTATTTATATCCTCTTTTCCAAATATAATATGTGGGGCTGAGCGTGTGATTAGGAATGTCATGGTTACGTGGCTGGACATGGGCATAATATTACGATGACACGCCTATGTGTTCATTGTGTGCTCATCAAACTTTGGATGGAGCCGGAAAGTAGAATCCAAAGGAAATTCTCACTTATTTAGGGGATTTCGAAGATTACTGCTACTAATTAATCTTTTTTCATGACTGGTTAAAAGAGGAGCCAAGGTGCCGATGCAGTCAGAACACTATTATACATAGCCATTTATCATAGATATAATGCTTCAATTTAAAAGTAATTAGTAATTAAGTCAACAAATATTAATAGATTTTTTTTAATTACTTGATATTTAAATTTCTAGATTATAATAATTTAGTTTTTATTTCTTTGACCTTACAAATTAACATCAATTCTCTCCAACAATTCATATGGAACTTAATTTCACATGGCACATCACAATCTCTTCTTCAAATAAGCATCGCCCTTATCACAGCAAGTTACAACTAGGTCCAGTTTTTTCCCCCATTTTCGATGTGTGATTCAGTTCATTTCTAACACTCTCCACACTCCTCAAAATTGTCTTTTAAATTGTATTGAAACACACCTATTGGCTTTCATCTTAGTTTGTTTTGGAATTGTCCATCTACACATAAAGGCAACTTGGTTACCATTTAAATGCTATAGGCCAAAAGTAGCCAATAGTTAAAAGTTAATAAACACTAATAAGTATTTTTTAACGGCTTGATCCAAAGTTTCTAATTAATGTTAACCTAATATTTATTACCTTAACCTTACAAATTAATATTAATGTACTCTTACAATCCATGTGAGACTATTTCACATAGGGTATAACAATACATATTTGAAATGATACATGCATGTATATTTCATTTAGAGATGTTTATAACTATTTTTAGGAGGGAAAACACAAATATCTGTAACTGAAAAAGACTATGATCATGAAGAGAAATATCTTCATAAAAGAAAGGAAATGGGGAAAGCAACTTTACATCCTCGTCGAGGGGGTGACTCTATCTTTTTTTCAGCATTCTTGGAGATTGGCTTTCTTGAACAAGCTTTAGGGTTTATTACATATATAATGTAAACATGAGAGTAAATATGAGAGATAGAGAGAATAAACGATATCTTTTCTTATCAATAAGTTTTAGTTTACTAGAAACACTAAAGCAATATTAAACCTTAACACTATTTGGAATAAGGAAAAGAGAGTGTTGGGTAGGGTTGGGGTATGGGGATGGTTTGATTTTTTTCCTAGAAGGAAAATTGGGATGGAATAGAATTACAGTTAGAACATTTTCATGGGTCCCATTAAAATGCATTCCCTTCCAAATGGCGAGAAAGTGAAAGGAATTCAAAATGATGATTCAATTTTGATTTTACCCTTATAGTTGATCAAATTATTAACTTTTATAGATATTTTAATGGTTTGATGTTACATCACTTTTTTCTTTTTATTAATAACAAATTTTACTTCCTTTTCTTAAAGAAATAAAGTATCTAGATCTTTTCCCTTATCTTAATTATTTCATCTTACTTTTCTTTCCTTCTAATTCTTTTGCTCTTTTCAATCATAGTGTAAGAGAAAGAATAAGAATAAGAGAACAAGGCAAAAGAGAGAGACATAGTTGTACCTAATCAAGAGAGTTTTGATGAAGGAGAAAGAAAGAACGTGACAATTTGTATTTTAATGAATTAGGTTTACTTTAGGCAAAATGGACCTTAGGATGATCCATCATATTCTTACAACTATCACTCTCAACCTAATTATCTTCTTTAGTGGATCAAAATTGGAAATTCCAAGGCTTAATAAACATGATTCCTTAGAATGGCTTTATAGGCTGGCCAATCATTTTTTTTTTTTAATTTCCATCTTATTCATAACACTTAAAAAAAATACCATAGCACAAGCTTTACAATGATACTAGTACATGCATCTTGATAATCAACTGAGTAAATACTAAATTTTTGCTCAACTCGATTATGTATGTTTATACTCCACAATTGATGAAAGATTTTATTCTTTTTAATTGAAGTTTAGGTTTAACTAAAATACGCTGAACTTAATATACACTTAAATTCGGTTTGAGTTAGGTTAAATTTGTAAGTTAGTTGAATCTAATTGGTTGGGTTTCAAACACGACCATAATCGATTAAATAGTTAGATAGCTCAAATAGTTTATTGGCTAGTTTCATTCATATGCACATCTAGCAAGTGTGAGTGATGTAAGGGTACTTATCCGTACCGTATTCCACCAAATAGGTTTCATTGCAAGTCACAAGGTAGGTATCAATTATTTAGAACTTGCTTCTACGGGTAGATACAGTTATGATATCTTTATATCATATACCTACCATAAGACCTGTATTTTAAAATATAAAGGGTAAAGGTTCTAAGATATATATACCCACTCTTTAAAGTTCATCAAATAATACAATATATATTGATGAATGAAAAAGAATTGCATGTATTCCTTCAATCAAGAAACTAAAAGAATAAAACAATATTATGTTGATGTTAATTAAAAAGAAACGGCTCAAACCCAATACTTACCCTGAACTCTAAGCTAATAGTCAAAACCTAGAGACAGTATCCTTATACTTGAAGAGGCAATATTTTGTTGATTCTAAAGAACTTGTAGTTTCTTTATTATTTATTTTTTATGCATGCACCCTCATTCTTTTGCTATTTAATTGTTTTGCTAATAAAATGTGTTATTTAACATTCAAGTTCCATGTAAATTTCAAAAAGCAATATTTTAGTATGAATATATACATATATATATATATAGCCAAAATTTGCTACAAAAAGAAGTGTGAAGTTTAAATTATTTTTAGAAGATTGAAAAACTTTAGAAGTTCCACGGGATATTCTCAACCTATATATTATAAGTTTTATAAAGTAAGGGTTTCATAGCAAATCCAAATTGTTATCAAATGGGTTTCGATTGTAAAAGTTAGGGACCTATATTTATAGTAAAAAATGTGAATAGAATCTCATATTTTATCCACTTTATATTCTATTTATCTTATATCCACTTATCCTTAACAATCGCTATTGCTTTAGCTTTATGAATAACTTTACTCATGTTAGGCTTCCTCTGTTAACCATAACAAACAATATTTGTTTACATCGGAAAAAAAAAAGGACAAAAAGATTTTTCCAACGAACAATATCAGAATGTACAAAATATTAGACAGTAAAATTTGTAGACATATTTTATATATTTTAACCTTTTGCTCGGATTTTGGAATTATCCAAAGGCAACACAAAAAAAAATCATAAAAACGTTTAAGTGACCAATTTTTTTTTTCTTTTTTATCTAAGTGATTCATGTGTACTTATTAGTCGTGTTTAACACGTCAATCAACTTATTATAAATTTTACAAAGACAGATAAATAGATAATAATTTATCCTATGGTATTAATAAACGTAACCATTTGTGTGCTTCTGTTCAATCGTACGCACGTTAGCTCGTATACTTATATATCACGCCCATAATATAAGAACGTGAGCCACCAACCTTAATGATATGTCTAACTTATCTCTTTAAAATTTAATTGGAAGACCGTTTGAGACCATGACGAATCATTATTATTCTTTTAATTCTTCTAATCTCTTCGGATAAGACAAAGTTGTTGGGTCAAAATCCTAGCAAAATAAATTGGTATTTGCTGATAGGGCTTTTGGATACGAGCCCTTACACCTATTCCTTCTCAAACCCATTTCTTATCTCAAGCCATTTCTTATCTCAGGCCATTTTCAGCTTAAGTCTAGAGTTCAGCCAGTCTAACTATGGTAAGTCTCTAAAGGCTAAAAGACTCAAAATAAAGCTAAAAGACTGATCAATGATCACTTCCTATTTTTTGGGATCAATTCATCGTAAACCCAATCTCCAATGCTTGTAAAAGTGACTTTACCTACTATCTATCTCTATCGTTAACATCACTCTTTTATAAATATAAGACTATCAATTAATAGTAAACTACTTGATAATTTATATACTTATGCTTATTGATAGTTTTCAAACTCTTGTTTTCTTTTACAAGCCTCACCACTCATGCCAAGTTCAATTTCTATTTAATCAATACCAGCAAAATCCATGAGACTATATTATTTATATTATTAAGGGAAAAAACTGCACATTTTAGTTACCGTTAATTTTACTATATAGGTCCATATGGTAACATTTAAAATGGATAATTATTATAATCTCTTTTAAAGGTAACTACACTAACCGCATGAGAACTCTCTATTATTATTTTTCCCTCCTTCAGTGAAACCATAGAACCAAAAGCAAGTCAGATCTAGATCTGGATCGTAATCGTAGTTTAGATCCCAGGCTGTCGATTCTCGGTCCACACCTATGTCGGCAAATCCTTTTCAAGGAAAAAGATGCACGAACACAAGCCTTGGACATTGTTGTGACAAAACCAAGTTTTCTATGTAAAGATTAAATAATTATTTGTTATATCATAGTTAAAATATCTTAGGAAAAAAACTTTAACGATCGAAGTAAATCGGTATATGTTTAATCTGACTTTATTTCCTATATAAATGGACACAGTGAACTGGACGCTTTTTCTACGAAAACCTAGGGAGTCACTATACTCACCAGAAGAAGTTTTCTTATTCTGTCTCTTCCCCCAAGAATAAACGTTAAAAAAAAAAAAAAAAGAAATACGTACTCCTCTTTCTTTATTAACGAAAATACCGTTGTATAAAATAGTAGTGAATAGGGCAATTCATCAAAACTAATCAAATCAAATTAAAATTTGAACCAAATCTATTTCAATTTAGTTTGCAATTCGATTTCATGGTTTAGTTTAATAGGTTGAACCGAATCGAACCGAACTGTTAAACTTAAACCAAACCCTTTTTATTTAAAAATTAAAAAATAAGTAACATTTTTTACTTTGAAACCATATTAATATTTTATTTATATTTTGTTTTATTATTTCTCTTCTCATACTCAACTGCTGTTGTTTACTTATTCTTTTTTACTATCATTTTTTATCTTTTAAGCAAATTTTCGTACTTTATAATATGCAATATTACCATAACATAATATTATGTGATTTTAACTCTTGCATAATTTTCCTCATTTTAAACATCAATATTTGGTTAAAAACTTCTATAATTATTTGTATTATCAAATATAACGAAGTATTTTTAAAAACGGTTCGAATTGAACCAAAACATTAAAAGCGATTCAATTCATTAAGAATTTAAACCAAACCATTTGAAATACCATTTAGTTCGGTTTGGCTTTTGAACCCCAATTAAATCATAAACACCCTTACCGGTAAATATACTTAAAAAATATGAAAGAAATTTTATAAAAAAAGAATATGAAAAGCATATATGAAGCTTATATAAGCAACATATAGAAGAGCAGTATGCTCCATCCTATATATTTATTTCATACATTTATCCCATATAGACCAAGTTTTTATTGCTTCATTTTCGTCCTGTTAAATTTCCCAATAAATGATTCCCCACAAAGGTTTTTTTCTTTTTCCCTTAAAGCAAACGTGTCACAATCAATTGCTCTCTCTCTTTGTTATTACACAACTTTCTCGAAGGATTTCAAGGTACAACGACATTATGCTTTTTCAGTCAAGAATTATTATCTTATTTCTTGATTATGTTTGATGGTGGACGTATAATTGTTCGATGCGATTGAGGAAAGGGAATTCAGACTACGGTGAATAGGAGAGTCATTAGCTATGGCAATTGCAGAAAGCGAAGGAGACTATTGATCCACTTCTTATCTGCTTGAAAAATTTTAAGAAGAAAAAGTCGAAAAGGAAAGTGAAGTAAATGTGGGAGAAGCTAGAAAATGTAGAGTTTCAACGCATTTGTAAGGGACCCAAACCTAAGGACATTGAGGAAAATTATAAAAAGAAAAGGAAAAAAGAAAGAAAGAAAAAGGACCCTTACAATGACAATTTTAAGCTGTACATCTAGAACTATAAAAATTAGGAAAGTCTAATAATGATTATTACCGTATCTATGATATTAGTAATGATTTGAAGGGGATATTCGTAGCTTAGATAATTAAAAGAACTTTTAAAAGAATTATGAAAATTATAAATTGGAGGCGATTAATTGATATTAGATAATAACAAAAGTTCTACATCTAGATCTATAAAAGAAAAAAAAAAAAAAGACCCTTACAATAACAATCATAAGTTGTACATCTAGAACTATAAAAGCTAGAAAAGTCTAATGATGATTACTATTGAATCTACGATATTAGTAATGATATGAAGGGGATATTCAAAACTTAGATAATTAAAAGGATTTTTGAAAAAACTATGAAAAGTATAGATTTGAGATAATCAATTGAAATTACATAATAATAAAGTTAGCAGAATTTGGATTGATAAAGATTAAGAATGGATTTTAGGGATGGTAATTCTATTCGAAATTCCTAAGGCCAAGTTTCTAAGTTAGAACATTGAAAAAATTATAAACCAAGTAAAAGTAATTGATCAAATTGAAATTAGGCCGACTACATAGAGAATTTAGCAAACCGAACTTGGAATAGGTTGACCAATTAGGTTGTATGAGAAATTCAATTGACCCACTTGAGATGTGAGTTGACTAAATTGGCCTCAAACATAAGCCAATCACCTGAATTGTAAAATAGATCTATTAAGTTTCTCCAATAAAGGAATTGGCTAACCTATTTTAGACCAAATTAAGTTAGTATCGGACTTCGGAACAAGAATGTGATATTTAACATAAATAAGTTATTAATTAGCCATCTTGTACATAATTATAGGATTCTTACCTAATATAAAGTATTTGCAAGTTGGTCAAGCGATATCGATTGTCATTATTTGATGGTTGTATGTGTAGGATTAGAGAATACAGTTAAAATTATTCAATTATTAAAATTAATGAATGTTGGTTATTCGTGCATTAAAGCCAATAACCATTCCGAATAGGTAGGTCATGGACTAGTTGTTTGTCACATATTAAGGGTCAAACATTCAGTATAGAGTAACTGGTATTTGTAGGCATTAAACTGCCATGTGCATATAGGTAGGTCATCTATATGGCTAATGGTTATAATATAGATTAGGTCTTCTAAAAGTTGTGAACCAATCACGTCAATATTATAGGACTCTATTGAGGAAGGACACGATAGATTAGTTCTTTCAATGTTGATATTAGTAGTGAAACCTTTGTGGTGATTTTACTCTTAGCCGTCTCAAGGATCTATAGATTAATATATTTTATGACTCATCAACTTTGGACATTGTAGGATCCAATCAGGATGAGAGGTGTGCACTTGCTTCTAGCTTAAATAAAATAACTAAACTAGGTCAACATGTGTTGTTTGGTTATTAATGCCGCATTAGTATATTTTATAAGTATGCTTACGATATGCCATGTGTTTAAGTTTGTACCTAGTATTTATGTCTAACACTCGTGACCTCATCCCTACCTGTGTTTGGAACTTACAATTTCATGTGAAAATGGATTATTAGATATTGAATACTACTCTTGCATATGAGTTATGATGAAGGAGCGTTTATGATGATAGTATGTAAGATAGTATGTAAGAGGACTATGATGAGTAGAGGTTCTAGTGATGATTAAGAAGATTAATTGATTTTTCCTCTATTCTCATATTTGAAGATATGATTGACGTAATTTTCCTTAGTATGATCCAATATAAATAATGACTATATGGCCAAATTTAAGTTTGAGAGTTCAAATGAATGAAATATAATTAGAATATACCATAGATTTTGCTTGTAAATTATGAGCCTTATATATTCCTATTGTAATTAGACTATACAATGAAATTATTGCATATCAATTATCTCATGGCATGATTATTTAAGTGATATTGAAGGATTGGTTGATTACATTATAATCCATTCACATATGTATGTGAACTTTTAGCATGGAAGTACATTTAATAGTTGCATGGAGGTATTTAATGCATTGTTATTTAAAAGGAAAATAGTTGGGTTTATTTATGTTGAATTTAAAAATGATAGAAGTCTACCCTACTCTCATTTCCCTCTTATATTCCATGAGGAAAGAAAATTGTTAGTAGGTTGCACAATGTTAATAACCATGCATGAGGAGTCAAAGTTTAGAAATTCTTAATTAGGTTAAACCTAAAGTTGCATCATGAAGTGAAATTATATGAGCTTGCTAATTATGTAAGGGTAGTAAACAAAGCCTAGCTACTACTTAGAACAAACAATAAGCAAATTTAGGATTTTGATTGCGATATAGGTGGATTCTTAGGAAGAGCCCTTTAGGTAGTGCTCTACACCGAGACAAAGGAAAGAGCCTAGGATCGAATAGCAAACCATGTCTATTAAGCCAATAGCTAGACTTATGCAATTCATTCATATGTGTCTGAATATATGCTAGTACTTGTAGGTTATGCATAGAACCCGTTAACTCAAATATGATGGTGAGTACGCTAATGTTGTAGGCTTAGTATTGAAGAAAATTTGTGAAAATGCTGGCTTAAAGGTGAAATGAAAACAAATGCCTATGGACATGACAACACTAGAGATATAAGATTTTGGTGTTTTTGGAATAATCTAATTATCAAGATATCATGTGAATGTAGATTTTTATGCACCTCAATAGGTTGGAAGAAGATACCATTAGTTATGGAGTAGAAGTTTAGAGACAAATGGAATTGCCACCTTATGAATTATGGGAAGATAGGTACTAGGCAGTTATGGAATTCATGGCAATTAAAGTTGTTGAAACCACTAAACTTTAGCAAATTTAGTGGTGTATAAGTTCTAAAATGTCTTTCTAAAGGGCTTATAAGAATTGTTGTTTAACCATGAGATAAATTTTATTATAGAAGTTGCTCTATATACTTCTCCATATGAAAAGTAAAATAAAGAATGGCATCAACAAAGTTGAAGAAGCAGTCATGGGAATTATTAAACAAGTCTTTATGTGACCTACCGTGTCTATTTGAAGAACTATTAACTTCTATTTGTAGAGAAGAAAGATGATATGTTAAATGTATTAGTTATGGGGGCTAAATAAGATTATAATGAATAATAGAAACCTACTACCAAGAATTGTTGCCTTATTTGACCAATCAAAGGGAGCTTTAGTACTTTCTAAGATTAACATGAGGTCAAGATATCATCACCCAAAGATTAAGTCTAACGTTATTCTGATAGGACTCTGATCCCTTAAACAATTGGTCTAACCTCTAGTCCCGCTACTAGAGCACAACTTTGAGGTCTTCAAAGCTTAGCTTAAAGAATTCTTAGTAATTAATAGGCAGATGATGAGTCTATCTACCTATAGAGCACCCTCCAATACCAACTTCCAACCTGTTTAAACATCTTAACCCACATCTAACTATAAAGCTTTTAAAGGAAATGGATTGTAATAGCATAAAGACCCATTTTGACCTCTCAAACAGCTCAGCCACTATCTTAAAGTTGACTTCCAAACTAGTCCATCCTACTCCATGTCCTAGCTGACCTATTTGCAATAGTATTGACCTCCATTAAGCTTCGATCAGCATCAATTTCAACGCTCTCTTTTGTTTAGATTCTTGCTAGTATACTTTACCGACATTATTCAATCATGTATCCTACTTGTTTGCATATGCCAGAAGATAATCCTTTCTATATTTTGGCACTTTTACCCCTTTTGTATAATACTAGGTTAGTATTCATATATTTCCTCATTTGTTTACTTATGAGTTCAACTCTAAGTATCTTTACGCTCTTATCAAACTCAATGATGAGGGATTGTGACAAGTGGACTTAAGTTTGAAGCTTGTGAATCGTGTTAAGTTGAAGTAGGTTGGTCATACTAGGTTCTTGTAGTGCATCACATCCATCAAAGCTACTTATTAGTTGCTGTATTTTTTGTATTCATTTCCTTGTTCATTTTTCTTCAATATTCGAATAACCCATTGCTCCTGGATAAGCTCCAATAAGCACTTAGCTCTTAGGTGCATCGAATTCTAAAATCTACTTCTAGGAATATTGTGGGCACTATAAATTCTTAGTGATTGCATTTCAATTAACAAATGCCCTCGTCAAATTCATAGATATGAGGAAACATGAATTCAAGGAGTACCCATATAAGTTTGTTTTGGTATTTATATACGATATCCTACTGACTAAAAGAGAGTAAAAAGAAGCACAAAGGACATTTGAGAATTGTCTTGCAAACAATACGAGAGTAGTATGTTCAATTCAAGAAATATGGATTGCAGTTAGAATATGTGTGGCTTTCTTGGCCTATGTAACTACTTGACACACAACATGATTTTGATAGCAATGGTTTTTTACAATAAACTTTTCACCTTAAAGCCTATTTGAACTCCATTGGGCCCCTCTATTCCTCATCTTTGATTTTCTCTAAGCCAAGGGTCCTATCTAGTTCTAACAGATTCTTAGAAAAGGAATAAAAAATACATATAAGTTAGGTGAATTTGTTCTTTTCTTTCTTACTTTTACTAAAAAAAAAAAAAAGAACAGAAAAAAATTCATCTCTAAATTAAAGCTATTGTCTTAAAGAAGTATAAAATCTTAGACTTGCGTGAATGTGTGGACACATTCAATGGAAGTGGTGAGTTGGTGAAAGTAGTTGAGAATATCCTTGGATAAGAGATGTCTCGATCGACATTTCTTCATAAAAAAATTTGAAAGTACACATGATTGAAGCAATGTCCTTGTGCTAAATTATACGTCAATTAAGCATCCTGTCCGACATTACACCCTTTGTCCACATTTGATAATGCTTAGCTTACCAACTATTGGAGACGTATGACCGCCCTTAAAAGAGGCTTTTAGGATCATTTCCAAGGTGTTGGTCGTGCCATATGACCATATTGCCCTCAACAACTCCCAAAACTTTGTTTTTTTGGTTAATTATAGCACGGAAATGAAATGTTGGTGATCTCCTTAGTCATCGGTTGCATAAAACGTACATCGTTGTCACTTTCGCAATAGGAGAATACATTATTATCCAACCAACTGTATTTTAGGTTTGGAAGTAGGTAGTCGGGTTGAATAAGTATGCAGCTCATACTAACAACGTACGTTTCTAAATTTATATTTCACTAAACACAGGAATTGATGCTTTGGATTTATTGCTATTACATTTTTAATCGATTAACATAAACCTATTATTCCAGAAAAGTAAAAAGATTTTAGGATGAATCGTAAATATATATTTTAGCATTTGCTTCATTCATATATCTTTAGCACCCTATAACATTTTAAGCTTTTTTCTTTTCTTTTTCTTAGGTGATTATAACGAAGGAGGAATGACATTCATTTCATTAAACTATAAAAGTCTTGATAATATTTCAAACTTTAAATCTTCAAAAAAAAAAAAAATTTTTTTTACTCCTGCATGGCTATTTTTTCTTGGTCTTGTGTAATTTTTTCTTTTATAATTTTAGTATCTTTTATCATTTTAATTATCTTTGGAAAAAATGGTAAGATAGAATCTAAAATCACGTTTTTCAAAAATTTACAAGTCTAAACACTTTCTATACAAAAATAAAAAAAAAAATTAAATACATGTAAAGTAAATATAACAAGAGCAGAAAAATGTGCCGAACTCTTGTTTACACCGATAATCTTTTATAAGTTTTTAATGATTAAATAAACGGGAAACACTTGAAAATATCCAATTCGGTATTCTCTCATCCGTGCCAATTTTGCATCACATCCTTTCATAACAAATAACATTTTCCAAGTCCAGGATAGTATATTTTATAAGTCAATGCCAGACATGCATCAATTCATCATCTACGTGTCTTCACCGTAGAATTTTCCGTCGGTATTTTCTGACATGCATGTTTCCTTATCGAATAAGCTTAAAAGTGCCTGCTTTGAACCCGTTAAAGTCAAAATCAGGGGAAATAATTCTTGTACAGATGTAATTCATGGGATAAGTATTCCCGTCGGAACTACCATTCATACAGTTGCTTCAGCCTTCATCGATCTTCCTTAAAATTTATTTTGATTTAAATTATATAATTTTACAAATTTATAATTCTATAAAGTTCTTATTAAAATGAAAATAAAATCATTTAAAAACAAACTTTTGTAAAATTATGAATTTAAATATATAATTTTATAAATTTATAGTTTTATTGATTCTATATAATTTTTATACGTTTTAAATTTTATGTAAAACACAAGTTTAATAACCATACTTGTGATAGTTTGGTAACTAATATAGCAGAATACGTTATGGTCACGAGCAATGATGATGGCTACCCCGGCCGTATATGATTGTGGTTAAATACCGCGAAATATAAAGCGTAAAATATTTTCATTATTTTGTACTAATATTTTCTACGGTATTATTCACTTCCTTAAGCAGTCGTTCCCTTTCTATGATCTCACATCCATCATTTGTCGGATAGAGCCGCATATCATTATAAAAATTCTGAACGAACCATATTGATGCTCAACAAAATTATGCTTAAAGCTCAATTAAAAAATTTAGAGCTCAAGATTGATGAATTTAAAACTTGAGTTTAGCTCAAAGTATTATTCAATGAGTTTAATTTTAGTTCAATAAAACTTTTTTAAACTCATTATTTAAAGAATATATGAAATTTATATATATAAACTCAATATATACTTTTACCAACTCAAGCTTAACTAGACGGAGACTCAATAGGTGGTTTATCTACATAGATTGAAAGTCGAGTTGATTGGCTAAATAACTCCATTAACTCAAACATAACCCATTTATAGTCAAATCAAACTTGAGGAGCTGACAAGCTTGCTTCATATGTTACTCCTCTAATTGTAATTACTCTTTGTATTTTAATGTGAGGTTTAAAAAGTTTTAAAAATAAAATTACGGTATATGTCAGGAAGTGTGCATAAAGCAATAATAAAAATACTGGCAATGAACTAAAGTGAGAAGGGAAAAAGGAAATATAATAAAATCACATGCAAATGAAACCAAAACAAAATTCTGACGTAGCACGCTAGGAGGATATGCAAAAGATGTGTACATTTTGCCAGTGGCATGTCGTTTGCATGGGATTTGTACTTTCTAGTGATGCTGTTCAAGTTGATGGAGAGAAAAGCCATTGCTAATTGGTCAATCCTGAAGCTGAGGAGATGTAAGAAGCTTCCATGTGGTAACATCGTTTTGTTGGCGGTTTGTTTACAATTTCAATAACAGTGTTGTATCTTAAACTGAGAATGGCTTAGGACAGCTTTAATCTAAGTAAATCGAGACCCTTTACTATGCCTCTACTTAAAATTCAAAGTTAAACTTACTATCTAAATTTTATGTAGTTTTTCAATGTTATAATTAGAAGTTTGAAGTTACAAAATGTAATACCTAATTGAACTTTTCTTCATCAAATTTACTATTTAACTTCTCATGATTTACATGTATACTCTTTGACCAATGAATATTTACCGTACCATCTTTTTAAAGATGATAGAGGTAATAACTTGGACAATAAAAGTTCAATTGGTTTGATGTTTAACAACTTCTAACTTTAAGTATAAAATTTAATAAGTAAAAACTTAATTGAGTATGACATTTAATAATTTTAAACTAAAATGTAGTATTAAAAATAGATACAAAACTCATATAGTGATTTTGACATTGTCTTGTATAAATTATGTGTCAAATGGTTATATAAAAATTTAGTGGAATTGTGTATACCTCATGGTTTCATAAAAACTATTGATTATACAGGCCTATGATGAGGGTTAGTGAGACACTTGAATTTCTAGCATTTTGATTGGGTAGGACTAATGAGAGAAGTACACAAGTGGTGCAAAGGTGTATTACCTATAAACAGGGTTAAAAACTAAGAGTGAAGCCTAAGGCTCATACATGCCCTTAACTAATCTGTCATAACCATAGGATAATGTAAGCATAAATTTTGGTCTAGGCTTGCCTAGGCTACAAAGAGGATGAGAGTATATATTGTTCGTCATTGATATGTTTAGTAAAATGCCACACATTATGTCACACCATAAAACATGTGACGTTTTGCTTATTGCTAACATTTCCTTAAAAGAGGTCGGTAGCTTCATGGAGTTCCCCATAATATTATATTCAACAAAGATATGAAGTTGTTGAACTAATCTTGGAAGATATTGCAATGAAAGTTAGGTACAATACTCTTCTTCAATATTGCAAGCCACCTATGGATAGATGGCTAAATGGAGGTGGTTAACTGAATGGTGCAATCTGAACCTACACTACATACCAAAGAACCAAGGCTCGAACCATGATTGTAGTAGAATTCTAGGGATATCAAATCTAATTAAAGTAAGGAGCTACTACTTGGGTAATACAATATGTATAATACTTCAAATGCCATCTAATCGATGCTAGCGCCTAAAACCTCACTCAAATACTAACTCCCCTTTTGTCTAACTAGCAAGAGAAATGCTATTAACCATTGCTTGTATCATGCCATCTACCCAATAGAGAATTAGGGGATCCAACTAGTAGCTTAAGTCTAGCAAAGTCTAAAGCACATATGCATCGATTCATTTTATTAGCTATGCCCTTATTTACGAAATTGCCACTAGGCTTTCAACTCTTATTGTTTTCATTTGTAGGTTCTCTGGACATCAGCTAATAGCAATCAAACTATCGGACCCCTGACTTAAGCCCAAGGACTAAAAAGCATAGCCAAACAAGTTCTTTCTTTACGCCCCACAATTGAGAAATCTAAGCTACTACAGTTTGCTAACCTAATGCCTTGGCTGAGTAGGACCCTCTTATGCTCACTAATAGTCATCGGCTGTTGACTAGAAGTATATTCGAACAATAGCTCGGCATATCCAACTAACCCCTCATATGACTTGAATCCAAGCTGTACCCAATACGTTCGAGTGGAATTCACTTCGGAGGAATCACTTGATCAGTTCAGCACTACTAAACTGTCACCTTAACTCTACATCATCATTCAATAACACCCAAGCTAACCAAACAAATGTCCATCTTTTTGCTAAGCATACAACCACTAACCACCCGCCGTGTATCCAAGGACCTCCAATGATAGAATCTTTTGTACAAGATACCCCTGTTATAGTATTTTTAATTATACCATTTATCATTCTTTGTACATTACTCTTTTTGTCTTTTCAATTTTAGGTAGGATGCCTTAGCGTTTCAAATATAAATACCCTTGCAATATGTAACCGCATTATCTTAGCTTACATTCTCTAATATTGACTATACTCCCTTTCGTGAACATTGTTCGCAACTTATTTACTTACTTTACTTTTATCTAACCCTTAAGTAGGGCTAAGTGGTGAGTACTCTCATTGGACTAGTTCGTGCCTCACATTAAGTTAAGTTGTAACTCATTGAAAGTTCCCTAATGCGACTTATCCTTAGAGCTGTTTAAGGGTTACTTGTTTTCTTTCCTGTTTTTGCACATTTCCATCTTCATTTTCAAGCTTTCGGTAAGCTTAGACCTATCCTTGATACAGTCATCCTTGTCAATCCTTAGCCATGCCCTATCATTTTGGTATCAGAGAATAGGTTTGTTTAGATAAGTTGTGTTTAAACTTTCTTAAGTAGTAGTGTGTTGTAGTTGCGTAGTAATTTACTATTACCGCATACTCTATTTTACATGTTTCGAACATACGAAAATAGAGTAAGTTTCAATTAGGTTTATCGTTCTTTAGAGTAATTGTTGTGTTCGTGGATTGGTTGAACATTCTTGTAGAAAAGTGTATGTATTGTTTAGCTAGGAGGAATCATGTCTGTTGTTTCTTAGAATCTAAGCTTGTTATTGAGCTTTGTTAGAGAGAATGATAAACATAAGTGTTAACGCTGATATTGGAGATAATAATAGCGATGTTGCCCACAATGGACAACAACCCTAAGGCACCCCTAAAAGTACAAATGAACAAATTGATGAAATAACTAATCTTATAGATGACCTTATTAAGGTTGTGCATACATTGGCCTATTGACTTGCAAAGGCCGTACAGAATACCTCCCAAGTTGCTTGACTAACGAGAGGGTAGAATCTATCTCGATAAGTTCGAGTTAGAGGAGTAGGAGGATGAGTATGGAGAAAGATTGACTTAAGTGATATGGATGATGGAGAAGAAGAATAAGAGCATAAGCACAATAGAGAAGAAGAATAAGAGCACAATGAAGAAGAAGAGTAAGCTCAAGTACCTTGAGCTGCCAACCATGTGAAGCTTCAGATTCTAAGCTTCAATGGTTTTGGAAATGCTGATGACTATTTGGATTGAGATGAGAAGGTTGAATGCATTTTTTTGTATTACTAGTATGAAGACTGTGAGAAGGTAAGCATTGTTATTATAGAGTTCTCATGTCATATTGCATTATGGTAGAAGAACTTTCATACCATGAGGAGGCAAGAAGAATACAGAGAAGTCAACACCCGACCTGAGATGAAAAGAATTCTCAAGAATAGGTTCATAATAGATACATACCTATAAGATACTTTTGCTAGACTTCAGGAGCTACTATAGGGGAGTAGAATTGTTGATAAATATGTTTAGGAGTTCTAAATATTTATGATCCGATATGAAGTGGATGAACTTATGGCCCGAACAGTATCTAGATTTCTTACTAGATTAAGAAGTGACATCCAAGATATCCTGGAACTTCAATAGTTTACTACGTTAGATAAGGCAATAAGAATAGCCCAACGATTGAAAAAACAAAGGAAAAATAGATTGAGCCAACCTCCAATGAGCTTACCTGGCTAGTCAAGTCGACCAACTTAGGGAAGTTACCAAGCTTAGCAAAGTGCCGAGCCAAGTAGAAGAGCAAATGTAAAAGTAAAACAAAGGGGTCAACCAACTGATGGTGAAGTGCTACTAAGAACTTATGAGAAAGGACAAGGATATAGGAGGAAAATAAGTTAAATCAAGTGTTTCAAGTATCAAAGGTTTGGACATATGGCTACCCAATGTCCGAACAAAAAAACCATGATTATTAAGGGAAATATCTTAAAGCTCGAAGTAGACAGCATTGATGAAGAACTCGTGGAGAAGGTTGTTCCTAAGGAGAATGCTACCTAGAAAGTGAGCTTATTGAAGACATGTTTGCTAAAGATCTAGAGAAGCCAACTTTGATTGTCTAACATGCAATGAGTTTAGAACCCTTTATTGAGGAAGAGCAGAGAGAGAATTTGTTCTACATTACTTGCAAAGTGAATGAACAAGTTTATGCACTTATAGTGGATAGTGGGAGCTATACAAATGTTGCATCTACCGACCTAATTAAGAAACTTAAGTTGCTGACCCTTTCACATTCGAAGCTATACAAGTTACATTGGCTAAATGTAACTTGGAATACTCCATGTCACTCAGCAAATGTTGCTATTGATCTCAATTAGAAACTACTCTAGTGAAATTCTTTGTGACGTGGTACTCATGTATGCATCTTGTGTGTTGCTAGGTAAACCTTAGCTTTTTTATAGGAGAGTTATGCATAATGGGTTCAAAAACACCTATGTATTTAATAAAGATGGAAGGAAGATCACTTTGAACCTTATGATGCTGAGTCAAGTTAGCAAACTGCAAGCTAAACTTGATCAAGGACCCAAGAAGACTTTAATTTTAAGTAAAGCCAAACTCTGAGAAGCCATTAAATCTAACCTATCGACCTTCTTATTAGTCAAGAGACTACTATAATTGAAGATTCAAGAGAAGCAACCAAAAGACATTAGGGAGTTGCTCAATGAATATTCTAACCTGTTTCAAGAACAATTGCTAGAAGGATTACCCCCATTTCAAGATATTGAGCACTGTATTGACTTAATACCTAAGCTACATTACTAAATAAACTAACTTATAGAATGAATGCTGAGCAAGCTACAAAGGTTTAGAAGTAAGTCAACGAGTTATTAGAGAAAGGGTATGTGAGAGAAATTTTTAGCCCATGTACTATACCTGTGATGCTAGTGCCAAACAAGGATGGAACTTGGCGTATATATATGGATAGTAGATTTGACAACAAGATTACAATCAAGTATACATACCCAATCTCGATGCTAGACAATATGTTGGATGAACTGAGTGGTGTTAAAGTGTTTAGTAAAATTGATTTAAAGTTAGGATACCACCAGATTCCAATGAGGTAACAGGATGAATAGAATACTACTGTACAAATAGATGGTCATGCCTTTCGAATTATCAAACACCCAAGCACTTTTATGAGGCTAATGAATCATGTTTTGAGAGATTTGATGGAGAAATTTGTCATTGTCTACTTTGACGACATCCTTATCTATAGTGTCGACCTAGCAATGCATACTAACCACCACTAAGCTACTTTTAAAGTCCTCTAAGCAAAGAGATTCTTCGAAAACCTAAAGAAGTGTTGTTTTTGTCAAGGAGAAGTAATCTTCTTAGGTTACATGGTCAGTAGAGGAGGGTTAAAGGTTGATGAAGAGAAAGCCAAAGCCATTATTGAATGGTTGACCCCAACTTTATGTGCCAATGTAAGAAGTTTCCATGGATTGACATCATTCTACTGACGTTTTATCCAAAGATTCAGTACTATAGTAGCACCTTTGATTGAGCTAATAAAGAAGAATGTAGAGTTCATGTGGAGAGATAAAGAAGAGAAGAGTTTCATTGAAGTGAAAGCAACGTTGACCTTTGCCCCAATCTTGGCTATACTCAACTTTGATAAATTATTTGAGCTTGAATGCAACGCATCAGGTGTCAGCATCGAAGCTACACTAATGCAAGAAGGCTGACCCATTACTTATCATAGTAAAAAGGTCAAAGGCGTACAACTGAATTATTTTGTGTATAATAAAGAACTCTTGGAATTAATTCGAGCTCTTCGTGTTTAGCAACATTATCTTCTGCTAAAAGAATTTTTCATATACACAAATCATGAGTCCTTAAGATATGTGTGGAGCCAATACAAGCTATCTAAATGCCAAGTTCGATGGATTGAATTTCTGTAAGGATTCAATTTCGTCATCAAATATAAGTAAGGCAAGAATAATGTAGTTGACAATGCTTTGTCAAGAAGGCATGTTCTTTTCACTGAGTTATAAGACTAAACTGTTGGGGTTTGCAAGCATTAAAGATTAGTATTGATATGATTCTCATTTTGGTCCTATACTTGGGCAATGTGAAGAAGGAAGAATGGTAGATAAATACCATGTGAAGGATGGCTACCTATTCCAAGAAGGCAAATTGTGCTTACCAACCTATTTGACAAGAGAACTGCTAATGAGAGAAGCCTACAATGGAACACTTTCTAGGCACTTTGGAGAACAAAGAATGCATGAGCTACTAAATGATAAGTTCTTCTAGCCTAAAATGAGATGTAACATACATCGTGTGATTAAGAGATGCACCATCTGCAAGAAAACAAAAAGCCAAGCAAAATAAAGGAAGGCAATGACTTTACCTATTCCAATTAAACCATAGGTCGACCTAAGTATAAATTTTATCCTCAGCCTACACCGAACTACCCAAGGTAAACATTTTGTAATGATTATTGTTGATAAGTTCAACAAAATGGCACATTTTGTACCCTACACTAATACTAACAGTGCTTAGGCTATTACTTCTTTGTTTTAGTAAGAAATAGTTCACTTGCACAAAGTGCTGAGGAGTGTAGTGTCGGATAGAGACCTAAAATTCTTAATCCATTTTTGGAGAATTCTCTGGTGTCGCATAGGAACCAAGTTATTGTTCAATACATTTTGTCACCCCCAAATCGATGGCTAGATAGAGGTTGTCAACCATACCTTAGGGTCACTACTCTGAGCTGCAATGAGAAATAACTTAGCTAATTAGGACGTCTACCTACCAATGGTAGAATTTGCTTATAATAGGACCGTACATGCCACTACTAGGCATACCCCAGTTGAGGTCATCTATGGCTTTAACCTAAGCTTCCCCTTAACCATACCCTAATACCGCCCACTAACTAAGAAGATCCAAAAGTAAGAAATAGAGCCCAGTCCCTCCAGCAGATCTACCAACAAGTTGCCCATAACATCGACCAAGTTGCTAGAAAACTAAAGGAGAAAGGCAAAGGAAGGAAGACCAAGCGGTTTTAGCTCGGTGACTAAGTTTGGTTACACTTGAGCAAGTAAAGATTTCTTAATAAGAAAAAGAACAAGCTATCTACCAAAGTTGAAGGACCATTTAGGATTCTCTAGAAGATAAATGACAATACATATCAATTAAAGCTACCGAAAGACTTCTGAGTATCAAACATGTTTAATGTTACCTACCGTAGTCTTTACCAACCCGAAGAGAACTTGGACGAGGACCAACCAAATTTGATCCCAAATCCTAATCAACCTGATAGGGATGATAAGAATCAAACCACCGGGGCCCTAACTCAAGTAAGGACTAAAAATCATGGCTAGACGAGTTCTTTCTTTATGCCCTACAACTAAGGAACCTGAGTTGCTACGATTTGCCAACCTGATGCCTTAGCCGAGCAAGACCCTCTTGTACTCACCAATAATCACCGGCTACCAACTAGAGGTGCATTCAAACAATAGCTTGGCATATCCGACCAACTCCTCACTTGACTTAAATCCAAGCTATACCCAATAAATCTAAGCTAAATTCAACTTGAAAGAATCACATGATCAACTCGATACTACTGAATTGTTACCTGGGCTCCACATCATCATTCAACAACGCAGGTTGGCTAAACAACTATTCATCTTTTTGCCAAACGCACAACCATTAGCCACTCACCACGTGTCCAAGGACTTTTTATGATAGAATCTTCCCTACATGATACCTCTTTTGTTGTATTTTCAATTACACCCTTTATCATTCCTTGTACATTACTTTTTTTGGACAGTACCTCTTTTTTCTTTTCCATTTTAAGTAGGATGCCTTAGCATTTTGAGTATAAATACCTTTGTAATATGTAACCGCATCATCTTAGCTTGCATTCTTTAATATTGAATATACTTCCTTTCATGAACATTGCTCATAACTTGTTTGCTTATTTTACTCTTATCCTAACTCTTAAGTAAGGTTAAGTGGTGAGTGCTCTCATTGGACCAGCTCATGCATCACATCGAGTTAAGTCATAAGTCCTTGGATGTTCCCTGATGCATCATATCCTTAGAACTGTTTGAGGGTTGCTTGTTTTCTTTCCTGTTTTCGCACATTTTTATCTTCATTTTCAAGCTTTCGGTAAGCTTAAACCTACTCCCAATATGGTCGCCCTTATTAGCCCTTGGCCGCTACCTATCATTAGCTAATCCTTCTTACGACTTATATGGACTCTTTTGAGTAATTATGATTATTAAGTGTCATCAACCTTTTTTATCTTTGTTCTTATCAATCATTTTATGATTGTAGCAAACCCAACTTCTAAAACCTATAAGCAATACCGGTTTCTAGTTATCAACCTATAGGAGAATTGGTAATCATGTTTAGTATCGATTATCAATTCAACTACAAAACGAGTTCGTGTTTCAGCTTAGTGGATTCCTTAGTTCATTTATGTCCATATCCTTTACTTTCCTTGCAAATTATACTTAAAAACCCTAAAGTACAAAAGCCTTAACTTGTCCATTTACTAGTGTGTCATTATCACAATCCTGAGCTTGAGATTCTCACTCTTGGATTTGATTACCAAAAGTTCTACTCCAAACCATAGTAAGAAGGCATGTTAAAGATTAGGACAATTTCTTACCTTGTATGAAGTTTACCTACAACTAGTCAATCCACACTTCAATCAAGAGGGCTTTATTTAAGATAATTTATTACTTCATTCAATCTACTCTTCTAGACTAACTTCCATTGTTGAGTTATACTAAACTATAGCTATAGCAGAAGAGATAGAGCACAAAGTTTAGAAAATACACCAAACTATGTCAAAACTCCTCCAAAGATGGACAATTAAGTATTATGAGTAAGATATCTAAGACAAAAGACAATTCATCTTTCAATAGGGAGCTTTGGTTAGATTTGTTTGTAGAGGACAATTTTTAGGGCCATAGGCTTTGACATTAACATAAGAGCATATAATCCATTTAGATTTCTAGAGCCTATCAACAATAATATAAGACTAATCTACTAAGAGACAATGGGGTATTGATAATGTTTACTAACACAAAGATGAGTTATAATTAAGAGCAAAGCTTCAAGAACAGTAGGATAATAATAGGAATTTAGTGCCTAATGGTAAGATCACTAAAGATAGGGCTCAGGATTGATTGATTTGGTTCGTACATTTTTATATGAGACTTTATTAGAGATAGATTAGGCATATTTAAAGAGCAATTCATGATATGTCATGATGCCACCAAATTTAAGCTTTATACAAGTAACTCAAGTTTAGTTTGAAGAGAAGAAAATTTCATTAGAGGTACTTTGCCTAACATTCCTATTATCGCATTTAATTGAAGTATAACATAAGGGTCTCAAATTACCACAATGTTACTTTGTTTAGATGTACCCTTTGGGTACTCAAATGAATTGAGCCCTCGATGCTTGACTTTGGTTTCTAAATTACTTCATTTAAGTGCACTTTCCAGGCACTTGAATAAAGTGGCCCCTGAAACCAAAACTAAGATACTACATCAATCTGTTCAAATAGCCCTACAAAGCCATTTGTACAAATCCCCCACTTCGTTTACACAATATAGTCATTCAAACAAGTCCCTAAGATGTGCTTAAGACCTCACCTGATACCAAACAAAATTAATCGAGTAACAAAGATGGTTCTTTTTCAAACTTTTAGCTTATGACAAAAAAGAACAATCCTCATAGACAAGATGCACCAAAAGAATTAGAATAAGTGAGTCTTATTATGATGTTATGCTAGAATTAAGGTTACCCGATGTTCACTACTATCCAAAGATTAATAAGAACAAATTAAAAGTCAAGACTCAAATTATGGTCATTATTTAAAGTGTAATAACTATCAAAGTACATCAATAGGCCCTTTATTAAGTGAATTTTGGGTACCAAGGGTTAAAATAAGTAATAAATAAAATAATGATGAAATTAAGATCTATTGTTATGCGTTAAGACCATTAAGATGTAACAACTCCATCACATATATCTACACTTAGTTTGACCATGCAAAGCTAAAAAACCTGTTAATATAATCTACAAAGAATAACACCATAAATCATATAATTTCATCTTCTAAAATCATTTATTAATTAATTGTCTATAAATACAAATCCATAACATCTATAAATTACAAATGAAATCTTATATAAATATACCCAACAAAAGTCTAAAATTATACTTCACTTAAACATTAACAATATTCACAACTTTGAACCCATTCCTAGAATAAATCATAACCAAGATATTATAAGTACCAACTCCTTAAATGATATGCTTTATGGATGAACACAAAAGATATTACACAGAAACAAAGAGTAGACGGGTCTGGACTAGGCTATAGCTAAAATGAAGGTGTGTTTAGTAAAGGTCTAAGCGAACTTGTGCATAACCAAGTGGATATAAAACACCACTTAGCTTACACAAACTTATTCTTTAACTTGATATGAAACGCAAGCTTTAGGTAAGGTTACTCGTCATAAACCTTGCTCAGGCTTTGATAAGAGTAAGAGGACTTTGAAGGGTTTTAAGCTTCAAAAGACACTAATGCAAAGAAAAGTGGAATATTCATTAGCTATCCTAGCAAAGTATTAAAGAGAGGCTTCTGTAATGGTCACTTTAAGGTTACAAAGAAGTTTTAAGAGACTAAAATAGGTAAGCATTCAAATAAAGAAAAACATAATACATAGCAATGTTTAAGAAGGGGTAAAATGAAAATAAGATCAAAAGAATATCCTTATGTAAATAGTGTAGAATTAACAGTGTCAAAGGTATGTGTTAAGCAAAAAATTGGTGCTTTTTCTAAAGCTAGTGGAGAAATTATATGAAATTTGAGTAAGGTTGGAATTTTGCAAACAAGTTTGGAACTATTATGAATAGCTCGAATTTAAACCAGTTGAGCTGATGGTGGATGCGACAAAGCTATTTAGGTTGGTTAGCTAGTTGGGTACTCCTAGCCAATAGATGGTAAATGGATTGCAGAAGTTCTAAAGGCAATGTGGCTGGAACGAGTGAAGTAAGAAAGTCTTTTGCTTGATAATTTGTTGGGTGAGGACCCATCGAGTCAAATTAATCAGTCCTCTAGCTCGAAAACAAGTGATGGGACCATGAACTTAATTTCTATCACTGCAACTCATCTACACATGAAACCACATATCTCAATCATTAGTGTGCTATAAGCTTAGTTGTAAGCCAACTATATATAAAAGATACACATATGACAAAACACATACATACCTAAACAAATATATGAACAAACAAATAATAGCAAACAGAATAAACATGCCAAATTAATTATCTAATTTAAGTATGGACAATAAGCACAAATAAACGAGACATCCTAAGGATGGATCTAAAGATCCCTAGAATCTTTGACATAACTTAGATCATTTGATCCCTAGGGTTCAAGAGTTGAATTGTCTTATATTAGGTTCATCACTCATATCAACCCTTGATCAACCAATCTACTATAACCATTTACGGTAACGTCCCATACTACTAATGTAACTCGATTATAGTTTTATTTGGAAGATCTAACTTATATTAGAGTAATTGGTCATATTAATGATCTATTTGTCATACATGGCAGTTCAACATTTAATCTATTAGTAGACAATAGTAACCTATCTAGGTTTAGTTCACCAACTTGCAAATAACTCAATTTTGGTGGAAATATTATAATTATGCATAAAATAATCCTCCAATAGTTATTAACCCTACAATTCCAATCAATTTTGGTTTAGAGTTCTTACTATATCTCAGAACATACTAAAAAAGGAAGATGCCTAACTATAAGCTTTCTCTTGTCGACTTCATCTTACATTCATGTTTCTCCTTTTGATCTCCTAAACTACCAAAAAAAAAAAAAAAAGGAGTGCAATATAATAACATTTAGCAATTTTAGCGCACAGAAATATCTAAGTCATAGCAATCTAATCATGTTCTCCTCATTCTTGTCGCTTATAGAATTACGTAGTTAGAACCTCAATAGCAAATTTTATCTTGCGTTAAAATGAGTTATTCTTGGCTAGTTTAACAAAGTAGTAGCATCTCACATTTGTAAGATCATTGTTCATATCTTCTTGTTTTTATTTTTTTATTCAATCAAAGCTTAAAAAAAAAATAGAGTAATGATACAAAGACATCTGGCCTCTTCAACACATCATATTTGGTATTGATAAAGGTATACATACGATTTATTTCAATATTCATAATAGATTTATTATGGTGTTAGTGACATGTAAGTACAGGTCATGAGCCTAAGTTTTGAGTTACAATAAATATTATAACTGTATTTGTTTTAGTGATAACCCTGTTAGTTGTTGAGGACTAAGTTATCGAAATGTTTGTTAAGAGAATTAATTATGAGAATCAGAGTCAAAAGCTAATACGAGAATAGGTGAAAGATCATAAACTAAGTCAAAATCATGAATGTACTAGTTAGATGATTAGGTTAAGGATTAAGGGTATAACTAATTTGATTTCAAGGATGTTAGAAGCTTATTTGACTTTAAAAGAAGTAAAATTCAAGAATTTGTTTTTAATTCATCATGTAAGTTTCTAGAAAAGTATGCTTGTTTCAACTTCTAAAGATGGTACTTCTAAAGTAATAGCTGTTTTTTATCAAGAGAAGGCTTCAACATCAAATTTCATTCAAAGCTTAGCTTTTGAATTAGAACACGTCATGATTTATGATTAAGATTGAATACTTCATTTTAGAATATCGGAAGATTTATAAAGATGATACTTCTAAAGTAGTAGTTGTTTCTGATCAAGAGAACGCTTTAGCATCGAATTTCATTCAAAGCTTAGCATTTGCATCAGAACACGTTATGATTTCTAATTAAGATAGAATACTTCATTCTAAAATACAAGAAGATTTATAAGAAGATACATATCTTGATATTTTAAGAAACTAGATATTTTCTTTTCATCATTGGTTATCATATTTCTTAAATTATTCTCTTTTTTTATATTTGAATTTCACAGTTTGCCATTATGATTAGTATATAAATAATCATTAGGATAAAGCCATTAGAAACACTACAACTTTCATTTTAGTATCTAAATTTTAAACTTGTTCATTTTAGTATCCTAATTTTTTAAGTGAGACAAATTTGCATCCCTATTATAATAACCATTATAAAGAGTATTTATTTGTTTTACTTTAAAAAGTTGAAGTATTAAAATGAAATAAAAAATAAAATTTGGGCACTAAACAAAAATAAAATGAAAGTTGAAGTACTTAGATTATTATTCTACCATTTTATAATAATGGTCGTTATAACGGAGATATCAATTTGTCTCATTTAAAAAATTAAGATACTAAAATGAACGAGTTTAAAGTTTAGGTACTAAAATAAAAAAATAAATTAAAGTTCAAATACTTATACTGGTTTTATCCCAATAATGATCTATAGAGATAGATTTTTTACTATTGAATCCTTAATATAATTTCCTTGATTGAGTTTGTCTCTTTCAAAACTTTGTTCTTATTAGTCTCCTTAGACAATAGTGAGCAAACCATTTAGTTTATTTGTGAGTCATATTTAATACGTCAAGTATAATTCGAACTTTTCTTAGTGAGTCATATGTAAGAAAGAGTGTCAACTATATCCTTTTTATTTTCCATCATTTTCTTTTTGATAAAATCCTAAAAATATTCAATGTTCATGAGTCAAGTGATGGAGATCTCCCTAAACTTGTTCATTAACCTGTTATTTCCTATTGCTTAGTAATTGTATTCATCTAAGGCATATTATTGTAAGGGGTTATATTGTATTTATATCTTATCTTAAAGATCTAGACATATCAATTAGTGATCAAAATAGGTATACTTATTGACTCTACAAAGGATTATGAGCAAGACATGAGGATATTAAACTAAGTTAATATTTAAATTTATTATTTCACAAAGATTACTAGTACCATTAAGGGTCGAAGGAGATAATGCTAAGGGTGTTAGGTTGCTTTTAATAAAAAGAACTATTGACTATATAGGTGATAATTTAAACTTTGTAAGATATGATCATGGAGAGTATAAAATGATTATATGACGAGAAACATAGTTAATCAAGTCAAGATTCCTCCTTGTTGATGTAGATATTTACATAAGGGTTAGTTAGCAATGTTATATGTGGTAGTGATGGTATTTTAATATTATAATCACAATAAGTATACTCACATAAGATTTGCAATGTTCAAGTTTACAAAATGTTTGGTCTATGGTGAGAAAATATGAAGGCTTAAAATCATAAGGATGGAGATGATGAGGCAACAACTTAGCTATAGATGAAGAGGCTCATATAGAGACATTTTGTATTTAAGTAATACAGATACAAATATGAATAAGATTGGACTTGAACCAAAATAGCATAAGGAATTAACCAACCATTTTATAGTCTTAGGAAATGTTAATCTTTTCACCCAATTTCTAGTAGATACTATTGCAAACCAAGTTGACTATTCTAGTACGAGGTTACTTGCTTGTTTTATGTGCTTGTATAGCTATAGTTGAATTGGACTTGAATTATATTCAATCTTAACATTAATCGTATTGAGTGCACATGGTTATACCTAAGGGACCCAGAGTGCCGATGATCTTAAGGTGATAGTTAGGGATCGGTATGTGGTGCTATTCCAAGTAAAGTGGCATACAAAGTCGATTTGAATAGAGTTAGGTTGAATAATAACTCTAAGGTGTTAGGAAGTATCTAACACCGTATATCTATGTTATATATATGTATATGTATGTATGTATGTTTATGTCTTAAGGTCATGAGTTATCCCAAGTTTTTGGAAGCTAAAGCTGTTTTGCGTGATGAATATTAAATAAAGATAATAACTAATCATTAACTTTATGTGTTTGCATCCATTTGCAATATTATTTGTTGTGCTCATGAGTATGTACTTGTGGTAACTGTTATACTAGACATTTTGTTTATCCTTTGGGGACTTTTTTTTTAGATGTAGGTACCATAAGGTATTAGGACCTCCACAATTTATCAAGGTTATGATCTAGTATATGACCTAAGAGACAGAGACAATTATGCCACTATGAGGAATAGTAAGAATGTTCAACTAGCTTATGTAATTGTGGGATTGTGAGTTGTTTATATAATGGAGAATTAGGCTTCTTATTTGATTGTAAACTTTATTGTTATCAAACACTACTTCTATTAGTCATGTGGCTTTACTGAGTTGATATTTATGGTGATGTATGTTGGAGATACTTGGATGGCGAGACTCATTAGAGTCGCTGATATTATTGACTTGGTTTATCACTACTAATGTGATATGTGTGATTATTTAACAAGTTCTAAGTCTTTGTATGTTAGTTCTTACCATTAACATTAAGTGACAATAAATAATTGTGTTCAAATGAACACTATATACTTTTAATGGGAGAATAACATATTATATGATTAATATAAAATACAACACCGGTTATAAAAGAGAAAAGACTGACATATGGGCTCTACTAAAAATTTTTATAATTTCTACATAGATTAAGATAACAAGCTTTCGGAGAGAAAATTTCATGTAATCCAAGCTCAAAGTCCGTGCTAATGGTCCACTGGAAATGGACCAGACTAGGCCAGCACGACGGGAAAATTCTAAACCTAGGAAAAAGAGAAAATTATTCCATGGAGGAAAAAAAAATAAATAAAGAATTTTACCTACCGACGAAAATGAAAGTGCAGCTTGCATCATGACCACAAGCTGTTTTCTTCTTCCTCCAGGATCATCACTACCTAAAAAATCCATCAATTTTCATTTTTTTATTTCCTTTTTATAAGAAATAATCCAAAATCCAAATTTACCAACCCCCGGAGGGTTGATTAGGTAATTTCGGATTCATTTCCAGCTATTTTTAATCCCCTGGATCGCCATTCTCCAACCTGCCAGCAGCCAACAACCTCCATTTTCCCTTCTTCCCTCTCTCACTCTCTCTCTCTCTCTCTCTCTCTCTCTCTCTAACCTCTCTTTCTCATCCATCTGAACAAAAATGGATCCCGTCTCCGTCTGGGGCAACACTCCTCTAGCCACCGTGGACCCAGAGATCCATGACCTCATTGAGAAAGAGAAGCACCGTCAATGCCACGGCATCGAGCTCATTGCCTCCGAGAACTTCACTTCCTTCGCCGTCATCGAAGCCCTCGGTAGCGCACTTACCAACAAGTACTCCGAGGGTATGCCCGGCAACCGTTACTACGGAGGTAACGAGTACATCGACGTGATCGAAAACCTCTGCCGTTCCCGCGCTCTCCAGGCTTACCATTTGGATCCCACCAAATGGGGCGTCAATGTCCAGCCTTACTCTGGCTCTCCTGCTAACTTCGCGGCTTACACCGCTGTCCTCCAGCCCCATGATCGTATTATGGGCTTGGATCTCCCATCAGGTACATCAAATGGTTAAGTTTAACTCTGCAACCAGCTGATCTAAGGGTTTAGTTGTTCTAAATTTATGCTTAATGCAACAGCCTGGATCTCCCATGGTGTATTCGTTTCTTAGTAGTATATTATAGATCCATTTGGTTGGACGAAGTTTATGCATTCTGTACGTGTTTCCATTAATCACATGCTGTTATATACCCCATAAAGGGCACGAATGCTGGGAAATTCTTTGCTCTTTTATGCATGTTGTTGAATCTTTGGCTAGTTTTCCTATGTCTTGTTATATGCATGGAATGTGGTTTCCTGTCCCAAATGTTTTTATACGTCCATGTCCAACTAGACGCTTTTATGCGTGAGGTAGAATGCAAAAAGTAGTATACACACTGGACATTCTCCATATATTGCAGCGTGTAATTGGAGGGAACATTAATAGGAACATAATTTGTAGAAGTGAAGCTTGATTCGTATTCATGCATGTGTTCTGAGATTCGATTTGTTCGTTTATGTTTTTTTTTTTTTTCTTTTTAGGTGGGCATTTGACACATGGCTACTACACATCTGGAGGGAAGAAGATTTCTGCGACTTCGATTTACTTTGAGAGTTTGCCATACAAGGTGAATTCCACAACTGGATTTATCGATTACGATAAGTTGGAGGAGAAGGCTATGGATTTCAGGCCGAAGTTGATCATTTGTGGTGGAAGTGCTTATCCTAGAGACTGGGATTACAAGAGATTTAGAGAGGTTGCTGACAAGTGTGGTGCTTTGTTGCTCTGCGACATGGCTCACATCAGTGGCCTTGTTGCTGCTCAGGTGATTTATTCAATTCATTTTCGTGTTCAAATTTTAATCGGGTGTAAAGGTTGATTTGCGATGTGATGCGTGTTATTGTTTGTCAACGTTAGATCTAGATGTGCTTTGTCCTTTTTTGCCATGGGAATTTAGTTTTCTATTTTTTTTTTGTTTTTCCATATCTGTGTAATTTACTTGATCTGGTTTGTTGTACTCAAAATTCAACAATAACCTGTTGGTTAATGAGCTAAGAAGAATGTTGCTGCCGGAGTTTATGAATTGAATTTGTGTCCACTTGCTTTATCAGAGTCTGTTCAGCATTTTTTTCTGCTAACTCAATTAAGGTGCCTCCTACATGGAAGCAAGATGTTAGATCTGTAAATGGTATTCCTCCTTTTCTTGGATCTAAAGCTTCATGAGACTAAATAACTTGATCAGGAAACTTTGTTAGTGACCCTTTGCTCTCAGTAGATAAGCCCGGTATATGTGCTGTTAAACTTACCATCTATGCAGGCATTTGTGGTGTTCTTTTGATTTATTTCCAACCATCTAGTTGCATAATCTTATAGCATGGTTATATTGAATATTTAGAAATTGCAAGCAGACTTCTCTGCTAAAAGCTGATGGTCTCATCTAATCTAAATTGTGTGGTTGCAGGAAGCTGCAAGCCCCTTCGAATATTGCGACATTGTCACCACCACAACCCACAAGAGCTTGAGAGGTCCAAGGGCTGGAATGATCTTCTATAGAAAGGGTCCTAAGCCTCCCAAGAAGGGCCAACCTGAGGGTGCGGTCTATGATTTCGAGGACAAGATAAATTTTTCAGTCTTCCCCTCCCTCCAAGGTGGTCCCCACAATCACCAGATTGGTGCTTTGGCTGTTGCCTTGAAACAAGCTTCTACTCCTGGGTTTAAGGCCTATGCTAAGCAAGTGAAGGCCAATGCAGTTGCCATTGGAAACTACCTTATGAGCAAGGGATATAAGCTTGTTACTGATGGTACTGAGAACCACTTAGTCCTCTGGGACCTCCGTCCTCTTGGATTGACAGGTACAAGGATAAGATGGGTTATGAAACTATAAATCAGATTATCATGTTCGACTTATTTCTTGTTTTGTAGTCTGATTGCTGAGGTTTCTTGCAGGTAACAAGGTTGAGAAACTTTGTGACTTGTGCAACATCACTGTTAACAAGAATGCCGTGTTTGGAGACAGCAGTGCGTTGGCTCCTGGAGGTGTAAGAATTGGTAAAGGTTTCCACTTGTCATGTCCATTATTTAGAAGATATTCCTATGTACATCTTCCATGAGAGTAACGGAAATTGATAATCAGTTAATAGAAAATTATCACTATTGTCGTCTTTTCTGTTTGGCATGATTTATTAAATGCATTGTATTGTTCCAGGAACTCCTGCCATGACTTCAAGAGGATTGGTCGAGAAGGATTTCGAGCAAATCGGAGAGTTCCTTCACCGGGCAGTGACCGTCACCTTGAACATCCAGAAAGAGTACGGCAAGCTTTTGAAGGACTTCAACAAGGGTTTGGTAAACAACAAGGAAATCGAGGCTCTCAAGGCTGATGTTGAGAAGTTTGCTGCCTCCTTTGAAATGCCGGGTTTCCTCATGTCTGAGATGAAGTACAAGGATTAGTTGCACTTTTATTGAATATTTGGCATCGCTGCCTTCAGTAGTGATAACCTGCATATCCTATGGCCAAGAAGAAAAGGTCTCTCCGGGAACTGAAAATTCCTATACCCTACCATTTGCCAAGATCCTTTTAAAATCGATTGATGTTTTTTTTTCTTTCAATTACATAAAGGAAATTCAATATTAGATTTCTTGAGCTAGTTGTTTTTGTATACCCTCGTTCAAGGTCAAACGAAATTTGTTCTCTTTTTTCTCCTATCTTTATTTCGATTTTATTTGCATAATGAAGTCAGTTTAAGAATGTTTTGGGGTGCATTGAAAGTGTGTTATTCCATTGGCTATAATTTCTTCGGAAAACGAATCCTCTCAATTTACTTTCTTTTAATTTTTTTTTTAAATTTACCTATTAAAATGTTGATACCTGTAATTGCATTTGAATTTATAAGGAAAAATGTGATGTCATGATGACATCATAAAGTATTCCTAATCTCAATTATATTTTAGAGAGAGAAATTATAAGAGAGAAAAAATAGGGAGGATTCTCTTTTATTTCTCTCCTTAAATATGTGATTTGAGTTTGGTACCGCAAGAAAAGATAATGCAAAACAATACGAACATAACACATGCTTTTGAGGCATAGTAGAAGTTTCAAAATAATGACATAATGGGTCCTTCTCGTTTTTAATTAATTTGATGAAATCTCTTCTCTAGATTATCTACTTCTAAATAATGGACTTTGCATTCTCAATCTCAGCAAAATCTACTGTAAATTCAACACTGAACTGAAGAGGAACACCAAACTAAAATTCAGCAACGTTCTCAAAATTAAGTTACTGAGCTCATAAAAGTTTTACTTACACATCAATTAATCAACATTATCCCTTTGTAAAAATCAATAAATAGATGAGTAAAGCTCAGGGGCCCTCACATAGAGGGCTGCAGCTACTTACGAGGATAGGATTGCTGCTCTTCCCCGGGGAGATCATTTTTCAACACTGTGGAATGTGATTGCTCGACCTACTATGATGGAGGGAAGTGATCTTATCGACAAAGTGGTCCTTGAGCATCGAATCGAATTTTCTTTCCTGTTTTTTTTTTCTTTTCTTTTCTTCTTGAAATAAAAAAAGTTTTTTGATACTTGGTTGCTTAGGCAAGTAAGTACCAAAATCAGGTTCTAACGGTCCAAAAATTACCAGCAATTGCTATAAAGGGTTGTGCAACCAGCGTTCGCAGGCGATCCACCAAATTATTCAATTTAGATATCGAATAGGGTTAAATTAATTGATCGATTGGAAAAATGGACGACAAAAGAATTATAATTGTCATGTGAGATGATGACAGTAATATTGGAGCAAATTCTTATTTTGTCAATTATTCTAGTTATGGGTTAAAAAAGGTGGTTGGAGAGTGAAAGCTGAAAAATGACATTTGATTATTTTGAAGGGACAAGATTTAAGAATATATTATAGTCATTGGAAAGGTATATTTTAATTATATTTTTAAATTTAAATAAATTAAAAGGTGGATAAGTCTAACTTTATAGAGATAAAAGTATTCAATTTTATAAGAGGGATATAATACATGTTTATCAATCTTAAAAAATTACATATATATGAATTATATGAAATTAATTATATAAATGCCAATACTAAATCACATCTACAAGATGCTATATTAAAAATTATAAGAAAATTACATATATAAGTTATGATTTCATGTTTTTTCTATTGTGGTTACATTACATTGTTTAAATGTAACATATCGCATGTTTTATATGTAGCACATGTACAATCCTAATATTGCATATATAACATGCAATACAACAATGATATTTTTGTAATTTTTTTTATATAATTAGTATTTAAGAAATATTTATTTGTTTTAATAGTGAACATGCAAATTCCTTATATATATGTGAACCTCATATTTTAACAAATATAAAATATGAAAAATGATGTAAAATCCATAGAGAATAGAAAGAATAAATAAGGAATATGACCCTTTCAATAAAACAAATAAGTGAAAATGGATAAAATGTTTTTCGAAATACATCTATTATATTAAAAAGAAAACCTCTTTTTAACTATATATAACTAACAATTTAATATTTTATAGTTTTAATTATTAGATATATTTACATGTCAATTACTAAACAAATCAAACTTATCTCACAAAATTCTTAACTGTCACATCCAACTATATATTTACCATTTTCTATCACAGTTAATCTTTTTAATCGTCAAACATTACTATTATTTGAAAAATTTATTATATTTTTTATTTACCTCGTTTTGAAGAATTTTTTTTTTTCAAAATTTATTATAATTTTAATTTTACTAATATATATTATTTGTAATCTTCTATAATTTTTATTTCAATTTTTTAAATACTTTTTTATACACACGATATGAATACGTTGTTTGCTAGTTTTCCTTAAAACAAACCAGGGCTAATAAGGATAATTTTTTTTTTTTTTTTAAAGGCATGGACCACACATCTCAGCTTACCCTTAGGTTTAGTTAAATAAATCGAAGATAAGTTTTAGATTTTAGTTGTGTTTAGGAGGGGCAGATTTGTTAATTAAAAATTTGTTTGTAAGAAAGATTGTTGGGTTAATGTCATGATTTGTACTTCAACTTTATTATTTTTTGTAATTATACACTTAAAGTTTTAATTTGTTTAATTATGCATTCAATTAAAAATTTATTTATCACTATTTATATTTTAGTTAACTCCGATTTATACTGTTAATTTAGTCAAATTTGTTAATTCAAAATTAGTTTGTAAGAAAGATTGTTGAGTAAATGTCATGATTTGTGCGTCGACTTTATTATTTTTTATAATTATACATTTGAAGTTTTAATTAGTCTAATTATAAACTTAATTAAAAATTTATGTATCACCTTCTATACTTTAGTTAATTTTAATTCAAACTATTAGTTTAGTCAATAGGATTAGTAAATGAGATGACTACTTATAATCTTATAAGAGTTATACAACTTCTTGCAGATGGTTGTTGACCACTTACTGTAAAATAGTGGATTGTAATTCACTTAAAAAATATAAGTTGTAAGACTCCTTCACGGATTTAAGTAGTCATGCATAACCCTAAGGGTTCGTATGAGTCATGACCTTTTTAAGGTTCTGAGCGGCCATTACATTTTGTATCAAATAGACTATTGTTAGTTATGAGAGTTAAGTGAAATGTAAATTATAATAAATAAATCTTTTGTTAAGTATATAATTAAATAAATTAAAATTTTAGATATATAATTATAAAAAATGATAAATTTAAAACGTGAACCGTGCCATTACCACTTCTTTCCTATTGGATTCAGCCCAACATTCTCAAAATAATGACTCCCCGTTACCTCTACAGTGCATGGCTTCAAAATGCAACCCTTCTTTTTTAAAACCCCCTCATTTTTTGAAATAAAAGATCCTATTCCCTCCTTTCCCTCCGGGATTTGAAGCAATCCTCTACACCAATGGTGGCAGACAATACCACCGCCACCGCCCCCACCACTTCTCCATCTCTCACTCTCACGGCCTTCTCATCCTATTCGATCTTAGGTTGGGATGAACCCTTCACTGACCAAGAACTCGAGCACATCGAAACCCTTATTCAAACCGCAACTTCCAAAAGCAACGAGAAGAAACGACGTCGATTACCCACCTCCTTGTCACTCTCTCCTTCTCAAGGTATCATTCGCCTTTTCCCATATCCAATTTTTCCTTATCCTTGGCTTCCTCTCATTTTTGTTTTGTAATTTCCGACTTTTGCAATCCTAGGATACTAGGAGAAAGGAAAAAACAACTCGGTCTCTTTCTTGTGCTGTCTGGGTACTAAATCACTTGTCAAGATGAACTGAATTATAAGTTTTCTTTAACTAAACCTTCAATCGTCAATAATTTAATAGGAAACTTTTCGATATGTATAGCTGGATATCGTCGGCACTGTTAGAGAGCATTGTGAGACGCATGTGCTTTCATAGAATCAAAATGCTGTTGCTTTGTTCATTTTGTTCATGAACTGGTTTTGAATCCTCTTTTATAGATTAGAAACTTAGATCGGTGCCTGAACACTTGTTATGAGGCTAAAAGAAGACACTTTTCACCTTTCCATGTGCCTTTTTCACGAGATGCGTAATCATATTTTGAAATAAATGAAAAATTTATTTTCTTTATTTATTTATTTTTTCCCCTTTCCGCCTTAGCCAGTGTCTTAGGGCACTCTTAAATGGGTCCTTATTAGATTATATGTTAACTGATGATCCTTTTATCTTGTTGTGATATTATACACAAGCTTAAAGTTCTAGTTTGTTGTTTGAGCATCAGCTGTCTCAATCTTGTCCCAATCAAAATTGGACATGTGAGAGTGAAAATTAATAAAGGAAGTTAAAAAGATCACGATCCATTCTGTTATGTCTCGTTTTGGCTGCTTGAGGCAGGATTGAAACAGCCTTCTCATGACAACTCATACTCATGTTTGATGTTAATCGGTCCTTCTGTCCACTTTGCTATTTGAAATGCAAGTTTTACTCTTGTGAATGTCGTTTCCTTCCGGTGTTGGCTTATGGGAATTTAGCTTTTTGTGAGCTTTTTTCATGTAAATTTCTCTGATGTCTTTGTTTTGTAATTGAAGTGATGTGCATAGCTTAAGAAAAATTGCCCTCCCCTTAGTATGTAAATTTTCTAACTTATGAATTTCAGTTAATCAGCATTTGCGCTTACCTATAATGAGCTTCAAAGGTGAGATTTTGTACAGTAGAACTGCTAAGGCAGTTGACAATGCGGTATCAGAGCTTTCAAAAAAAATTGATGTTTTGAAGAGTATAACAGGTCAAGTTGAAGTGGGGTTTGACATTGAGTGGAGACCCACATTTACAAAAGGTTTGTTTAACATCTATCTGAAGCATTTTTCCTGTGAATATACTGATGTTCCTACTTGGTTCACGTTTGACTGTACATGGCATTCAACACACATTATGTTTAGAGATTCTAGTCAAAGTAATCGGTTAGTGAATTTATATGATACTTCCAATATGTTTTAATCTATTCAATACTCGTAGTGGCCAAATTGATCTTTTATGACATGATTCCATAATGTTCTTATGTGGCCTCCATGTTAGATGCAGATCCTTTTTAGGATCGGCGACTCTTCTTTTCTTGATGATGAAGTAGACATTTTATGGTTTAATTCATAGTATGAGATTGTACAAGAGTTTATAAAAGAGTGTATGTCTACCACATTGGACTGTGTGGACCAACCTATGATACTATTTTCTATTTTATGAAGTAGAGTTTCTAGAGGAAAAATATCAAATTTAGGCCTTGTATGTATGCAAAACTACATGATTCCTCCGAGTATTCCAAGATTTTGCTCCATCCATTCAGGTTGTAATAAACATCGTGGCCCTTCTTCAACTTTCCTGTGTCCAGGTCGAATTCATCAATGATCGGTGATTTATCAACTTAAAAAATGAGTTAAGCATCCTTGAGACCAATTCTGCTGATTTCAGAACACTCGATAATGAACTTGGAATATGGTGGCCATAAATGATGATTGGCATCTTCTACTTATTTCTTACACAAAGAGCACCAGTTTCCTGATCATCATGGCTCTTCTTCTGAGGGCATCAACTGTGGTGACCTTTTGAAGTGATTGTCTCCATGAAATACTAATATTTAACAAAGCCTTCCTCGACTGTCTTCCACAATTCAAAGCTAATGTCTATGATGATTCTGACTATTTAATATTTATATGATCTAACAGAAGAATTGCATTTGGTATCAACTTGTTTCAATAGCATCTGGTCTAGGCGTTGTTGACTAGTATTTTAGTTTTACAATCAAGATAGGAACTATAAACTACAGATCGATTTCAATCATTGATGCTTCTCATCAAGGCTTGCTACTTTGAAATAATGTTCCCATTCTCTTCGTATGTTTTGGGTTGTTGGGAATATTAAATAGGGAAGGAACCATGATTGAAGAATTTTCCCACGGCACACTTAGTCTTAATAGCTCACTTATTTACCATTTCTAGATGGAAAACGACAGTGTTTGAAGCTGGGTCACCATCTCTTGTCTAACTTCTTTTAAGCACCATCTTTGCATGTCTAGTACATTTTGTTTTTAATGTATAACTTTTCAGCAAATGTTCTTGGATAGTGACGTTGCACCATAACCATTTGTTTAGTTGCAGCTAGTTGAATTTGCAGCGTCCTTGAACTCAGACCACCTCTATCAATTGTTTTGGTAATTAAATTTCTTGCAACAGAGTTTATGGCCGTAGTTCAAAAACTTGGGATGGGAAGAACCAGACAGATTACTATAAGTTAGGACAGCAACAATTGGTTCACAGCTGTACGTATTATGTCCCATTCCATCTGATTTTCCTGGAAAAGGAAAATCCTCTAAAAGATGGTGTAGGATGCTCATTCACAAAGCTGTAAGCCTTATGGTTGAAGCCTACAAAGATTTGTACTAGCTGCTCTAATAATGCCCTGAAACGATTCCTTTGCGGTCAAACTGCAACTTGTGCTGGCTTTGCATCAACCAATCTAGTTATTGCTGTTGTTTTGTATCATTTTTATGATTGAAAATCCTTTATTTCCTGCCACCGGTTTATATTTCATTTAGAAATATGAAAATATTGAGAAAAATAAAGGACAAGCCTTAATTTCTTATTAGTTTGATGGTAGTTATGTTGCTCCAGGAGCTTCTCCAAGGAAGACGGCTGTCATGCAGATATGTGGTGATACCGGCCACTGCTATGTCCTTCATATATTTCATTCTGGTATTCCTCCAACTCTGAAGGCTATTCTGGAGGACAACGCAATTCTCAAGGTTATGGAACCTCTTATCTGGGGTTAGGAATATTTCATACTTGCGTACCTGTAGTGTATTACTAAATAGTGATTGCTTCCATTTGTGCATCGTCAGGTTGGAGCTGGCATAGGTAATGATGCTATCAAGATGCTGAAAGATTATGATGTTTCCATGAAAGCTTGTGAAGATCTTTCTAATCTTGCTAATTTAAAGCTTGGAAATTATCAAGCTAATTGGAGTCTTTCATCTCTAGCTAAAACTCTTATACAAGAGGAGGTAGCAGGCACTCTCTCTCTCTCTATCACTTGTGCACTTCCTTGTGTCCCTTTACTTATGCACATGAGTTGTGTTTGGTTCATTGGAATTGAATTGCTATTCTGCCTTTTTTATTTGTGGAATAGCTATTCCCTTGTTTGGTTTTTGAAAAGTTATACCACAAATAATACGAGTCCACTAAATGTGGAATAGATAAGAATTTCTATTCCTTCACTTTCACTAGAGAATTGTATCCTTAATGGAACGTAATTTTTATTCTAAAAATGGTTTTGAGTAAAAAATTATTTAATAAAAGAGGAATCACTAATTTTTTTTTCAAGCTTATATTATTTCAATGAACCAACACAACGTTAAGGTACTTCTTGTCTTAATCTGAGTTTGTAACCATTGTTAAATTTCTTCAAAAGTACGAGGATGTGATGAGATGGACATATATTTTCCCAATTAGGAAAGAATAAATATGCCACTAGATATTCTTTGTCTCCTTGATTACACAACATATCTAATTGATGCTGTAACTGGACTTTTGGAAGATAATTACCTGTAAAGCATTCATGGAAGATCAGATTGTAAAGGCTAGTCTTTGTGGCACAAATCAATTTTTCCTTTTTCCTGTTCAGAATGGGAGTTAGAAATTTATGTATAGAATATTTATCCATGAGGAGCTGTTTTGAGAATCACAGTTGATTTTTAACAGTAGTCTATTTCTTGTTCCCTGAAGGTATTATAAGTTGGAAATCAGCACAGAAAGCAAGTCTGACTCCCTAACTGAGTTGAAGTTTTGTGTCAAATGCTTGCTACAGAAACAAGTTTTTTGGATATAGAAAGATGTAGTAACTGATGCTAAAAAAAAAAATTGGTAAAAGAAAATGGATGACTGTCTATTGATTCACTTGATCTGATAATTTATGAATCTGACATGGTTGATTTTTTTGCTTAATACCATTGATGAGGGTTAAGGGGACTTGTGTACCTCCTTCTTGGTACTCCAACGAGATGTAATACTAAGCAATGGCTTTTAAGGCCGTAGTCTGATTTTTCTGATGGAGATTAACATGAAATATTCTCCCTGGTAAGAATCATATATTTTAAATATTTGACAGAAGTGTTTGATGCAGTTGCAGAAGCCCAGGAATATTAGGTTGGGAAACTGGGAGGCTGCTTTCTTATCGAAACAACAACTACAGTATGCTGCTACAGATGCATTTGCTTCTTGGTATTTATATCAGGTAATTTTGTCTATTGCATAGATATTCAATCACAGAAGATGAGCTAAAATATACCTGAGGAGATTTCAACAAAGCTAGTTTGGAATGCCTAGACAGAGTTATAACCTTTCAAAAACCAAAATATCGTGTGTTATGACTATCTTCAATCAAATATAGATATTTGTGAGTTGCTCTGTATGAAAAGTGGGTGCACTACAATTTATGATCAAGATTTTAATGTCATACCACAAATTTTATGGGACATCGTCAAAATTATTATCTAAGCCTTCAGCGTTTCCTTCAATTTTACACATGAAGTTTTAAGTTGTTGGATATTATACCTAATTGATTATTTGCTTGTCAAAGTCACTACTTTACGTACACTTGTAGTCTTTGACCGATCAATGTTTGCCACATCATCTTTTTTAGAGATGATGGAAGTAGTAAATTTGATAAGCTAAAAGTTTAATTGGGTGTAACATTTAGTAACTTCAACTTTTAGTATAAAATTTAACTAATAAAAATTTGATTAGGTATAATATTTAGTCACTTTAAGTTTTAGGTATAAAATAGAAAAAACATGTGGATTTGAGGTTGTGATATTGACAATATCTCAAAATTTACTATCTTGTGGTTTCATATGGTGAATGTTCTTTGTTATTTTCTCGTGTTGGTTCCTACAAATTTCATGATGGAGACTTGGGGTTTATAGTATTCATTTTCTTGTGACTTCTGTTTATAGAGCTATTGTGCTGACAGTAGTTAGCATATCTTCAGTCTTTTAACTGTAAGTACCTTTTGATAAGGCAAGTGTATGTAATCCAGCCAAGTGTCTTTGCACATCTAATTTTCTTGATAGATATTTGCATCTTATAGTAATAGCAAAAGCACACGTTTAGTCCTTAATGTCTACTTGCTTTCTTGTTTGAGTTAACGTTTTATTTTTAATATTTGAGTCTTCAATGTTTTCAAACTTTTATGAAAATAAGACTTTTGTCAACTCTGTTAGGTTTTTTATCCATTCTTGACACATCAGTTTTTGATTAGTTCACAATAACTAATTTAATAAAATAATAACACTGAATATAGTATGTAATGTAAAAATAATACTAAATATATCTATTACATGATATAATAAGAAATAATAAAAAATATAAAAAACAAAAAAGAAATAAAAGACGGGCATGGAAGCCCTAGCTGTCTTGGTCAGCCATCTCAAGGCCAACAAGAAGGGGGAGACATGTCAAGGATGGATGGAAAATTTAAAAAAGTTGAGGAGTGTTCCATTTTTGTAAAGGTTTGAACATGATGAGGACCTCAACAGAAAAAAATAAAATGTTAAGGACTAAATAGAAACACTGGTAAATATTGTGAACTGAAATGGTACTTTTCTTTATGATAATTGGAACAATTCCTAGCATGGCTTGGTGTTTTTATTCACTCGTAACCAATATAGGTAGAGTCTGCAACCATGGATGTCTAAACAGTGGGCTTCATCTTGAAACATTATTCAATATTTTCACTGGTGTAATCACAAAACTTGCATATTCTCCAGATTGTCTTAACCTGAACCATTAAAATTATTGCAGGTGTTGAAGAGCCTGCCTGATCCAGAATAGAGTACAACAAAGAACAAAGAAGGGCATTTGGCTCCTGAATCAGTATAACGGTTTTAGCTGGTATTCTAAATTCATAAAGATAATATCTCTGCATTCCTTACTAATCACTTTGGTGAAATGATCACTGCAATTCTTTCCCATTTCCAAAGTTTTGACCACTAATTAGAAAGTGGGAATTGTCATCTGCCAAGATTTGCTTGCTTTCCAAGTCAATGAGCCAGTTACTTCTGTGGGTTATAGGCTAAGAAAGAAAGAGTTTGGATTACAGATGGAATATGCCACTTCTAGGAAGTTGATGTGCTCATGTCATAAGGAAAGCTATTTGTGAGTATTTCAAAATGGATCTTGTTGTCAGACCACCAATATAGACTGTAGAATAGGTTTCTCTTATTGTCTGCCCCTATTCTTTGTACTGATTCAATGGGAATTGTAGTTCCCTATCATTCAAATCTTTGTCAAGCAAAAGAATACTGCATATTCTTTCTTTCATGGGGGAAAGAAAGGATTGTTTATAGACCAGCATGTACATTTCCGTCCTTTCTCCATTATCATTTGTGATTTAACCAAGCAGTAGATTACAATCAATTACATTGGAGACTTTTTCTTTTATTTTGAAAAACTTATGACTTGATTGAAACATACCCTTGATACTTGATTTTCTTCCATTTTCTTATTGTAAAAACCTTTCAGATTGTTTTCATTAGTGAAAGCAGCATATACACACATCGCATACTAAACTAGATTGTGAAGGCCTTTTAGACTTCTTCAATAGGCAGACATTGTTACTTGATTTAATAACCTAACAAAATGTTTCCATATAAGATTTTTGTTACATTCAACATGTGCTCTAGATTTTCTCCATAAAATTTTGCCAGTCCAACAGAAATGTATATTAGGAGAGGCTCTCCTAATTTAAAGGAGTACCTACCCCCTTCCTTTTACAAAACCACCAGTTCTATCATCATATGGAAGCCATGAAGTTGTTTCATTACAAGGGCAGACTTGTAATTTGCTTTTAACCCCCTTCTCTTTCTCTCTCTATCCCACTCTCCATGTCCCACAAACTCTCCCCATAAACTGCTTCTTCCATCACATATATTGTAGTATATGTGGGATTGCTTTCACTAGTATCATATCACTACAGGACTGGCTCCTCTACAGTCTTTAGATATATCCTTATGCACTGGTGAAATTGCCATTCTATGCATTTAATATATCTCTATTGACTTGCATGCTAAGCAGGACCTATCTTTATCGTGGCATATAGTTCCGTTGTGTCTTTCTCGTTCTATTACAACACATGTAGCATGAAAAAAAAAAAGAAAAAAGAAAAAAAAAAAAATCTGACTTAGGATAGATGTGTAGTGAATATACACAGATGCAACATGAAAACGTGGGGATAGTTGCAAATATGCCTCCAAAATTATGGGTTAAATGTGCATAGAACCTCTGCATTCTTAAAGGATGATTTTGCTTGCATAACTTTTGAAAATATACCGGTGGATTACAAATTATCATAAGACCCTAAAAATGTTAGTAAAATATCATAAACAGTGATGATTTAAAGATTTTAATGATGGTTTTGGTTATCATATTTTGAAAAGTTATATAGAGGTGGACGTATGTGGGAGCTAAGTAGGTTTATTTACCTGACCAATAGTTTTTGAGGAATATTAGCAATTTGTCCGAAAAACAAATGATTCTTCCATTTGAGGCATTGGTAGGTGTCCATATGGATGTTGAAGTTGATTTTCAAGCGTGAGGATGATGATACCCTCATTTTTTACTTAACTATTGTTGTCATGAGGTCATCTTTATCTAAATTGCAGCTTTTTTGGCTCTATATTATGATTTTCCTCTTGTAATGGTCATTACTCTTGGACGTGCCAAATCTTGATTGAAACTGCAAAAATTGGTTACTGTACTTGCCAGAAATCTTAAGGATTTATCAGTGGTTAGGCTGTAGCACCAACATGAACTATTACTAATAGATGATGTTGCACCGATGTTACGGGTCATAAGAAAGATGCTTACCTAAAGATTCAACATATCTTAGGGGGAAAAAGGAACATTCATCAGAAAAGGAAAAAGCAGAAGTTTATAAAATGGAGGAATCATGTAAAAAAAGATTGATAGAGATAATAGTAGTGGTGGTATCCTGGTCACATTTTCGTTCATGCAGAAGGTTTAACTTGTTAAATTAGTGCTATATCAAAAGTGATGATGAGGTTGTTTTGTTGCTCTTGTAGCCACCTTCTAAACATAATCATGGTTTATTATGGCTTGCACATGGGCTTTAGAGGTTCTCATGCTTTATGACGTAGACTTGGGCAGTCCTTGAACTAGTGAACTCTAATAGGGAGCAAATCCCTTAACTGAAAGCTTGGCACATATGTATGGAGCCCATGTACTTGCACTAGAGGTTTGTGTGCCAACAGCCATGATCGAGGTACTTTAGCTCATACATTTCCTCAGTGGCGAGGGGTATTTCTCATTGGTACACAAAAAGACTCCATTATATCTTTCCTCGAAGCCTTTCTCCATGATTTTGGATATTGTAAATGCAGGAAACCAAGTAAAATATGTAAAGCAGCCTTGGCCCATTTATATGCTGTCCTTTCATTGAAAGAAATAATTGCAATAAGTTGCTTGATGAAGCTTCGTCTGTTGAAACATAAGAGAAGAATCACCACTAGTGGTCCATGTAGCATTGTATACTTCAGTAGCGTTTGATTATATAGTTTCTATAGCATTGAATAGAATAAGACATTATTTCATGTTAAATTTGTAAGTTTGCTTGATGATTAAACAAAAAATTAAAATGATGGATTGAACAAAAAGTTTAAATTTTGTTCCATTTATATTATCGTATAAAAATAAAATTTATTGGATAAAAACAAAAATATTTTACATTCTCAAAAAATATCCTTCTATGTTATATTATTGAATTAATTAATATTATTTTTATTAATATTTAATAAAATAATTTATTTCATAATATAAATAATTAATTTTTAATATAAATTTTGTATTTAATACTGTACAAATCAAACATGATATAATAAACTTATACTATTCAGTTTTTTTGTACTTATCCTATTTATTTTTTTTTGTACTTATTTTGTCTAATTTTCCTTATATTTATTTTGTTTAGTTTTTCTTTTATCCAATCCAGTCTTTGTAGCCAAACACTATCTTAATTTCATGTTAATTTAGTTACCTAGTCTGTCTAAAGCACGCTACTTTTGCATCTTTTTGCTTTCGAACTTTTTGCTATTAAGTTAGGATTCCAGATTTTACGTTGTGGACATATTTTAGTTTTTCTAATCTAGTCAATTTATGGAAGAGTGGGCTAAAGGATATCAATTATATCTATCTTGCACATAATAAAGATTTCAATTATATCTATCTTGGCTTATACATTCTCTTGGCTTCGAAAAAGGATTCGATGATATTATCCATCGCGTGTATGTATAAGTAATGGGTATGTATTAGTATGATTTGAATATATTACATTATGTATAAAAATGGATTGTAGTTTTTTATTTAAAAACCATCCATTTATTTAAACTTAATCGGTACTTAACATTTATATATATACATGGCCTATAACTCTTAATGAAGCTTTTCTTCTTAGCTTCTATTTTCGGTCTATTTCTTTTTCTTTTCCTCCTTTTTTCTTTTGGCACTTTAATTTGTTTGATGATTGAATTTACTAATGAAAGACAATTTTATTTTAAATCTTGTTGATTTTTTCAAAATGTTTGATTTCCAAATTAGTAAATTCTTATTAGTTATATTGAATTTCATCTTAAAAAAGAAATGTTGCAAATCTTGCTTTATATGATGAGATAGTTGTTGTTTAACCAATGACTACTATTTAAAAAAAAAAAAAAGTAAATTGCAAATATGATGCCTGAATTATTATTGATTAGGATTTGATAAATCTCTTAAGCTCTTAAATTTATTATCCCACTTCATTCATAACTTTTGAATAATTGGTGTCATTCTTATGATTTAGAGATTATTTGCATATATTTCAACAATTATAGGGAGCTAATATTTCAACAATTATAGGGAGGTAATGTGATCTTTGTAAATTTAGAGTTTCTATTCATACCTAATTGATAGATTCGGTGGTATATTTGCATTTTACCTAAGAAGTCCTTCTAGCTCTCACTTTTATGGGATTTTTGGGGGTTCTCTATGAGATGATTGGCATAGCAAGTCTTTTTATTCACTAGATACAAATGTGTATCTTTTCATTCATTAATTTATGTAAATGTGTATCAATAGACTTGTATGAAATTTGTAGACATGCTTCAATCTATCCCATATTGAGGATATTGTAACCTCAATAAATAAATATATGCTAGCTTATGAGGCATAATGTAAATTTCATGCCATTAATATGATAATCCTATATATGGTTGTATGGTGGAGTTGTAATTAGTTGATCACGTGCAATGGATGAGTTGGTCAACCTAGGAGGTGCCATAAGTTGAAGGCATGTGGATGAATGTTGTTAAGAATAGGCGTATGAGGAAGAACGGGCGAAATCAATATCCTAAGTGTGTGTTTGTGACAGCGAATCAAACTTGGTATTCTTGATCGTTCCTAAACCATTCTTGAGAAGATTGCTTGTTTGATATTTTGAGGAGTGATTTTAGCAAAATTTTGATTTGTCTCAGGCTAGCTAATGTTTATTTTGTCAAACTCAAGTTGACCCTTGTGTTTTAACTCAGTTCGACCTGACCTAATTATAAAATCAGTTCGGTACAACCTTAATCCAATCTTAGTTGAGTCCCAATTGAACTTGATTCCACCTATTTAGTCTTTGATCTTCTTATATGTTCGGATGAATCATTCAAGTTGAGTTTGACAATATTGCTACTCTGAATGAATCAAATGTGAAGAGAAGTTTTTTATTTATAAAGTTTGGATGTCAACCTTATCGGTTGGATGGCTTCAAGATAGATTGCTAAAATTAAATCCTATTGTTAAAGCCTTCCCATATTCTTTGGCCTTCATGGGCTTAGGTATGGGCTTAAATGTATTTAACACTTTTGGCAATAAAAGGAAGCTTAATATTGTTATAAGTAATCTTAGAGGACAATTATAACTCTTTACGGCCCAACTAAGCCAATAGAAGCCATAATAGGCTTAAGAAGACAGTTATTGAGTTTACTTTTTGCATAAGAGATAATCGAGCAAGGTTAAGAGCAAAAAATCTAGTACGATAATTTCCATTTTGAACCTATCAAGCATAATCTCCTCAAGAGATCTCTAATTGGATTTGATTTTTAGGATTTGCTATAAGTTTAAGATAACGGTTCATAGCATTAAATTGAGTTAAAAGTTAATTATTGAAATAACCCTTTACAATGGTATTAGGGTTCAAGAGAAGGAAAAGAAAAATAAAAACTAGATTACTTGTTCTATGGTAGAGCAATACCCAATCAAGCATCTTCTTCCTATTAGCTGATTAGATTTGCAATAATGGAATGATGATGTTAATTTGCACTAATGATGGATATGTATATTTTTTATCAAGTTCATGTGACTTATTTCAATTTCAAACCCAATGGTTAGAGAAATTGTACTTTTTTGTATCTTATTATAATTATGATGAAGATGACCATGTAAATGAAAGTTGGAAAGAAAAGTTCATATACTTTTCAAATAAGAAAGATATAAGAAAATATTTTATTTACTGATAAAAGACAACTTTAGGTTTGTTTTTTTTAGTAAAACTATAAACTAAAGGATAGAAAAGTCCGTTGCTATAGGTAATTATTTATTCTCAATTGTATTCAAAGCCTTTTTCTCTTTCCTTTTTAGACGCTACAAATCTTGTTTTATATGATGAGAGAGTTGCTATTTAACCATTGACTACCATAAAAAAAATTGGTAGATTGCAAATATAACTCTTGGATTATTGGTTAGGGCTGAATAAGTCCCTTAAGCTCTTAAATTTATGACCTCACTTCTTCATAACTTTTGCATAATTGTGTTATTGTAACAATTTGAGGATTATTTGCACATATATTTCAACAGTTATAGAGGAAAAGTAATACTTTGTAAATTTAAAGTTTCTATTTGCACCATATATCTCACATAGAGGATACTATAGCATCTATAAATAAACAAAGGCCAACCTACCAGGTGTAATGTAAATTTCATGTAACATGATAGTCCTATGTAAGGTTTTAGGGTTGCAAGAGAAGGACAAGAAAGATGAAACTAGATTACTTGTTTTGATAATAACTACTTGTAGAACAATACCCAACTATCCATCTTCTTCTTATGACAAGATTAGATTTGCAGTAATGGACTACCAATGCTGATTTACATTGATAATGCATCTTCTTCTTGTGAGTCTTCTTGAAAAAGGTTAGAGGTAGATGGACTAATCCACTAATCCTTATTTCATACCTAGTGCTATAATTTTTATTGAGTGATTCAAAAATAGACCGAACCTTCAAGATCTTATCACGTAATTTAAAAAGTCAAGCTTAAATAAGTAATAGGCTAAGCCTAATGATTAATATAGCAATTTTCAGCCCATTATAGTAGGAATATTAGGGGGAAAAAAAGAAGAAGGAAAAATCAACAGTTGGAAAGATGTTTATACAATTTCCTTCATGTTTATTGGTCCATATATTAACAAGGAAAATTAGGCAAACAATCCATGCATAACGAGGAAAGCGTTTTGATTCTCTAAATAGTAAGTAGGGAATGGAAAAGAGAGGGGTTCACAAGTTTCAAAATAAAAAAATAAGATTCTTCACACAATGTCTTAATCATGGCGGATGGCCTTGGAGATATCCCAGTTGTAATTAACTAAAAAAATTTAACAGATCACATGCTGAGGCACATGGGTTTGGAGACAAAGACATGGACATCCCTTTTGTCAATTTCTTCATTTGTCATGCAAAAAGTTTTGCACCATAAAACAAAGATGCTTCTGTTACCATGCATGTAAAGGTGTTGGAATTATTTTACCCAAGGGCATTTCTTGCATTCAACTGGAAGAATTAGATATTATTATATTTTTTATAATTTTTTCCTATTATAGCCATAGTAAAATAGTTAATTTTAGAATATTATCTATTTTTTTTTACTTAATACTTAAATGGAGAACAACTATTTTAGAAGCTGTTAAACTCTTGTATAGTTAATTATTACTTGTTACTAGATAATGGATCTGTTTACAGGCTTAGAGCCAAGATAATGAGCTCATAAATGTACCCCTTTCTCATTTGCTTGGAAGAACAGCAATAATTGCTTATTATTTAGGGACAATCAACACCACATACGTTATTGCTATTGTCACCTTTGCTACGATTGCTATTGGTGCCACTACTATCATTACCACCATCTCATTATATCCTAATCTCAATTATTAACTCAATCAACTTTGTCAACGAGCCCATTTACTGATAATTGAATTGATTTCTAACTCCATTAGATTTTGTAGATGAGTTAAATCTATGTGAGAACTAATTAATTAGAAAGCCAAATCAACAAAAAGAGGAAAAGAAGGATGGGTCATGTTGTGGTAAAAATGTACGTATGTGCAAAAATGGAAGGGAGTGTTGCTTATTAAGAGATTGGCTTTGGGTTTGCTTCATTAAGGTTTCACAAAAATGATGAGTAGGGAATATATTTATATAGGGCATCTATGGAGACGAGTTTGGAATTTTTTTTAAAAAAAGAAAGAATCATAATAGATATGCCACAAGGATATTGACTGCATAGTAAGAGAAGAAATATTTATTTCAATAGTTATCCAAAAAAACATTTATTTCAGTAATTAAATCTCCAAGCAATAAAAGGTATATTATGCATATAAAGTAAACAATAACATGTTAACGATCAAATTTCCTATTGCTATTTGATATTACTTTAAGATCTAAGATCTTTGAAGGTACCATAACCTAATATACTATTTCTAACTTAAATAAATGATTGATGATATGAGAAAGGATTATTGTGTAAATACACTTTTTAAACTATTAATTGGTTGCGATTACATCTTTAAAGGGTCACTTTACCTCCTTATAACCATGGATTGGTTACTTTATAAGTCAAATTGGCACGGCATATCCTATTCCTCATGAAATTTCTATTGTTATCATATAAGAAATAACAATGCTTTCTCGACACAGAGGAGTAGTTATACTTTCATATATTCTAAAGTATTTCGAGACTATACTCATAAGACCCTCACTCACTAGTCAAGTCATGGACTTGAGTAAGGGCATATTAGTATCCTTAGATATATTTCTAATTTATTAACAATAATACAATCAAATAAATGCAATCCCTTAAGAATTCTACTCAAACTTTATCTCATTCAACTAATGGAACTAGTCATTAATTATAATAAGAGGTAAAGATTATTTTGTGGTTCGAAAACAAAGAATTAATTATAGAAGATAAGATGCTTAAGAAATTTATTTATCCGTGTAATTATTATTTTATATAATATGTAATCGATTTTGTCAAATGCACAAGCACTTACACTTAGGGTATTGATCAGTGCAAATAATTTGTCTATATTTTCCAAATTAGATTTTATCTTTTATAAATTTTTAAAATATATAAATAATCCTCTAAAGTTATTAGAATTTCGAGTTATGAGATTTTAGCACGGTTTGAAGTTTTATATCTCATTTTCAAAAATTGTAGATAGTTTTCAAAAATTGTAGAAGGTGGTCGGTCAGAGATTTTGTCCTATGGATACTGCTGTGGGAATCCATCCCTGGTGTCACTTTTTTTTTAATTGTTGAATACTTGGTTACAAGCTCGCCACCTTCCGAGAGACAGAACACAATAGAAACAGGACAATTATAAATCTATACCAAAATCAAAAATTTTTTTTTTTCCCGAAATGAATCCTCCTTAGCCTAGTAAACAGATAGGCACAGCAAAGCTCTTCGGCTTTTGGGTGATTCATTTACCAAGTGGACTCTAATTTCAAATATATGGGCACCGTGTCTTTCGCCTAGCAGTTCCAAAGAACCTCTTAGGATGTGGTGGAATTATGACTGTCTGTCGGAAACACATTACTAGAAATCCACTTCTGTCCCATAGAACACTTCGCAAAGTCAATGTAGAGGTTCTTAAGTCTTCGCAAGGGGCCACATAAGGTACATTTATATGAATCTTTAACCAACACCATAAAATTACTTGTTTATCGTCATGGATTCTATAACTAGACAAGGCAAAGTAATAAAAACATCATCTATAATTTGGGCAATTATCATATGGTACGAGAATTTCACCTTCTTTTTTTTTTAATTTACTATTTGAAATTCAAAGTATTAATATACAATTAATTACCTACTAGTTTAGGTACTATAAATAACTTAAAAGAAAATTTATAGGTAGTAAATTGATAAAGTTCAGGTACTGCATTTATTAGTTTATTTTGGTTTTTCATCAACCATACGTTACGTTAGTAAAGAAACACTTTTTAACTTATGATTGGTGTTAATAATCAATTTTGAAAAAAAAAAAAATAATATTAAATAAATTTATCTAATATAAGAACTAAAAAAAAAAGAAATGCAACTTACACCCTATGCTAGTTGGTTGGCCACATGAATCCATTATTTTAAGGCTCTCTATGATTTTTTTATTTATATTATTTAATTAAATTTATTTAATAATATAATTTTCTTCAATTTGACTATGGGAGACCAATCATAAGTAGAGATGTGTCTCCTCACTAATATTAACACATGGTGATAAAACACAAGTCATTTGTTTAACAAAAGGAAAAACAAAATGTCATTTTTTTGATAAAATGGGGAAAAAAAGACCAATGTCGTTAAAACACATATAATGTCTATAATTTTTTCATCAAGCAACAACTTCCATTTCAATCCAAACTAGTAGGTGACGCACATGCAATATGTTTGCTAAAAGAAAGAAACATTTATATTACTTAATAACATTTTTCATGAGAAATAAGGAAAATATTAAATATAGAACTAATGAATATATTTCAAATGCTGACTCATGTAGATTACTAATTATACCCTTGGATTCCAAAAAGTTGCTTGTATGGAGGTCAACACGGTAGGAGAAAACAATGCTGAAAATGATCGATCCGACGGAGTCGAAAATAAGTTGCAATAGAAAATGATAAAAACCAGCAAACCTTTATAGGGAAAGAACATGTTGAATATGAGGGGATTAGGAAAGCACGGGGAAATTTCTCATTCAAGGATTCGATGTTAAACAATATACTAAGGGCATCCGAAAAATATTGTTTTGGTAAACCTACAATCAATTTTTTTATGGATCATGACTTTTAATCGGATGAATCAAAGTTTGGAAGAGGAGCGTCTTAATAAGAATGCAAAGGAAGGATGGTGTTATGTGAACTTCTCTAATGTTAAAAAAGATATAATCTATGCACCTTGGAGAGATGTCATTATTGCCAAAGTTATGAGGCCTAATCTAGGGTTTAAGACAATTAACGCTAAATTAAATAAAATGTAGGCAGCCATATCTAACTTTAGGTTTTTTCATGTGGGGACTAGGTTCTATATTAATGCATTTAACAATCTAGAAGACTTTCAATGGATGATCAAGAACGGTCCATGGTTTGTGAATGGGTTTTATCTTGCGCTTAAACAATGGGAATTGGATTTTAGATTTGAAGTATCGGTGTTTAACACAGTGTCGATTTAGGTTAGAATTATAGGATTACTAATTGAACTCTTCTCATCTATGGCAATTAGGAGGATTGGTGAAAAAATAGGCCTAATTCTCTATCTTGACTCATACACTGTTAATATGGAGTGTGGTTGCTTTGCTTGCATATGCATACAAGTAGAAATGGATAAACCTCTTAAGTATTCTATAATGGTGAATTAGATCTCAAACAAAATTTTGTATAAAGGGTTACCTAGAGTTTGTAGGGATTGTAGCTGCATTAGCCATAATGACTATCATTGCTTAAAAAAGAAAACGATAGGAAGTTATACTCAACAACCCCCCTCTAACAAACCAACGCAAGAGATTAATGAGGAGGGAAGAGTAGAGTGCAATATGGCTAGCAAGGTAAGTCTTAAGATAATTAACTAGATGAGAGAAGAGGAGGATTAGAGTGAAAAGAAGGATGAGGTTGATGCAACTACATCGAGTAGCGGAAAAGAATGGATAGAAGTACGTTCCAGGCATTGGATAGGGAAACTACACCAGTTAAGTAGTAATGGGCAGATGAAGGGAGACAGAAAAGACAATGGATTGCAAGGAAGAGATAACTTTAACAATAAAATTGCTCCTAGGGCTAAAATGACCTTAAATTAGAATATAAACCAACAGGGTTCAAGAGAGAAATGTATGCCAATGTCAATTTTAAATCCCAATACTAATGGGAAAGTTAGTGTAAAGATTGGAAATGATATGATGGGAATAGGCGCATTTGTTCTTTCCTAAATGGACATAACCATTAAGGAAAATAACAAACCCCAAGGGAAAGAGAATCAAAAGGCAGAGGCACCTTTGTTTGTGTTTGGACAAACCACCACCAGTGGAAAGAAACCATCCATTAAACAATTATCCCAACACAATGGAAAGGGTAGTCGAGATCAAACTCGTGCTATTGCTACTGTAGGAGTAGGGAATGTTACTAAAGACTTATGTAGATTCATGGATATGATAGGTTCAAAAGGGGAATGAGCTTCTTTGGCTGTATGTAGAGATGAGTTGCGTACAAACAACATTAGTATGATGGAGGAAGAACTAAGCTCCTTAGGTGACTTACATATCATCAAACCATCTTTGCCTAATGTACCTCACATAACAAGGCTCGATAGTGGGCAGGGACGAGGGAATAGTGTTGGTTCGAATGCCAACACTGCCACCAACAATGGAAAATGCGGAGTTTTTAGTATTAATGGAGATGACTTGCAAAGGGATAGTAGAATTCTTGATGTCCAACAGGATGGAGAGGCTGGACATCTAAAGGTTGTTGTACATCTTCCCAGCGTTAGAGGATATTCTGAATATGAATTTTCTATTGGCTACACAAATGGCGATGGTAATAGCTCACACTACATTTAGGCCATGCAAACGGAAAGTGAAGGTGCTACGGGAGAATAACCTAACTTTAGGGGTTGCTGGACTTATTTCCTAAGTTAATCTTTTAAACTCTGAGTTGATGGACACTTTATCATTGAATATGAGGACTTATCCATTTAAGATCCTTGCGTGGAGTGCTTGGGGTGCCTTTTCTAATGCAAGGCAATAAGTTATCAGATATGAGATGAAGTTAAGTATAGAAGGGGCCTGGATGCTGAGGCAAAGTCTGAGGTTCTCAGACATGATTTGTGTAGAGGTTGTGTGAATGACTGGAGATATCATGCTCTTGTGGAACGCCAATGTGGTATAGATCTCCAATCATCAAATTTTCTAACAACAAATTATGGTGCAAGTAGAGATACCCCCTTGAACTTTACTTGGTTTATTTTTGGTGTTTATGTTAGTTAGAATTATATTATGTGACAAAATCTCTGGCAAGAGCTAAGAGATTTAGTAAACACTATTTCTAGTCCCTGGATGTTAATAGGAGATTTCAATGAAATTTTACTATATGATGAGAAATGGGGTAGGTGGACCATTAATCAATCTAAAGTGAGAAAATACCAACAATGCATGGATGAGTGTAGTATGTCTGATTTAAGGTACATAGGGACTAGATACATGTGCTAGAAATATTACAAACCTCATTTAATTAAGGATTGATAGAGTATGGGCAAATATTGAGTAGAAAAGCATCTACCCTGGCATGAAAGTTTTCCATTTATCAGCTTGTGCTTTGGATCATTGTCCACTCCTCCTTTGTACACATCTTAACATTGGCATGGGGTTGAAAATACAACGACCATTTTGGTTTCAATTGATCTGATTGGACCATCCAAATTTTCAAGATTTTGTGGCTTCACATTAGTATTTCTCTAAAGATAGCATTGATAAAGACTTACAGACTTTCATTTGTAACTTGAAGTAGTGGAACGAGGAGATATTTGGTATCCTACATGTTAAAAAGAAGTAGTTAATGGAGAAAATATAACAAAATTGAGAAATTATAAGAATAGACTCTAATCGGGCTCTTCTTACAAGGGAAAGCTTCCTACAAGATGCCCTTCAACAAGTTCTCAATCATGAAGAGAAATTGTGGGCTACGAAATCTAGAAGCCAATGGATAGTAGATAGGGAATGAAACACTTGGTTTTTGATGATGGCAAGAAGGTCAAAGATTAGGATCATGGGTCTGTTTGACAACGTCAATAATTGGATCACTAACCATCGAGACTTAGCATGTATGACGACAAAGTATTTTGTGGAGTTATATTGCATGAAAAGGTTATTTACTAAACCATCACCTCTTAGGTGGTTATCAAAGATCACATGTTTTGATCGGGGGGAGGTTGATAATCTAACATAAGCAATAATAATGGAGGAAGTGAAGCAAGCCATTTGGGGAATTGTTAATCATAAGACTCTTGGCATAAATGGTCTATACTCCCATTTCTACAAAGCCTGCTGGCAAACGATTGGGCCATTGATTTTCTCTATTATGGATGATAAATGGAGGAGTAGGAAAGTACCAAAAGATATAGGTCAAACTCTTCTAGTCCTCATCTCGAAAAGAGATGGTGTAAATAGACCTAAGGATTTTAGGCTTATAAGTTTATGCACGACCTTATACAAGACCTTAGGCAAGATTTTGGTCAATAGATTAAGGTCTTATTTACAACGAACCATTAGCTTAGAGTAGGCTAGTTTTTCCCTAGGAAGATCTACGAGAGATAATGTTGTTATTTTTCAAGAAGTCCTACACTCCCTAAAGAAGAAAAAAGGAAGAGAGGATAGATGGTCATTAAACTCGATCTATAGAAAGCTTATGATAATCTAGAATGGGATTTTATTAGACATGCAATGAAGTTGTTTGACTTCCTAGAGTTGTAGATCAAGTTAGTCAGCTCTTGTTTAGTGACAAATTCATGTAAGATCCTATTCAATGGCACTATGCTGGAAGAATTCTTTCTGAACAAGATTATACGATAGGGTGATCCTATATCGCCGTACTTGTTCATTATTGCCATGGAGATTGTAAGTGAAGCTATTAAAGAATTGGTTATGAGAAAGGCATGGAAACTAATTCACTTTATAAGCTTTGAAGTGAAGCTATCCCACTTGTTTTTCATGGATGACTTAGTGTTAATGGGTGAGGCCTTTGTTGAAAATGTGAGGATCACGATGGAGGTTATAAATATGTTTGGGATAATGTCATGCCAGAAGGTGAACTTCGGTAAGTCGTGTGCAATCTTCTCTAATAACACTTTAGAATCAATTAAAATGCAAGTGTACGAAATCTTTAATATTAATCCAGTGTAGCCCTGAGGAAATACTTAGGAGTGCCAATTAAGGTGGGTGGATTGCTAAATGCAATAGATTTCTCTTTTCTCCTAGAAAAAAAAAAAACCGACAATTGTTGGGGTGAAAAGCCAAAATTCTTAATCCTCCAACGAGAAAACTCTTGATTAGCTCTTTACCAAAAAGCATCATGAATTGTTATTCACAAATGCTCCCTATTCCTCAAAGAACATGTGCACAGATTGAACAATTGTATCGAGATTTCTTATGTGGTAGTATGGATGGTGAAAGAAAAACTCATTGGGTTTCATGGGAGAAAGTTAAGCAATTGAAGGAAGATGGTGGTATTGGAATTTTAGATTTACATGAGTGTAACAAAGAAAACTTTGTTAAATTGGCATGGTTGTTTTAGAGGAAAGATAATGTAAGCCCTATAATTGTAAGATCAGACTTAGTACGTAAAGTTTAGGGCGATCGGTTAAAGAATCCGATCGAGCCTAAATTATAAAACAAAACTAAAAATATTGGTAAAAGTGATCCTGTAAGTTTGAATTTAGAAAAATAAGTAATAAAATAATAGAATATTATAATATTAAATTTTAAGTATATTACTCGTTATTTATCGGAAATGTGTAAAATGAGTTTCGATAATTAACAAGTTATTAGAGATAAATTATATGCATACTAAAAATCATATAATAATATAAATAATATTTAAGAGTATTTACTTGTACTTCATTTATATTTACGTGTACTTCATATATATTTACGTATAGGTAAAAATATGTAAAATGCTTGAAAAATGATAAATAATTAAAGAAAATTATAAAAAAATCAAGGAAAAATCATAAAAAAAATCAAAAAAGTGGGGAATGATTCAGATTCAGGTCGTGGCAGGTCAAGGAGGAAAGAAAAAAAATTGACCAATTAAATTAACACACTTATAAAGTGAAATTAGAAGGGGATAAAAAAATTAGAAGGGGATAAAACAATTGTCAAGTCAAATTAACGTACCAAAATTCCCCAAGAGCTCTATAAATAGCCAAAATTTTTTAGAAGCTCATTTGGGCAGTTTGTAGAGTAAGAAAAATAGAGAGAACCAAAACAAGTGTGAAGTAGGGCTTTTTCAAAAAATTACAAAAAATTTGTATAGTAGAGGTAACTAGATCAAACCTATGAACCACCATCAATTGGACCCGAATCGCCACCACCACCATACCCCATACCCATCGCTTAGATCGACCAACAGCCCTTGGACTGTTGTTGGTTGCCGGAAGTCTAACAGTTAGGTAAGTCCAAAATTTAGCCTAATTTTGTGTAATTTATTAAAATTATTAATTTTATTATTCGAATGTTCTATTATATGTAGATTTAAGGAAAAATATTCGTTAGATTTAATTACAACTAGAAATACAGGGTGTTTAAGAAACTGTGCAAAACTGAGCATGTTTTGATTTAGAATTTAATAGGCTTAGGAGTGTAGTTTTGAGTTCAATTTTTTTGTGTAGACTACTTAAGTGATATAGAACAGTGCTATGTAGCACTTTTTTAGAAATTAATTTTCAAAATTTTTAAGTGATTTTTAGGTCCTTAAAATATGTATATAATTAGGCATTTTTGAGGTTAATTAATGATTAATTGAATAATTACTGATTTAGTATATAATTAGGGATGTTAAGATGTTCATATCTGATGTGTACGATAGTTGTGGTATTTAGGGTGTTAGATGCGATTATTAGGGGTATTATGTAGTAAACATAGGTAATTTTTATAATATGTGGAATTGGAATCATGGTAAAGATAAAATATTAAGTTAAAAGGGATAATAAAGTAATAATATTAATACATATTAAATCTGCTATGAAACTTAAATTTAGGTAATTATAAGGAAAATGTAAAATTTTCTCATATTAGAAGTAAATTTGGTATACTAATAGGGATTAGAGCGTACCGAGTATACTAGAATATTGATTTAGCACCAAAAGTGATACTTAGAATACTTGAGCCTGATATGATTAATTTCACATTATGGTTTGAAACGTATAATATTTGTAAATTGGAATTGATTTAGAAGTTGAATTGGCATTGGATTTAGAAATTGAGTCCTAAATTAACTTAGAATGAATCGATAATAAATAATATGTATATATGAAGAATAGAGTTAAATCATAAACTAGAATATATATATACATATAACATCAAGATATGAATACTAAAGGAATATTTATATTGTAGGACACATCGAGATGAATCGACCTATGACAAGTGAATGAGCAAACCAAAGAGTCCAAGTAAGTTGGGTTTAATACTTCATCGTATTTTGGAGTACTATTTTAAAGTACTCGGAGACTTATGGTTGTATTTGATTGTGTTTATAAGTAGTTATGTACGCATGTGCTTGGGTATCTAATTTCATGCTGAAATTGTTTGATCATCCTAAACCGTACTTAAATATAACCGACCTAAATACCCTAATTAGGCATACATTGCAACTCTTTAGGGGACCATTATGATTCTCCAACCAAACACTGACACATTTGAAAAAGATAGCGCTGGATATTATAATGGTTTTTTCCTTATCCTTAACTGAATTAAGTGATAGGAGAGGAGGTCGCAGTAGGGATGAGGGTATTGGTTTGAAGGATAGTCTCGAGGGGAGTAGTATCTTCATTGCATAAACCTGAGTTTGGTTGTGAGTTGTTACATAAACATGAAAACTCCTCAACTCAGATTAGAATAAGTGACATTACTTTGATTTCACAACAAACTGGACCCCATTGTATGATGGCATTTGCTTATTGCATTACATATAATTAATTACTTAATAATCTTATTTGTGTTTGCTATACTTTTATAAGTCTCTAATCTAACTTACTGAGTTGTGGTTACTCATACCCATATAGATTTTCTTACAGGTTCTGACTTTTGACTACTATGTCGCGATATAATTATCTCGAGTTCAGTTCTCTTTTGAAGCTATAGGGAGTAAGGACCAAATGGCTATACGATCGAGTTTTTTTTTTTTTAATGTCTTGATAGTATTTTTAGGTTTATGAACCAATGTGTGAGATGTAAGTTAGTCGACTACTATAGTGTGTGTAATTTTTTGAGATTTTAAGACAATATGGATTTAATTATATATATGTGTATATATATATATGAATGATGGTTCTAACTTTTTATGTAAATTTTAGTTTAAACTTTAATTGAACTATTTACTTGAAAGTGGGGAGTTGTGGATGACTTATGTAAATTATATCTATGGTAGGGACTGTGAGGTTAATTACTATTATAGGTTGGTTTATACGATGGGACTGTTGCAACTTTACAGCTTTAGGGCGTAACAGATAATTTGTGGTCTTAAGTGCTGGGTAGCAAATATAAGATGACTCATGGAATATTTTGAACAAGAGGGGGATCGAGCACTTTTAAGTTTCTTAAACAGCAACAAGAATGGCTAAAGTCTATGATTGTCCTACTGCTTAGCAAAATCCCTTAAGACAACTTTTGTCATGATGCATGGAATAAACATGGAATAATGCAAAGATGGTTTATCGAACCTCTTAGTTGGAATAGTAACTAGCTAATAGTAGTAAAAGCTTGGGGAAACCTTAACGACTAGGATGAAGATCAACTGAGTTTCCCCATTTATGATGAGGATAGAGTCTGTTTAGGGAACTTCGTTCTCGCTATTCAAAATATTTCACATCAAGAGCTTGATGAAGAAGTTATGTGGTTGCATGACCCTAGTAGGGATGTGTAAGCAAAAACAACCTATGAACTTATGTATAGGGAATGCGGCTTGATAATTGACCAAGTTAACTGGGATGAATATGGCGGTTGCCTACAATCATGCGTATACAATTTATGATATGGAGAATGTCCTAAAATGCGATGCCTACAAGGGATAATTTGGTGAAGCGAGGAGTGACAGTAAATCGAAGATGTACCTTTTGTAATGTCATCAAGCAGTTTTAGTAGAAATGTTAATGGACAGAACTGCCAAATTGTATTAACTAGTAAGACCTTATGGAATGAATAAGGAAAAACGCTTACATCCGTAAGCTCCCTTGGAATCAAAGTTGCTATCTAAGGCCTATTGTATTTTTATTCATGTTAAGAGGGATATAGAGGGAATGTAATAGGAGAATCTTTAAATCAAATGAAGAGGATTATGGATGGGTGGGGCTTATGAGGAAAGAAGCTTATGAATGGTAGGCTATCTAGAAGAAGAGGGAAAAGCTCGACCTGTAAACTACTGTCACTAGTACATGGGAGAGATCTCCAAGGAACATGATAAAAGTCAACTATAATGCTACTGTAGATTGGAGGGGCAATAAGGCATCTACTGCTATAGTAGGCAAGGACCACGAGGAATGGGTGCTAGGTAGGTGATGGAGAAAAAGATACGACTTAATAGTAGTAGAGGCTAAGTTGGAAGCTATTTTGATGGGGTTGATGCTACCCCCTGAAGTCGTAGAATTGCAATAATCCTGCCGTGTAAACCATTATATGATAGTAACTGGCCTCGTAGTGCCTATTAAAGACATGATTTACATAAGGCATTGACGGCTCCTCGCTTTGAAGTATACAGTTTAATTAAGAATTTAACTAAAGTTACAGTAAATATTAAAGCTTTAAGTCAACATATATATATATATATATATATATGATTGCATGTACATTACTGTAGAATTCCCAGGTGATTTTATATCATATCATAACAGTTAGTTAATTTACATATCAAATATCAGTCTTTCAGTCTTAAAGATACTAGTGAGACCTTAGATATACATTAACTATTAGGCAATTTGATCCTCACACCCCCCGGCTTAAAAAAGAACTAACCTTCGGATAGTTCTATGGTGGCATATTAGCTAGAGAAATCAGAAATCAGGATTTGCAAAAGAATCTATACGGGTATGAGCAACTACAGCTTAATAAGTTGAATTGGAGACTCATGAATGTATACAAACACAAACAAGATTATTAAACAATTATTTTCATGCAATGCAACAAGCAAGTGTTATCACATAACGTAGTTTAGTCCGTTGTGAAATCAGAGTAATTTCACTAGCTTTAATTTGGGTTGAGGAGTTTTCATGTTATGCAATAGCTCACAACCAAACCCAGGTTTGTACAATGGGAATACTGCTCCCCCTAAGACTATCCTTCGAACCAATGCCTTCATTTTCACCACGACGTCCTCTCCTATCACTTAGTTCGGCTAAGGATGAGGAAAAGACTAATTTGCTATCTAGTACTATTTTTTTCGAAGGTGTCGGTGTTTGGTTGGTGAATCTTAATGATCCTCTAAAGGGTTGCAATGCATGACAATTTAGGGTTTTAGGATAGATTATGATTAGGTTCAATTTAAGGTGTTCAAACAATTTTACACCAATTCAATCATTACAATAATCAATCATAACACAAATTCCAACTCAAAGTTAGATGCGCAAACACATGCATAAAACTACTTACAATCATAATCATACAAAATCCTAAGTCACCAAGTACCCTAAAATAGTACTCCAAATACGGTGACGTAATAAACCTAACTTACCTTGAATTCTCAATCGCTCAATCACTTAATTGCAGGTTGGTTCGTCTTCGGGTATCCTATAATACAAATACGTCTTTTTAGTATTTATACTTTGATGATACATTCTAAGTTATAATTTAACTCACTTCTCCATATATACCTATTATTTAGTAATGATTCACTCTATGTTAACTCGGGGTTCAGTTTCTGAATTAGATTCCAGTTTTGGTTCTAAATTATTTTTAACTACGGGAAATCCTAAATATGCTCGAATCCTAATGTAAATTTAATCACATTAAGCTTGAATGTTCTAATATTATACTGGGTCTTAATTTAGTATTTTAATCTATTCGGTGCACTTTAATTCTAATTGGGGTATCGAATTTACTCCCAATATTAGAAAATTTTACATTTTTTATCCAATTACCTAAAATTAATTTTTGCATCAGATTTATTTTGTACTGATATTATTATTATATTATCCAATTTAATCTATTTTTTCATATTTACTAAAATCCCAATTTCACATATTCCTAACTTTCCTACAATTACCACATAATTCCCATATTAATTACAATTAACACTCTAAAGACTAGGATTAGGTTTCCACATCAGAGGTTAACATTCTTAAACATCTAATTACCTTCTAAATTAGTAATTAATCATTTAATCACTTAATTAAGCCAAAATTACCCATTTTCCCCATCATTTTAGGGCTAAAAATTTACTTAAAAATTTTGAAAATTAATTTTAAAAAAATGGCTTCATAGCACTGTTTTATATCACTTAAGCATTTTATAGAAAAAAATTGAGCTCTAAACTATACTCCTAAGCTTATTTATTTCTAATTTTAATTATGTTCGGTTTTATCTAATTTCTTAAGAACCCTATATTTACAGACGTGATTAAACTTAATCACTATTTTTCCTTAAATATACATACAATAAAACATCAGAATAATAAATTTGATAATTTTTTGGGCATAGTAAACAATTTTAAGAAATTTTGCAAAATTGGAGAAGATGTAAGACTTATCTGGTTTGAAAGCTTTTTGGCCTCCAATATCGGTTTAGGTGTGTCAGCCAGTCTAGGTGGTAGGTTTAGAGTGGGGTGGTGGTGGTGGTTCGGTTTTGTATGGGTTCAGCCTTCTTGCCTTATTTGTACATATTTATAACAAAATTTCTAAAATCCTAATTTTTCTTCTCAATTTCGGTTCTCTCATTTTTTTATGATTCACAACTGATCAAATGAACTCTTTAAACTTTCTTGCTATTTATGATTGGTTAATTTTGGTTTCTTACTCCCGTTGTTGCCACAACTTGATCTGGTTTATTCCCCCTTTCCTTAATTTTTTTTCTGATTTTTCCTTAATTTTTTTAATAATTTTCTTTAATTTTTTTAATAATTAATAAATTTTTAGCTAATTTCTGGTAATTTAGATAATTTCATGTATTTTTACCTACACGTAAATAAATGGGGGGTACAAGTAAACACTCTTAAATATTATTTAGCTTATTTTATAATTTTTAATATACATATAATTTATTTTTAGCGATTTATTATTTATTAAAATGCATTTTACGTACTTTCGATAAATAATAAGTAATATACTTAGAATTTAAAAATTTTATATCATCTTATTTTATTACTTATTTTCTTAAATTCAAACTTATAGGGTCATTTTTACTAATATTTCTAGCTTTAGTTTATAATTTAGATTTGATCGGATTCTTTAATTGATCGCTACCGATCGCTCTAAACTTTGTATACTAAATTCGATCCTACGGTTACTTAACTTATACTTACAATTAAGGCTTGTGAAGGAAAGCAAGTGGACATATATTATTATAGAATCTAACATGCCATAGATTTTGTCAATCAAGAGTGCCTAAATGGCGATTCACATTTGGTTGTAGTTAGACAGTTTAACCCTATTTCATAACTTCCACAATGTCTTTTTTTTAGGATTGCTTGTGAAGCTAACCAAGTGACGAATGTTTTATCAGAAGGGATGTGAAAGGATTCAAGTTTTGGCTTTTCTTTTTTTTTTTTTTCCTATGTTGTTAGTGGATTCTCTTATGTCTAACTTTGGCTATGATCGAAATGTTGTTGTTTCTTGTCCATAAGGTGATATACCACTTAGACTTGGCTAGCTTTTGTCTCTTTTTGCGACCTAGTTGGCGTACCTATTTGTAACATATTTTACATTACCTAAAAAAAAAATGCCGACTCATATGTTGGATAGAAAAAAAAAAAAAAGAGTTTTCTTAAACTTTTATAATTGCCCATGAGATTTCTTTATACAGTTTTGGCCGATTATTTCTTACCATATTAATTTAAATCATTGCACTTTAAATATTAAAAGAAAAATTGAATATATTGTATCAAGATACAATATGTATATATATTAAAATTTATAAATTATACAAAATGAAGTTACCCCCTTTCTTAATAACTCAAAAAACTTAGTGATTCCACTATACACACATACCATATACATGTATGTACATGTATATATACACATATATGTAATTAGATACCATTATCAATATTGATTTCGGGTATGGAAAAATCACAATTAATCTCTTTTATTATTTTTATAGGCACATAATGACTATCCAATAAAGCAAATTAAATATAATTAGATTAGAATATTATCATTCTATTTTGACGACCAAATTATAATGTACTTAGTATAGCTTTATATCTCTTCCTTTTTCCTTATGCATTTTTCAGATGGTTCCTACATAATTTCTTTTTTCTTTCTAAAATTATTAGCTGTTACATAAAACTGCTAGTATGCAAACTATCTATGCAGTGACACACATTTTATACTTCTACTCGAACATTGTATAGAACTTTATTAAGTTATCAGTAAATTTAGGACCTTAAGTATATATTGTTTGTTTTTCTTTTCCGTGATCTCTGATAGACATTTGTCAAAAAGTACGTTGGCATTGGAAAACCTAAATTTATAAGGACACCTCAAATTTTTAATTAGATGCTAATATTAACTACATGCATTTGATTTCGCGCATTTGACATTTCGGATGATTAGTTTGCAGCAAATACAAAACTCATTGCAAATTGATGAGAATTGTAAAATGAGATAAAAATAATAAAAAGGAAGTTCAAAATTGCAGAAAATTAGGTAGAGATGAGTATATAACCCCATTGTACAAGTTATTCAATCATGTCTCACTTAATCAAGTAGGTTTTGAGCAGGTATTGTAGGTCATAAGATAGGCTTCAAGTATAAATTTTTCGAAACTTACTTTAACAAGATAGGATACATACAAGGTCTTGCTACCCTATCCTTGGACCTATACTTTAAGATAGGAGAGGTATTGGTTTCAGGGTGTTCTGTGTCTACCCAATAAAAAGTTATGAAATAAATTATAAATGAAAATAAAATGATAATATTATATTTTTTAGCTAATAATTTTTAATAAAAAGTGAAAAAAAAAAACAATACCATAAGTTAATAATACTAAATGAATAAATCTAACATTACCTCCCTCATTTTTTTTTTACACTGTTCGGGTAAGCACGGTTCGGTACGATTCGCTCTCATTATCGAACCAAACTTAATATAATGATTCGGTTTTTTTGGAAGTTGAACCTAACCATACGGTTCGGTTCATAAATTTTTGGAACTCAATTAAAATCTGTTCGGTTCAATTCGATCCTTAGTTCGAATTGTTTGCGTCAAATTTTTACTAAATAGTTTTATCTTCAATAAATATGAAATTTTAAATAGAATTAACTCAACTTAATCTTAATAATTGATATAAAATTAAGATAAAAAATAATAAAATATAAAAAATTTGTTGAAATTTATGAATATTGATGGAAAAAAATATAAAAAAGTACAGAATAATTCTATGATTTTTTTATTTAACTAAAAGGTTTGATTCAAAGCGGTACGATTCAGTTTATTTCCTCGAATTGAACCATAAACCAATTTTTAGGTTCGGTTTATGGTTCCATCTGTGGTTTATGGTTTTTTTGCTCAACCTTAATTCTTCCCCTATTTTACTCACCAATTTTACATTTTCTATTCTTTCCCCTTGTTCTTTCTTACTCTTTCTAAGTATTAAGATCATATAAACTTGAAATAATTAATATAGGAAAATTATTATTTTAATTTCTCATATTTTGCTACAAGTTTCATAGGTTTTGCATATTATGAACTTGTAATATCACTTATAACATATCTCTTTTTAGAATCACAAAAACTTGAAAATTATAGGAAGAAATGTAAAAAATTCACAAGTTACACATGGTACCCTATACTTTATAGGTTCAATAGGATATAAGTTCCAAGGTGGTTATTTAATGCAATAAGACAAGTTTTGGTTCCAAAATTTGAGAAAATCCTTACCTTATAAAGCTTCATATTTTACCCCCTCTATACTCCCTCAACTCCTAATTTTTGGGCATGATAGAAAGTAAGTTCTTGGCATTGCTAAAAGAAAGTTTCAAAATTGTAGAATGATTATAGAAGAAAATTCCAAAACCTTGCATAGCTGACATTTCATGTTATGGGATTAGTGAAAATACTATAATAGTTAGTCAAATTACAATAAAGTTTCTAGTGACTTTGATATGTTGATAAATTTTACCAAATTCTAGAGGCAAAAGTTCAAATTTTTGATGAAAAATAAGGTGTGAGACACCAAAAGACCTTTACACTCTAATATCATGAATTATAGTTGTTATAGGAGTATTTTACAATAAATTCTCTTAGCTTAAATAAAATTGTAGTTCAAGAAGATGTTCAGTTTTGTAAATTCAATAATAAAAGAAAAAAAATATAGTATACACCAAAAACACCAAAACTAGGTCGATTGACTTTAATATTGTACATAATTAGATACTATATTATACATATAGACATCATAATTGATTATTACCATTTTTCCCTATTAATAGAGTGGTTATTATAGTTAGTTGATTTGTTGAAATCACTTGCTCACTCTATGCAACTCTTTCACAATCTTATTCTCCATCTATTATTTTGCTTCATTCAAAAGTAGAAATATAAGGGTACATTGATGAAATTCCTACATTATGTAGAAAATTGATTTAGTTGCAAAATCTCATCTCAATTTGCTCTAATTATGTTCCCAATGATATATTTCTTTTCCAACTATTGTAATACAATTTTAGGGAAGATGGAATTGAAGCTGGTCTATTCCTTTAGGAGACAAGTATTTATACTATTTGGTTATAATTGTCTTAACTATTTCCAATAATAATTATCAAAGTATTGTGATTTTACTTTTGCTTTTTTATTTAATTAATTTGCAAAATGCTCATACGAATGTAAGCAAAACATTAGAAGTCTATCGATAACAAATAAACATCATTCTACAAATTAATCATCTATGAACTCATTTATCTTTATTTACGCATAAAAGTTAATTCTTAGGCTAATAAAAAATTGGTCCAAAGTTAAATTTTTTTAGCTGAGTTATGGGGTTTATTTTGAGGTCTTTTTCAACTGCAAGCAAATGGATTTGAGGAAAATTAAGATTAATGTATCCTCATTAGTAGATGTTGCATTGCTCTCTAATGAAACATACCATAAGCGTAAATTTGCTAATATAACTTTGGCTTGTAATGAAAGTATGCAATTGCTTGGTGTCCAAAGAGAAACCAATGTAGGTGTAGATTGATTGGCATTGTTTTCTATTATAGTTTACAGATATAGATAGATATACATGTAGATACATGTATAAATGTATATAATACATTAGTTATAAGAAAAATATCAATGGGTGCATCATGGATACTTATTAATGATTGTTAAAAAAAAAAGGAAAGGTCTACAATTTTTTTTTTACTTACTTTTTTTTATAGTGCATGTAATTACAATTGGAAAGATAAAGTGTTTCTTTGTAAACTTGTAAATTAGTGTCATCAAAACACTTAGTAACAAAAAAAAAAAAAAAACCCTCTTCATAAATGTTTTTTCGGTAGTATAAATAACATTTGAATGTTTTTCAAAAAATATTTGTTAGAAAAATTCACCTAATCAAAAAAAGAGAGAGAGAGAGAGATTGGGAAGTGGCTAGGTGAAGGGTTGGCTATATGTTTGCCAATCTATGTTGCAATCATAACATTCGAAAGGATGAGGATTCTAGTTTTGGATTTTGTAATTGCATTAAAAAATAATTTTAATGGTTTAGATTTTGTGAACACCTTCTTTCTTTCTCTCTTTATCAGTAAATACTCATCAGATTAAGTGACAAGTGTAAAAATATTGCAGGATCCTCCACTAAATATGGATGACTCTAAGTGTTCCAAAAGATATTTAACAAAAATCATATTAAAAGACATTATATTAAAAGGGCTAGCTATACCATTACATGGAAGGAAAAAAAATTCATTAGTATTAATACATTATGTGTTTATATCAATGTGGGGCAAACGTATTTCTATGTAGTCAATTCTCATTGGTATTTTCTTACTATTAATGTATTCACATGGTGTATTTAGGAATTATTTGCTTCATAAGGTTTAACCAAAAGTTTACAGCATTTGAGTGATCTTTTCTATGACAAATGGTAGTTGTTTAGCTAATATTCTAAATTTTTTAGTTTGTCAGATGCCAAAGCTTAAAAGTACAACTCTTAAATATCTTAAGAGCAATAGTCCTAATTTTAGAAGTGATGAAAATGAAGTATTGAATTGAACATGAAATTGTGCCAAAAAATAACATGGCATACAAAAGATTCAGTTGGAGTGATATATATCATACAGTATATAGTGGTAGAGGAATATATGTGTGAAGAAAACTAAACGCTGTAAACATGTATGAGCAAGATGAAACTTATAGTAGAAATGGTAGAAATCTATAGAAAATGAGAGCTTTTCTCTATATGACAAAGAGCGTGTGAATTAGAGTGTAAATGAAATGTTATTTTAACTAGCTAACTAACATTGTAAAGTGGTAATATATACACACACACACACACACACACACACACATATATATATATATATATTATGTACGTGTCAATTGCACATGTGCAATAACTAGTAGTAAAGTCTATATTACTTCTACACCCTTAAACCCTTCCCTCCCCCTCCCCTAACTTCAAGTGGGATTTGCAAAAAGCTTGACTTAAAACAAAGTTGTTGTAAATGTGTCTCTCTAAGACTCTTAGTTAGCATGTTTGCTAATTCTGGTGAAGAAGCAATAAAGTTGATTTGTAAGAACTTAGGTACAAGATGGTTTAGAATAAAGTGAATGTTCACCTCAATATGCTTTGCACGCCCATGAAAATGGGGGGTTTTTAGCAATTAGTTAGACTAATCTACTGTTTGTAAACAAGTGTACAAAAATAGAAAGTGGAATCCTAAGATCACACATGATGTAAGAAACCCATAGAACTTCTTTAGTGGTTAATGCAAGGCTTCGATACTCTCTTTTGTAGATGATGTAGAAACAGTTGATTGTTTCTTGATTTTCTAAGAGACTAAGGATGAATCAAGGAAAATACAATAACTTGATAAGGATTATCTATCTGTGCTATTACATCCCTAATCTAAATCAGAATATGTAAGCAAAGATAAAGAACTTGATTTAGACAAAAAAAGTCCACGATTAGCTACACCATTCAAGTATTTGAGCATATGAATGACAACCTTAAGATGAGAAGCCCATAGATGAGCTATGAGTGGGCTTAACTACTGGACTATAATGACCCGTTCATTTGGGAGGAATGGCTATCCTTATTCCTTACTACATTGTTTACTAGGTTTTGTGTCTTAGAATTACGATTTCGTAGTAATTTGTATTGCTTGTTCAGGTAATAAGGATTCATTATTTCAACAAAAGAATCTCCATTCCATATAATATGAATCATATTTCCCCAAAATGACCCCATCCCCCATAGCACAACATTGATGATTAGAGCATAGCACCACAATCACAACTGATCAATATCGTCAGATCACATCATAGCTACAACATAGCACAATGATTGATTAGAGTCACACTCAATTAGATCCCTAAGATGATTGAAATACTAACCAATCAAAGCATAGCACTATGATTATGACTACTATATAGCATCACTGATTGTGACTAACACCAACATTAGCACAGCCCATCGACCACACATAGGGACTAGGCTCATTTACCACTGATTGACCACCAGTAAGGTACAAATGAAACATCAGGTTACAAGATTGACTACTGGTAAGGCATACTCAGATCATGCTTGTCCATTACCAACTAACCATACGCTTAGATGATGCTTCTCTCTCTCTTTCTCTCAAATAACCATCCTTCAAGATTCATACCAGATCTTGTCCATGTAAGTGGTGATTGAATGAATAAAATGTGCTTCTACGAAGTTCGTTTGCTGTAGATCATTTGTCAATGTAAGTGTCGCTGTTATCGATAGTGACTGCAGAGAAGGAAATGAAATGAAAGAAAGAAGAGGAAAGAGAATGAGTAGTAGTAGCAATAGAATCAACCATAGTAGTTGAAAGAGTGAGTGATCTATTTGTGTGCATTGTTGGTGAGAGTGAGAAAGAAAGGGAAGAAGAGGGGAATGGGTTGCCGGGTATTCTAGTCATTTTGGTTTTGTTATACTTCTATTCATTTGTTACTTTTTTTTATCTAATTAAATAAAGTAAAAGCAACTACGACCTTATTTAATTCCTTACGAGTTGGAATCTCATTCCCTTTTTATTCCTTACATTGAAGTACAAGGACCATAAAAGAAATATCTAGTCTTGTAATATTGAGATAAATAAGTGTCTAATAAGTTGTCTGTACAGGAGAAGGTCTAATAATAGAGTACCACTGTAAGAATCAAGCTTAAGATTCTATGGAAATAGTGTTTTGTTGAATTATTGACACTTGTTAACCTAACATCAAGTAATATATCATGTAAGAATTTGTGCTAGTTTAGTATGAATCCACTAGGAAATTTGCAAATTTCAATACTAAGGAAAAAACTAACATCCTCGAGGTCCTTAGTTGTGAAAGCTTTATCAAGACTATCTTTAATCGGCTTGATCTTATCTAAATTGTCTCTAATAATTAACACATCATCTATGTGGACAAGAATAACTAAAAAGAAAAAAACTAGCATCATTACTTCATGTGAACAACGAGTAATCAACTTTGGATTGTTAAAATCCCATGGAGACAATAAACTTGGTAAACTCCTTGTTCCATTGACGCAAGGCTTGTTTAAGCCCATATAATAAACAAACTAGTCTACAAACTTTCCTTAGCTTTCCATGTGAATAACCATCTATTGGCAACAAATAAATTTCCTCATCTATGTATTCATGGAGGATTACATTGTTTGCATCTAATTGGTGGACAAACCAACCTCAAATTATAACAACAACAAGTATTATACAAATTGTACCTAGTTTGGCAACCGGAGGAAATGTGTTTGTGTAATCCACACCCTTAACTTGATTGTATCCTTTGGCCATTAGCCTATCTTTAAACCTCTTAGTTATGCCATTATCCTTATATTTAATTTTGCAAACCTGTTACTACTAATAGGTTTCTTGTTGGTGGTAATGTTATCGATTCTTAAGTGTTATTTGAATCAAGAGCTAACAACTCTTGTTGCATGGCTTGAGCCCACTTTGGATCTTCTTTAGTCTCTTGATAATTTTTAGGCTCCCGAATAGTGAGAACATTTGTTAGGGAAGCAACATAATCTTTGGGAAAATGGGTTAGTGAATCATCATGGAATAAGTGATATGTCGGTTGGTAGGTTAAGGAAATGGATGAATTTACTGTTGAAGTAGATGAATTCGATAGGACATTATGTACAAAATCTGTTAACCAAGTAGGAATTTGTCTAGATTTTGAGGACCTGCAAACTAGAGGAAAAGAGATAGAGATATTATGTGAAATAATAGAAGACAACTATGGTGATGGTGATGAAGATTGTGTTTGATTTAATAATAGTTAGATGAGAAGAAGATAAAGATGATAGATTACCATTGATTTTTATAATAGTAATATTTTGTTTAGTAGAATAAGTATGTACAATAATATCGTCTATAGCATCTCGAGGAAAGAATAATGGTGAAGATGATGTCGAACTAGTATTTTCATCTTTGAAAAGGAAAATGTTCTCATGAAAACGAATAACTTGTGTAAACCTCGCAAATTTCCTCCATAGGGGGGGTTAGAAATTAAAATTTTTTTTCTAAAAGTTACCCTTAATATTGGTAAGATAACTAACCTTGAACTTGAGAGAATACACTCAAAAACCCTAATTCAAACTCCTAAAGCCTTAGATGGTAGTGTTGACTCTAGTTTGACCCCTACACTTAAAGCCCTAAAATCCTATAAACTAATGCCAATGACTAATACCAACTCCTAAAGTCAACATAATTTAACAAAACTAACCCCAAACCTTAATGGGTAAGAGACCGATAGTGAAAACTTGTGAGAATTCCTTAAAATTGATAAAGGATAACCTAAGCCAAAAATGAAAAATGATAGAGACAACCCTAACAATTAATTCAAAACCCTTGAACAAATATTAAAAACCCCTAAAAGAACCTTTGAACCCTAAAATAATAAGTTGGAAAACCATAACGAGAGTAAAAACATAAATCTCTAATCAGATGCGTAAAACCCCTAAAAATCCTATTACACGGGAAACTATAGAATGACAACAAAACTCTATAAGGCTTTTCAAACCCAATCAAAACCTTAGCAAAACAGAGAAACTCTAATTATATAGCTAAATCATTTGCTAAAAGTGATTGGATTCTCTAATTACCTAAAACCCTAAGTTCTGACTACGTACGCTAACTAATAACTATAAACGAACACAAAACCTTGAAGGAATGGGTACACATGTTGGGTACTTGAATTGACTAAGGTAAAGCATCAAAATATGAAAAACCCTAAATTTATCCTAATTACACTTAACATGCCTAATCATGCTTAATCACTACTAATTACCTTAAGTAAACCTTAATTCATAACAAACCCTCATTACATCTTAATTAATAAGTCAAACTCCATTAAGGACTAAAGTACAAGGGGATTAATGAAGAATCAAATATCTTATCCTTTGGGGAGACAAGATCCCTTCCAAATTAGCAAAAAAGTAATAAGTACAATGGTCCCAAAAAGTGACCATGTACTCCCTTCCCAAAGTGTCACTCTTTATCCCCCTTCCCCTTCCCCTCTCTCAAACTCACATTAGCCACCTGCTCACCCTCATTCATTTCTTTTATTTTCTTCAAAACCTAGACACTCTCTAAAGTCCGTTACCAAAAATCCCTCATTTTCCACTTGAAATACTCCCTTCCCTTCCATTATGCACTTCAGTGCTACCTCCCATAACTCCACCACCGCACTACCAAATCCATTGCCACAAGGAGCCATGCCACACATACACATAGACCTTTCTTCATTGTCAACCACCCATTGCACCACCTCACCCTAAAAGCCATCGGCCACCCTTAAAAAAGCAAAGCAACACTCCTAGTTCTGGTAAGTGGTTAAATTAGGATTTTCATTGTTTTTCCTTAGGTTTCATGTTAGTATCTTACATTTTAGTCACTCACTCCTTTATGTATAGTTATGTATTAGGAGTTTAGGGTGTTTTTATGAAGAGCAAGCATGATTAATGAAAGAAAAAGACTCTTTAGTTAGAGTTTCAATAGTAACATATATAGAAGATTAGTATCTTGTTAGTTTTACAATTAAATCACCAAGAAAAGCACAAAACCTACATTTCCTTTAGCATGCTGCTCCATTAAGGACCCCCTACTTCACTTGTCATCATTACATTATGTTATAATAATGGCCATAAGTAAGTAAAAATGTGGCTTTGATCAAGGAAAATACCCTAAAACAAGTATTGTATGAGGAAAAGAATGGAAACCTTAGGAACTCTAAGTTAGATGCCACTTTCATGAGGAGATGAAATATGTAAACTTTTACTTACTAACTCAATGACAAGATTATTTAGTGCAAAGTATGATTTAAGGCTTGATTAACCAAGTTAAGTAAGGTAATAAGGGGTTGGTGACCTAAACTAACTTAGTTACTAAGTATGGGCTTAATAATAGTGTCAAGAGCCCTATTCTCATCAATGACCAGATCTGGAACTTAGGTTAAATGGGACTAAACTTAAGATCAAGAGTGAGCTTAAGTCTAAAAAGGTAAGTAGGATTAGGCTAAGGCCCAAAAATATAAAATGAGTCTAAGAAAACCAAAATACAAGCCTAGACAATACCTGAATAAATTTGAAACAAACTTAAAAAAACTCAAAGGAAAATATTCATGAGGCCCACTAAACACAAAAACCCATTTAAGACATCCCCTATAGGTCATAGTGAGTTAAGGCTCTAAACTTGAGAAAAGGGCTCGTTTAAGCTCATAAGAGCAAAGATAAGGCCTAAGTTGGAAACTAAAAGTATTGGATAGAAAAACCTCATTGAAAATACTTAAAAGGAAGCTCAAAATATTAAGTGCAAGGCCTAATACCAAAAGTTAAGTCCAAATCCCAAAACTAGCCCCAAAACCTAAAGTGATCAAACCTACATCTCGGGCAAACGAATTAATTAAGCTTAAACCGAAATGTAACCAATCCAAATGTTAAAAAATGATCCCACCAAATGAAAAAACACTCAAGCATGATGAAAAACGACTATAAGATCATTAAAAATGGACTTAAAATGAAGAAGTTATGGGTAAAATATGAAAGTAGTTAAGACAATAAATAGTATATAGTTAGTATAAGTAGAATACTTATATGCTTTAATTGTATCGTTTAGGTGATGTGGACCTTGAGATAAATGAGATCGAGGACTACTGGGATTGTTAGACTACATGGCTGAGTGTGTATACCGACTCCTGTTTTATCTTGTATTTGCTTATAGTATAGAGCATTGATTAATTATAGATATATGAATGAAATGGTTGTGTTTACGAATATGGATATTTGTATGTGCTTGTATTGATTGTATCTACGTGCCAAAATGCCACAATATATTAATATCTAGAATTGATTGTTGCATTAGTAGATAGGACTTTGGACTGTTTGTTATATATATTGGTTGGTCACTTATAAACTGAATTACTTATTATTCGACCTTTAAATAAACCAGTCATGCATTACATACTTTACATTATTATGAATGGGTGTTAGTACCATGCAGTAGAGCAAGAGATCATGCAAGTTGGATTCGTATTTATGTTATATTGTTGTTGCATTGTGTGACATACTCGTACTATATGTTATTGCCTCAACCTTTGGGATTTATTTGGCTTTAGGGGAGTGTCACCTTTTGGTTAAGGTTGAGTTGTGTCCACTATTTTAGATCTACTAAAAAAAGATGATATTTGATTAGACGATAGTTGTAGAGACCTGGGTCCTGACGTTACTAAATATTTCCTAACTCGGGTAACAGTAGGCGTAAAACCGTACTGTATATAGTTACCGATCGATTGTATACATTGGTTACATTGCATATGCTTGTACATGCATTCATATGTTTGATAAATAATTTACTTGTTATCATTTTGATGGTAAGGTAGGAAGGTTACTCACTAAACTGGATGTAACTTACCTCTAAAAGTTTCTTTTGTAGGTCTTACAAAGTTGGAGTTGGGTTAAGATTCGAGTGTAAAGTGCTCTATTGGGTTGAGACAGTAGAATATAAGTTTAGAAAAGTAAGTAGTATAGTCAAATTAAACTTTTAAAGTGTTTAGTGGCTTCTGTTGTTGGGATTTAGATACCTTTTCTTACTATTTGGTAGGTGATTCTGACTCTCTGCGGTTTTGATGACTATGGATTACTGGATCACATATAGATACAGTTGAGTAGATGTACGTAAATAGATTAAGTATGATGATAAACTTGTTAGCTAGAGTAGTCTTACAACCTTTGACTTATAAGACAATCTTTATATTAAGAGTGCATATGTGATATGAAGATTTTAAGTAAAATTAAAATACCTCCTTTTGAGGTGTTGCATCAAACTCACAAATAATTGATGAGAGTCTAAGTCATAGAGTTTGTAGTATTTTTTGACCATGAGGATATCTTAAAATATGCATCTTCTACCTCTAGCATCAAATTTGTTTTGTGAATGACTAATAGTAGGCGTATAGCATAAGTAACCAAATGTCTGAATTTGAGTATATGAAGGTGGTTTAATGTAAAGTAGCTCAACTGTTGATTTCTATCATAAACTTTGTACTAGCATTTGATTAATGAGAAGTGTGGCAACTGGAATACATTCTTCCCAAAACTGCTTTGAAAGATTAGCATGTATTCTAATAGCTTGAGTGGTATCCAAAACTTATCAATGTTTTATTTCGATAACACCATTTTATTAAGAAGTGTAGATGATACTCCTTTGATGGACATGATTCTCACGTATGGGGCTTAATGCATAGGAAAGTGCAACTAGTCAAGTTATAGTATTTAGTTTTGAGTTAGAGTGCTAATCTTACGAGGAACTATATATGGTAGTAATGTCTACTTATTTAGTGATTATATCCTTAAATTATTCCACTTACCTAACTTTTACAATAAAAGATATATTTAAATGATTAAAGATGGTAAAATATAGATTGCGATAATGAAATAATTGAAATAGCAAAAATATTATATAAATTGAACAAATAAAAATAAGAACAAATTAATTAAATTAAAGGGAAAAACATGTTCCTTAGTAAATCTTTAGTGTTATTTACTACCTAGTTCTAAATGACTTATTCAATCTCAATTGCAATATTGGACCATAGGGATTCTCATTACGAACTAACAGAACTCGTGTCTCTTGATCATTTCCAAATCTTGAAATCCTCTTTACCTAAATCGCTTATGAATAGAGTATAGTAGAATTACATGACACTCTTAAATTCCACTATTAAGTTGCCCTAATTCGGAAAACTACTAATCGCTTTAGTATGCCAGTCTTGCTTAACTATATCAATTAGTCATATTGCATATGTAGACACCCATTTTTGCCTCCCCAGGTCAATCTATAATTTAGAAATCTTTCTCTAGAAAAGGAAAAAATAAAAAAAATGGAAAAGGCAAAAAAATCCAAAAATTGAAAAATCATAAAAAGTGTTGCACAATGGTAGGTTTGAGGTAGAATTAATTTTTCTGAGGTCCAAATTGCTTTTGGAGTCAAAATAAATATATGCGATTTAACCAAATTGGAAATCTAGAATAAAAATGGACATTTATTGAAAAACAATTTTTCTGGCTTAGTTTGGAGTGCTCTTTTTTAAAATATTTTGAAAATTCATTTTTCCAGAAGATCATGGCTTCAAATAACTCTTAAATCAAAGTTAGAACGAACATTGTATGGCTATTTGAAATTTCAAATAAAAAGCTAAGCCTAGGTAAAAACTAATATCTTAATTTGAACAAATTAGAAAAATTTTGAAAATATTTTAAGCATATGTTTACTAGACTCCACATTTTATCAAAAAGAGTGGTGTGATTTTTTAAGACAAAATAATTAATTAGGTCATATTTAAAAAAAAAAAAGAAAAGTAGTGGAAGAATCAGCTTAGTGAGAGAAAAATGAAAGGGAAAAAAAAGAAAGAAAGGATATATGGCAGCCATAGATGTTACCACATGTCACGCTCTTAGTGTGCCATGTGGTACCTATATTGTCATTACGCTACGTAGTACTTACATGGCAACATGGGCAAACAACATAGCGCCATGTGGTGCCCCTAGTTGATTGGGTCAACCCCAACCCTCTCCTCCTCTTTCTTTCTTCTACGACAAATAGGTTGGAAATAGTAATGGGCTTTATTTTGGCAACTAACCCCATTTTTTTATACCCAATTTCATGCGTTATTTATTAAGTAAAAAACCTAAAAAAAAAAAATATAAAGATGAATGTTCGGGATGTCTTTTTTTTAGAAGGTGTATTTTGTGAATTATTATTAAGGAAATTGAGAGAAATAAAAATAACAAAACTAGATGTCAAATAAATATCTATTTAATACACCATGAACAAAATAAGTAAATTGGAGTGATTTCCTTGTAATAATCCAAAATAAATTCATATAAAACTAGAAATCACATCCATCATGAGATAAAGGAACATTAATTTATCTAAATTTTCCATGAAATCGCAATAAATTTGAGCCAAAAAAAGGAAGAAATTCAAAAAATGAACCCAAGTGTTATTAATAAATAAAGGGAAAAGTATAAAAAAGCTCTTAACATTTCACATTTTTACAAATTAGTTCTTAACTTTTCATTTAGTCCATTTTAGTTCTTAACTTTTTCAAATTGTATCAAATAAGTCATTCTGTTAACTCCATTAAATTTTTCGTTACTGTAGATACGTGTCAGTATATAATTAGTTTACATAAATACAAAAAAATCTCTAATGTTTACCTGTATATACAAATAAGTTCTTATGTTTAATTGTATATATAAATAAGTACTTAACTCTTTTTAGTTAGCTCATTTTAGTCCTCAATATATTAACACATAACAGAAAAACTAACGGAGGGACTTTTTTATAAATTTATTGAAATAGTAAGAACTAAAATGGACTAAACGAAAGGTTAAGGATTTATTCATATATCTAGTTTAATGTTAGAGATTTTTTCGTACTTTTCTCATAAATAAAACTTGAATGTTGATCATGAATGAAAGTTTTTTTGGGAGGGGTCTTAGCATTAAGTTATTAATAAACCTCTAAATCTTGATCACGAATGGAAGTTTTTTGGAGAGGAGTTTGAGCATTAGACTATAAATAAATGTTTCCTCCATGCATTCAAAGAATCAAACATATTTAAAATTGTTCACAAATCCATATTATGCTAGTTTCTCACTTTAGGAGGTTCTAAATGTAATACCTACTGTCTCTTTTCGAGTTCTATCATTATAGAGAAAATCCATTTGAGAAAATTCTTGGAAACATACTACTTGTGTTTATAAACAAAGGCCAAATGTTGATTTCATTCAATTTCATAGAGATTTGACTAATCTTGGGGAAAAAGGTTGCAAAAAAAAAAAAAAAAAAAACTATGTTGATTTTTTCAGGAAAAATCAAAGGGGGAAAACTTGAGTTTTCTAGAGGTTGATTTAGGGCTTTTAAAGTTCGACATCATTGGAGTCCAATGCCACTGACCATGCCTCAAGAACCGATCAGAAACTAATTAAACTGGCCTAGTGTTGTCCACTGCACAAGTAAGTTCATTAACTTGCTATTGCATTCATAAGTTTGTTCATATATAAAAAAATGAAAATTCTAGGAAAAAAAAATTGATGTTGAGTATGTTTTGATTTTGTTTTATTGTGGTTTCATAGATGTAATATGTTTATAATAATTATTTTTTGATGTTACATGATTATGAAATTTTTAGCATGTTATGTTAGTAGGCTTTTATTTTTAATAATCATGTTATGTTAACTACTTGTGTAGGTACTTTAATTTAATTAATGTGTTAGTATTATGTTAATAGGTTTTATTAGTATGTCTTTATTAATTTTTGCGTGTTAGGTATAATAAGATAGTTTTGAATTAAATGTTTTGTGACATGGTTGATTATACTTGTGGGTTTCAATTATGTTTTCAAATAAAGATGAGCTTTTCTTTTTCCATTTTTTTTTTACATATAAAATGTTCTTCATAAATAAAAATAAATAAATTGGCATTTTTCAATGGTTAGGATTTTTTAAAAGTTGATAAGAAAATTACTTTTCCAAAATTAATAAAATTTACTAAACTTAAAGTAAAAAGAGTTTTTTAAAAATAACATAAACCAACAAACTAAAGTATTCATTAATTGAGAATTACGTGGACTTGATTTTGCTTTGCGGGTATGTAAGCACTTTGGTAGCCTAAAATAATAAAAATTTTTGCCTTTTCCCTTTTCCTTTTTTTTTTTAAATAAAAGCCCAATTTATTTAAAAACCGATTTAAGGCTTATTAAGTGATTTCATGAATTCTTTTATGGAAACCTTTGTCTTTAAATAAGTTAGCTTCTAAACCTAAGGTTTTTTTTTATTTCTATTTTTATAAAAGTTTTTTTAGAAAACCCATAGGCTAGTAGTTGAAATTAAGGTCTATCCATCCATGGAATCTAATTTTACATTTTTTTCTGATTTTGATTGGGTGGCAACTCTTTTTTCAAAAGCTTTTTTTTTTTTAATAAAACATTTTCTTAGTCTGGTTGAGAGATTTATATTAAGCAGACTAGGCTTAATATAAATTGAGCTAAGAAAAGAGAGAAACTAAATTTTTAGCTCGATAGCATGCTTTCGCAAACTCTACAATAGATTCTGCTAATAATTCAATCACTGGTATATTAAATAAAAGACAACAATAAACACAATACAATTAGATCACAATATGCAAAATCATAGATTAAATATCACTAACAATAATAAAAGGTCACCTTAGAACATAGGGTTCAATAATGATTTACTAAAAAATTCCAAGTAAAGACATAACAAAAATAAAATAAGAGAATAGAAAAATCTTTGTAATTCTTTACCCTATTGACTTCTGCTCAAAGGAGCTTTCTCTGCAAACTTAGGTCTATAAATCTATTGATAATGGTTGGACCTAGATTTATAAAGAGAACTAATAAAAATTGAAGATTCAAAATTCATTATATGTTGACGGGCAAGGTATATGGGCATGGAGCTTGGGCATGCATTTGCACATAATCTAAAATTTTCAAAATTCAATAGAAATTAATTAATGAAGAGTATACAGGCATGGACCACGGTTGTGGTCTTTAACTGTGTTCTTAACTAAAGATTGTTTCTAGCTTGAATTCTTCTGCTTCAATCCTCAATCAACGCCTTTATTCCAATATATTCTAAAACTTGATAAAATCCTTGAAAAGTTCATCAAATGCTCTAAAAGTCCTTAAAAGTGAAAAGTAAACAAATTAAGCTCAAAATACTGTAGAATTATAAAATGCAAAATGGCACAAAAATAAATATAGAATATGTATACTAATTTCATGTTATTGGGATGATGCTGTGCTTGTCAAACAGATTCTTACGTTCTTTAGAAAGAAATCATTCCCATTGTCAATTCTAATGTTTTTAGGAAGAGAATTGAAATTGTTTTATATGCAAGCAATGAAATTGGTAAGTATGGCCAATGTATCATATTTGAATTTCATCAAATGTGTCCAAGTGCAATGTATTTTATCATTTACTATAGCAAGTACAATTCTAGTACTAGAAATAGAAGGCATATTATAGGATCCCCAAATTTCCACATGCAACAACTTAAGATTATAATAAGACCATAAGGAACTAGAATTGAATGATAAATGATGAAACTTTGCTAAATTGCAAGTGTTATACAATAACTATGACAAATCAATATTTTTACATTCTAGAAGGTGGTTCATTTTAGAATTAGATACATGAACTAACCTATTGTATAGAATTTTAATAGAATAGAGATCATATATAAAGAAACCAGAAGCTAAACAACTCTCCTGTAGCAATTGCTTTGGTACATAAAGTTCAAGTTGTCCATCTGCTTGGGTAACAATGGTCTTACAAATTTGGACCTGAAGTGAACATTTATTAGCTTTGAAGGTGATGAAAAAGGTTCCATCAACAGGTAGTTTACTTACTTAAAAGTTAGGCATAAGCAAGACTTTCTTCAAAGCAATATGGTTATACATTTAGACCTTACTAATAGTGGTAACATGTTTAATGATTTCATTAGGTACTTGATGTTTATTGGATTGGAAAGGATGTGTTTATTACTCAAAATGTGTCATACAATTAGATGCTCTAGTGTCTACTATCCATTCACTTATATGATTATCATATGAAGACTAAAAAGAACTAAATGAAGAAAAGATACTTGCATAGTTTGTTGCATAGGTGTTTTTCACCACTTTGCTTCCCTTTCAACATTTTCATGACTTTAAAACACACTTTGGAAACTAACTTTGAGTCAATAGAAGCAACATTATTAGTTTCATTAAAATCAAGTGGTGCATCGGTTATGGACTATTGTCCTTTGGTAACTTAAACATGAGCAACAACTTTTGGTCCACTCTTCTCCTTTTGATTATTGTACCACTTCGGATGCCTAGTAATCTCAAAGCATCTATCCATAGTAGATCCTAATTTCTTGTAATGACTACAAATAAGCTTTGGATTTTGTTGTCCTTTCTTGTCTCTTTTATTAGAAATCATCCTCTTTTGTTGATTTCACTCCTGACAAGACATACTATACTCACCAATGTTTAGGTAACCATTTTTTTTTTCCTCCTATCTATTTAATATGTTAAGTAAAAGTGATATCTACGCCAGGAATAGATAAGGGCAATGATATCGGAGGTAGGTCCATGCTAACATAAAGCTTGAACATGAAGGGTAACAAATGCAAAAAATAAATGAAAACAACTAAATTTATGAAGGATTATGAGGATATGGCACACCAAGGAGTCTTTACGAACTCATGAGCTTATTGATACGATGCACGAATAACTCAATGAGATCACTCGCCACTCAACCTTGCTCAAGGGATAGGTAAGAGTAAAAGGGGAACAAGTTGATAGCTCACAGTAAGAAACTTAGTATATTCAATGATAGGGATGATCCTTATGGCTACATGTAACAGAGTATTTATACCAAAAATACTAGGGCTACTTTCTATGTATGGAAAAGACAAAAATGGTACTATCTAAAATATGCTAAATACAAGAAATAGATAAGGGCATAAAAGAAAATGTAGAAATGGAAGCTTTAGGTGGCAGATTCTATCATGTAAGGACTAGGATATTGGGCTATTATCTACTAGAGAACTCTTCAAAAAGTAGATAAAATAATACGATCCAAGAAAATGGATTCCGAGTTTAATTATGGGTTCATCTGGATTAGATAAGCTCGAATAAGTCCTTTAAATCTTAGAGTACAGATGGTTAAGCTGGTGAGTTAGCTTGATGAGTTAAAGGGTAGGTAGTTTGGAGTCCCTTTAGGTCAGAGTTTGTTGACTATTTACAATGAATAAGGTATAGATTGACTCGATAATTGTAGGAGGTAGGTAGAAAAAAGGAGCTTAGACACTTCATATGTTGGTTGGTAAGAGAGGATACACTTGGTAAGGCTTTTAAGTCCAAGTGCTTATGCTTGAGTCAGGGTTGTCGAGCTTGAAATGTTTGATTTTCGCTTATTTTACTTAATCCAATTTACATTAAACCCTATACCCATTTGATATAAACTTTTGACTAAGAAATAAGGAAAATTTGATTTCTTTTAATTTGAAAAAAAAAAAAAAAGATTTTGTAGTTGCCACCCGATTGGAGTTAGGAAACGATTAAGTTATAAATAATTAGATGGATTACTTATAACTTAGCCACTAGCATACGGAAAAATGAATTTGAAAACTAAAGTTTTTGAATCCGTAGGTTAACCAATTAAACCTCAACAAGTATCACTTTAACTGTTTGAATTTAATTTTATTCATTTCAAAATACCTTTCTTACATGAAAGGAAAATTTTAATTTATAAGAAAGAAAGAAAATTAATTTTGTTCATAAGAAGAAGAAATTAAGAAATTAAATTTACCAATTTACAAAAGGGGAAATTTTTTTTTTCTATTTTAAGTCGCTCCATAGTTGCCTACGGGTACATATGTACTTGTTATTTGGGATCAGAATTTTTGTAGTTCATTCATAAAACTTTAATTTGTGAGTTATCAAAATTGGTTGAGTTTATCTCCTAAATTTTTTTGGTGTCTACTTTTTAGGAAAAGGTCTAAATGAAGTTTTAGATTTGAAAAAAGTTTATTTACTTTATTTATTTGGGAAAGGGATTTTTCTAAATGATGAACTTTTTTTTCAAATTTTTTTAGTTATTTTTTAATGAAGCATAAAAAAAAAACTTTCCTTTCTTTTTTGTTTCTTCTCTCTCTCTCTCTTTTTTTTTTTTAATTTCTTTTTCTTCTTCCTTTTTTTTATTTATAATATAACAAAACACTAAAGAGAAAAATTAAAAAAATAAAAATAAATAAAACAAAATAAGGGTAAAAGGAAATGTAGTCGGACCAAGCTAGAGTGGGCACGAGTCAAAGGGTTAGACCTGGGTCGGTTTGATTGGGTCGGATTTAGTTTTTCGATCACTTAATTGGTTCTTGAAGACAAGAAGGAGTAGCAACCAATCCAACATCCAATAGCAGCTTCTAGTAGTTAAAACGAGTGGGGAGGGTGATCTTCATGAGTATTTGATTGAAGAATCTGGGTTTCGTGTTTGTGTCGTGGTGAGTAGTGGTGGTTTTAGTGGTGTACGGAGTTGAACGGTGATGACGACCGCGATTGTAGTGGTTTAGGCACTAGAAGCTACGACGGAGGGTGTTGGTGCCAGTTATGGAAAGCTCTCAACTCAAGGATGCTAGTTTTAGCTTCGATTTAGCTTGAAAGTGGCTAAATATAAAGACTTTATAGAGAGAGAAAGAGGAGCCCATCCTAGAGAGAGAAAGAGATTAGAATGAGTGAAAGAGAGAATTTAGAAAGAGGCTGATGATTAGAATTAAAACGGAAGCACCTATTTATACTTGCTCGAGCTTAAGTAAGTTTGGAAACACACATTAGTGGCTAAATCAGCCACAAATGCTTAGCTTCGATTAACCTTTGATCTTGAGTAAGTTAGCTTGAATCTAATTGTTAGTCTCATATAAAATATCAAGTGGTGTGAGTTAATATATTTGGAAAATTTTTGAAAATTTTTCAATGTAGATTGAAATTAACCCTATTAATAACTTAATTTAGTGAACAGTTGTACTTTAATAATGAAACACGCAAATGACAACATAAATAAATAACTTAAAATAAAGAGATAGGGAGGAGGAGAAAATCAAACGTAGAATTTATAAAGCTTTAGCTTTATGCATACTGTTCTCTTTCAGCTCCACTATTGGGGATTCGGTCTTTCTTGTCGGTATTATTTTACTTGATCTAATATTTCAAAAATTAAATAAGAGAAGTCCATAAGTTTTTCCTACACTTGGCCTTCACAATTCTTTGCTTTGCCTATTTAGTGTCTCTATGATCTAGATTAATTACAAATTCATATAGTACAATCAAACTTCTTTCAACCAACACTCAAACAATAGATTATGTTTATAAAATAGAAGTGAGAAGAACAATGTTAATCTCAGATAATTTGGCATGGAAATAGAAATGAGGATTGTTGAATATGTAGCTTCAATTCAACTCTTTGAAATAGTCTTTAAGAAGTGTTTTGTACTTTTTTAGATAATAGGCAATGATTACAATCAATGTGTAATGTATTTTTCTTCTTAGAATTATATTGAATATTTTTAATTAATTGTCCCTTCTTTTATACTAAAGAGCCCTTTAATGGCTAGATTTTTTAATCTCCTCAAGCTTATCTAACCTTTAACGTTCAAGGATAATGTATAGATATTTTGAGAAAATCTTGGAGTTTGAATTTGATCTTAACTCTGTCATATCTCCTTGATGGATCTACTTTGATAAGCAACTCTAGATAATCTTGAGTTTTGAATTTGCTACTCCTTAGTTTTCGAAATCAGCTTCATTTTTATCTAATCTTAGATATTTTCTTGTTATTTGAACATCTCCAAAAATTAATTTTCTTAAAAATAGTTCCTATGGATCTTAATTCCAATTTAAGTGAAATAAGATTAAGTCTATTTCTTTAATACATCCAATCTGGTGGAGTTAGGTCTTGTTCACTTTGAATCTAATGTCTTATTATATTTTCCACATTCTTCCAGATCAACTGTCTAAATAAGTTTCTAAAGACGTCTTAGTTTATTTATTTCCATAGTCTTTGAATAACTTCTTGAAATACTGTACTAACTCTTCTTATATGAGCTTTTGAAATATTCTTTGAATACTTTCTAAACTTGCTTCTTTTTTGATTGATTCAGACCTTCTGAATAAGTTTGTAAATGAAACTTAATTTTTAATTTAAACAATCTAATAAATTGTCTGAATACTTGCACACTTGTCAGTACATTAATGTTCTTCTCTTTTTATTATCATCAAAATTCATAAGAGATACCTAACACCAGTGATTCTTGTATATTTTAGGCAATATTATTACTCATGAAATACATTATAAGTTTCCAAACCTTCCATACTCGTTTGAATTTGCAAGATCATGGTGAAGTGGATATCTTAGACTTTAAGCACTTCCTTGATTTTTGATCTGATTTTAGCTACATAATCGAATGAATTTAGACGTGTTATTAACCAATATCAGAATTAAGCCATGCTAATCACACGATTCCACCAAGAATTTGGGTGGAATCGTATGAAAAACACATTAAAAGGTGGCTTGAGCATATGACCCTAGACTTGGGAAAAAGAAGGAAGGAAGCTAGGAATTCGGGGAAAGAAAAGAAAGAAGGAGGAAGGAGCTCAGCTTGGCATGTGTGGCACGTATGGCACATGCTTCTTGGTGTACATGAAGTGCATGTGCCAATTTGGAAATAAAAAAAAAAGCCGCATTGCCCCTGTTGTGGCTAGGTCCAACTTTAGGGCTTCTAGCCCTAGCCATGTTATGTTTGCAAATGGACCTAGCTTTGCACTTAGTCCAATTTGATTCTATTTTTTTTTAAAGAAATAAATTAAAATTCCAACCTAAAATTAACCCCAATTAAATTGCATACACATGTGTTAAAAATAATAATAGTAATAAATAAATAAATGAATAAAATAAAATAATTTTGAAATCATGTCCAATGTAACAATCTTGTACACTTAAACACTATTCGATGCTAAAAATCAGATGACCGAAGGCTTCTATTATCCTCAATTTTTTTCTCCATGTTTTCTAATTTTTTTTGTATTTTCAGAATTAGAACCCTTTTCTTTATTCTAAAGAAAAATTAAAACTATAGGGAGGCAAAAATAAGATGTCTACAAGGGTTTCAGTAAGCTAATTCCTATCATTCTATCCCATACCCCTTACCTTCCCAGGTTGCTTGGGATTTAGGATCAAATCTAGATGATCTTCTTATTGATCTTCTTCTACTTGGTAGGGACTAATATGGATCACCGGGGAGGAAACATACAGCTACCAATATTACGCGTACTAACAGGTGGGTCCAAACTGCGAGATGGTCCAAAATCTTGAAGGTTTGAGTAGTGGGTTCTCATGTACCAACGGTGGATATGATACACCAATACCTCACATGAACTTGGGTTGCACTTGATATTATGTACAACTTGGGTTGTACTTGATATTAAGCACAAGTGTGGCCAGAGGACACTCGTTACTAATCCATGCTCACAATGGATTATATAAGAGCAAACGAGAGTAAGCAAGGATACTTAGCTTACACAAGAAGGGAATGTTTGAAATTTAATTGTTATTCACTGTTACGGCTGATACATATTACAAGTATTTATATGACCTAATTAGGGCAAGTCTTAGGTAAATATAAATTACAAAAAGATTCATACTAAAAAAGGAATAATTTGCAAGGGTAGAGTTGTTATTAGATAAAAGGAATATTTGGTTACAAAAAGGATAGTATGGATGTTAGAGGAATAGGGCACGTGTCAGTTACCCATTTTATGATCCCATTGATGTTGTTTGTTGAGCAAAACAGGTTCTGGGCAGATTAAGTTGGGGTTGGATGCTTGGTAGCTTGATAGTTCGACAACTTAGATGTTCCGAATTGAGAAAGGATTGGTTTTGGAGATAGCCTATTGCCTAGTTGGCTTAGGTTTAGGCAGCTTGCCCTAGTAATGTATTAGGTCAACAGTAAGCAAATTCAATGCTTTACTTTGGATTGATGTTGCGAAGGGTTGGCTCGATAACAGGTTGATCGCCTTAGGAGTCTCCTTGACTTGGTAAAGAGTAGAGGAACTTAGTATGTTAGACTGGAAATATGATCACTCTTCTGAGTTTGGCTCTCCTTGGATAGCTCGACCAACCATGTAAGTCCTCAGGCTCAGGAGCAAGTGATTGGTTTGTAAACCTTACCCCCCCTACCCTGAGTTGTTTGAGATGGAGGTTGGCAACATTGAAGGAGTTTAAGACCCCATAGCCTTCGAGTAATTCAATCTTGTACGCATTAAGATTGATCTTTTCACTTAGTTGAAATTCTCTGTTCTTCCATCTTTGACGTCATCTCTCGAGCTTGATAGTAGCTTCGCTTAGATGTTCTGCAACCTTCTGGTGCATTGCTTTGATAGTCTCAAATCTTTCTATAGCTAGTTGATCGTCATTCTAACTTAGAAGGGGCATTTGGTCTAATGGGAGCTTAGGCTTGAATCAATAGGTGACCTTAAGTGGCAACGTATTGTAAGTGGTCCTATTGTAGGCAAACTCAATTATGGGTAGGCATAGATCCCAATCAGTCATGTTCCGACCAACGGTAAGCTGGAGTAAAGTCCCTACAGTTTGTTGATAACCTTGGTTTGTCCGCCCATTTGTAGATAGCAGGATATGCTAAATAATAGTTTGGTTCACATTCACTTCCATAATGTCCTCTAAAAGTGGCTCATGAACTTCGGGTCTCAATTTTAAATAATGGTTTTGGGCACTCCGTGAAGTTTGACGACCTCCTATAAGAAAAGAAAATAGATAGTTGAAGCGTTGTTAGTCTTAAAGCAAGGTACGAAGTGTGTGATCTTGCTAAATCGGTCTACGACTACCATGATGAAGTCCTTTCCTTGGGACATCCTTAGTAATCCTAACATAAAGTCCATGTTCAGTTCGGACCATGGTTTGGTCAGGATCGGCAATGGTAAATATTATCCTTGCTTAGCTCGGCTCTTTTCCTTTTTGTAGGTAGTATACCTTTCTAACACAACTTAGACATCCTTCATCATCTTTGGCTAAAAGAATCTTGAAGATAGTACCTTATGAGTTCGATACTTGCCAAAATGTCCACATAACCTTCCACCATGTACCTTGTGCATTAACAACTCTCTCATTAAATAGGTTGTAATATACAATCCCCTTTTCCTAAATAAGTATCTGTCTTTCCTGTGATAGTCATCAAGTGTTTGGCCTTTTTCAAACCTGGTATAGATTGGAACAAAATGTAGATCCTCAACTTACAAGTCGTTAATCATAAAAAATCCTAATAGTTAGGTTTGCAATTTGGTCAAGAGGAAATGTTGTCTTGATAGGGCGTTAGCCATTACATTGTTCTTGCCTTTCTTATTCTTCACGATATAAGAAAATCCCTCCATAAACTCGAACCACTTGGCTCGTCTTCGAGACAAATTATGCTGGCTCTTCAAATATTTCAAAAATTCACGATTAGTGTAGATCACAGATTCTTTAGATAGTAAATAATGTTACCATATAGTTAGGGCTCGAATCGAGGAGTAAAGCTCCTTATCATAAATAGAATAATTGAGTGTAGCTCCCTAAAGATTTTCATTAAAGTAGGCAATAGGTTGGCCTTCTCACATCAATATAGGACCTATGCCTAATCTAGATGTGTCACACTTTACTTTAACACTTTATCAAAGCTTAGTAGAGTTATTTCTTCAAAACTCCTCTGTTCCTTCTCTCCCTACCTAAACTCAACATTCTTCTTTATTAGCTCAGTGAGTGAGGCCACAATAATACTAAAGTTCTTAAAGAACCAACGATAGAATGATGTTAGGCCATGGAAGCTTCGCATGTCGGTATAGGCCATTCGGTAATCACTCATAACTTCTCATCATCAACTCAAATGCCACTACCACTCACTAAAAATCCTAGAAAGATTACCTCAGGTTGGTAGAAGTCACAATTCTTCAAATTGGTGTAAAGCTTCTTAGCTCATAATTTTAAGAAAACAGCTCGGAGATGCTCTTGGTGAGTCTCTAGATCTGGACTATAGACTAGAATGTCATTGAAATATACCACCACAAATTTCCCTATTAGTTCTCAAAGCACATGATTCACCAGTTGCAAGGGCATGTTCAGTACATTTGATAGCTTGAATGGCATTACAAGCCATTCATACAATCTGTGCTGAGTCTGGTATGTGGTCTTCCATTCATCTCCTTGTTGCATTCAGATTTGACGGTATCTTGATTTTAGATCAATCTTAGAGAATACTCTAGCTCCATTCAACTCATTGAGCATATCATTAAGCCTTGGTATAGGGTACCTATACTTGATGGTGATGTGATTGATTGCTCGATTATCTATACACATCCTCCATGTTCCATCTTTCTTTGGTACTAATAGAGTTGGCATTGCACATGGGTTTAGGGACTCTTACACGTACCCTCTCTTCATTAGTTCATCTACCTGTCTTTGCAGCTTGATAGCCTATTCAAGGTTTAACCTATAGGTAGATTTGTTCAATAGTGTAGCTCCTGGTTGCAAGTCAAGTACATGTTTAATACCTTAGAGGGGAGCAGACCTTTTGGCAGTTTACTTGGGAACAGGTCAATAAACTCATCCAATAAGGCTTTTACCTCAGGAGGTAGCAGTTCCTCTTTTTATCTCCTCATCTTTAGTAGCCTTTTGACTAGCAAATAGGTTGGCTCTTTAAGCTTCATTTCTCTTTTCAACTTGGATTGGGTTATAAACCCTATAGATTTTTAGTTAAAACCCTAAATTAGATCCAGGTGCCCTAGATAATTCCATGAGTTGATAAGGCCAAATAAAATAAAAACTTTACTAAATTCTAAACTCGAATACAATATGAATGAAAAAGAAAACCTTAATATACCGATCAAAACCCTAATCGTGTATAAAAGTCTTGAATCCTATATACGCATAAATATAAGAGATTGAACTCAAACTCAATAAAAACTCTAAAACTAAAACCTTAAGCTTAAAAATTTACCTTAACAGTAATAAAGTCTTAATTAGATATGATTATCGACTGATACGCGTAATTGTATAAAATCATTAACAGATGAATATAGATAACACCTAAATATTTATTAATGTAAAGAGTAACAAATTAATTAACAAAATTTACAAGATTTTGAATATTATTTTATGATTATTTGTGATTCCATATATGTAAATGCACGTGTTATTTTCATATTGATTCAATTATTTTGGTTTAATTTTACTACATATCTTATGTTTAGGTACTAAATGGTATACATTAATTTTATATTAAATATTTCCTTCCATAATTACATTATATATTATTTCAAATATCACTTAAAAGTTGAGAATACTTTTAGAAAAGTCAAACCAATTATTTTATAATTTTCTTTTTCTTCTTTTTCCTTTTCGTTCTTTACTTTCCTTTCTTTTCCTTTTTCATCTTTTCTTATTTTCCATTCAAAGTGTCGGTTGCCATTTGCTTTTGTAAATTTTCATATGTGCACCAATTTAAGAGATAAAAAGTAAAGGAAACAAGATAAGGGTGGAAGTCAACTCAACTTTATCTTTTTCTTCCCCCTTCCACCGTTGGACAAATGGCTTCTTTAGAACTCGCATTTTCTTCTTTTTTTTTTCTTTCAACTTTCTAACTTAACAAACTTTCCTTCCCATTTCCTTTTCATGCCAACACACTATCACACTCCCTCTAACTCATTTTCTCTTATTTTTCCTCTTCTTTTCTAGTCATTTCTAAATTCGACTTTTATAAATCTACTTCATTATCTTCCTTACTTTCTATCCATACCAAGAGAAGTATAAAGAGGGTTTTGTCTCCAAATTTCTTAAGAGAAAATAAATCACATAATACCTTATACTATAATAGTTTTTTTTTTTTTTTATGTAATCTAAGCTTTGTGTATTTCCTTCATGTTAATATGTATTTATTAGTATTGTAAGCGTTAGGAAGTGCGTAGTAAGAGCTATGTATTTTTTTTTTTTTAAATATCTTGTGTAAAAGAAATTACTTGTAAATGTATTTGAATATATGCATACAATTCTTATTCTTTATATTCATGTATTTACATATATATACACTTAAATACATATTTAATTGTATGTACATATGTGTTACATTTACTTACTTATGTATATATATATATTGTACATGTACATATATATGATATTAAATATACTTACTTTATCATACACATGTGTAAAATAATAGAANAAATATATTTAATTGTATGTACATGTGTTATATTTACTTATGTATATATGTACAATATATATAGTAATGTACATATACATGATCTTAAATATACTTACTTTATCATACACATGTGTAAAATAATAGAAAATAGTATAAATACATATATATACTTAACTAGTGAATTATGGAAATGGATATAAGTGCCTATATGTATACATATTACTATATTGTTCTAAAATTTAACTAAGTATACATATAGTATAGTATAAGTATTTATATGTGAACATATACCAAAGATTACATACATATGTATACTAACACATAATTCTCTTAAGAAAAAGTTAATAAGTATAAATAAATATATATATATATATATGTGCATGGGTTGGGCGTGACCTTTAAAAAAGGATTAGTAGCTAATTTTCAATATTTAATAAATTATAATAATATATTTGTATATATATATATATATTAATATTACAAATTGGAAAAATATGTAAAATTAGAAGAATTTAGAAATTTGCTACGTAGACTAATAGGAAGCTACTACGTTAGCTTTCCTAATTTTCTAAATTGAAATCGCAAATTACAAAAATAATAAGAAAACAGCAATAATTAGTTAATTTGAAAATCAAATATAACAAAAAGTAAAATAATTAGTAATTTAAGCTTAAAATGATAAAATAAATAAATTGTGATAAAATGGACTTAAAAATAAATAATTTTAAAAATATAAAATTTAGAAANCCTATATGTACACATATTACTATATTATTCTAAAATGTAACTTAGTATACATATAGTATAGCATAGATATTTATACGTGAACATATACCAAAGATTACATACATATGTAAATTAATACTTAATTCTCCTGATAATAAGTCAATAAGTATGCATATATATATATATATATGTACATGGGTTGAGTGTGACCTTTATAGAGGGATTAGGAGCTAATTTACAATATTGAATACATTATAATAATATATACGTATATATATTAATATTACAAGTTGGGAAAAACGTAGAAATTAAAAGAATTAAGAAAATTGTGACATGGACCCATAGAAAATTGCTACATTAGCTCTTCCCAAAATCTTTAATTAAAATCACAACTTACAAAAATAATAAAAATATTTCAAAAATATAAAGTTTAGAAATTAGTTAAATCATAAAACAATAAAGAAAATTTTAAATTGACAAATAAAACTTTTTGAGCCAAAATAATAAAATTTTTAACATTTTAGGCTCATAATGAAAAATGCAAGTTTGAGCATCTAAAAATTCTTAACATTTTAGGCTCATAATGAAAAATGCAGATTTGAACATCTAAAATGGATTCTGCTACATGAAAGTATATAAAAAACCAATAAAAATTGACTACAAGTTAATAAAAATAGAAAAAGTTATACACGATTAACGAAAAAACTTGAACTAAGAAATTAGGTAGAATAAATAGAAAACTTAGATAGATTTTAGATAAATATTTACATAGAACAATTATCCCACTTAGATATTCATTAACTTTTATATTTCCTAATTATCAAGTGATCCGATACCTTTCTCTTCAGCGACCTTGATTATCCTTATGATTAGGTGAGTACTCCCAATGACCGTATACTTATTTTATGCCTATAGTTAGTGCATCTAAATTATATATAATAATAAATTGATGCATGGGGTTTAGGATATGCATGTGGCTAAATATTACTTATTTGTTATGCAAAATGTTGTTAAATCTGATAGCTAAAGAATTTGTTGTATGATGGACTGTTGTATAATTTGGATGGTTTGCTGATATTGATTGATTGCCTAATAATTTAACTTAATCACATTCGGAATATCTTAAATTAAATAGATTATGCATAAGTATGAACATTACATTTACTGTTCCGGCCGTCACCTTATGCGGATAGTAATGAAGGGCTTTGTAGGGATGGGAATTCAATATGATTTGATTATTTATGATTAATACAGTACATTAGTACTTGTACAATAAGACCCTATCCTTGGTTTGTGGGCTTACCTAGCACTGGAGATGCTAATCGTGGGTAGCTGAGGGTCGAGTTTAAAAACCACCCCTATAGGGCGTAAGGGTGGACTGCTGGAGTTATCTCACTGCTAGACTTGGGAATTTGTGTATTACTTGATTTTGGAAATGGAAATATATTTTGTGAAATACAAAATTTCAATTTATGGTAAAAAACCTAAGTGATCTAATTCGGTTGTGATTAGTGCCAATGAATTTTCGACCCTTACCTTAAAGGGCGTTAAATCTAACGTTGTATGCAACACTTGATCAACTGCATATATTGTTTGCATATTGCTTGTTCATGTATTCATATATCTATTAATTAATTGTTTGATAATCAATTTGTCAGTATAGTATAAGAGATATCTCACTAAACTTGTATAGCTTAATCCTCAACAGTTTTCTCTTGTAGGTTAATTGATAACTAGGTGTAGGTTAAGAGTTGAGCGTTGAGTACAAGTATTAAGATGCCTAGAAAATAGAATTTGAAGATAGATTGTATAGCTAGTTTGAAACATTATATGTAATTACTATTCTTATACTTAGATTTTATAACTTCGGTAAGTTTAAATTTTAGATCTTTACTATCTGATCTTATCGTTTAGTGGAGGATATTGATTCTTTGTGATTTTGAGGAACTATGAAATATTGGATATCCATAGTTATTTATATTTTACAATAAGTTAATAAATTAAAAATCGTAAACCTTAGTGATTAATTAATTAGACTCTTGCAATCTTTAATTTGTAAGGCGATTTTCGTATTATGGGTATACACGTAATATGAAAATTTTAGATAATTTTACTAGGCTTCTCTTAGGGTTATAACACGAGTCATCACCAAAGCTTCTTTCTTCAGGGCTCAACTCAGTTGAGGTTGCATGTTTTTAACTTATCTAGCAGTCATAGGGCTTAACTTCACCTTCCTGCCTTCGTGCTCTAAGGATCATGTGTTCTTCCTTCCATCGTACACCACATTCCGATCAAATATCCATGGTCGTCCAAGAAGAATATGGGATGCACTTATGGATAACACATCATAAAGCACTTCATCTCAATAGTTCCCAATACTGATCGGTACAGTTACTTGTTCATTTCCTTGTAGGGCTCCTTTATCATTAAGCTAGTGCATTTATAAGGCTTGGGGTGAAGCTTGGTTAGCAACTTCAATTACTGGATCATAAAAGTAGATGCTACATTGGTACAGCTACCACTATTGACAATTAAGGCATATAATGACCCATTCACCTTACAGTTAATGTGGAATAATTTCTTTCGTTGCTTGTCCTTTAGTATAGGATTCACACTCATTGCTCTCCTCAACACCATTGTTACAAGCATGAAATTACCCTCTTTAGTATAAATGATCTCCTATTCCTTAGACTGTTTTAGCTATTCAGATTCTTTGGGCTCCTTAATCTCCTCGTCAGTGCTATTGACCTTAATGGTTAGCATCTGTCCTTTGATCACCATTGCTTTCTTGTTCAGACATTGTGCAACCATGTGTTTAAACCCTTGACACTCGAAGCATTTGATCTCACTCATCTTCCTACCTAAGCTCTGGCCCTTCTTGAACTTCCTTTGAATCTCCTTCTCTTCTAATTGGGTAGATTGAGTAGGTCAGATATCAGTAGCTTTGCTTAGTTCCAACCGCATAGGTTTACAAGGAATAGGTCGGCTAGTAGTAGGTCGATTGATAAGAGCTCGTAATCTTCTTGTTTGGTGCCTCTCGATTCTTTAGGCAACTTAAGTAGCTTCATTAAGCAAAACAATATCCATGGTCTCCAAAGTGTGTCCAATCTCATACTTTAACCTACTAATGAATCGAGATACAATTCGATCTTCTGGCTCAACAACTTTGCATTGTATCATTAACATCTGGAATTCCCTTACGTATGCATCTACACTCGATCCTCCTTGCCTCAACTCTTGTAACCTTTTGAATGCATCCTGCAAATAATAGCTTAAAACAAATATTCTCCTCATGACTCTCTTCATTTCATCCTAATTCCTAACTTCACGTTCTCCTTCTCTTCTTCGAGTGACTTGTAGATTCTTCCATCATAGGGTGGCATAGTCATTAAACTCCAGTACAACATGTTTAACCTTGGCATCATTAGATACCTTGTGGCATTCAAATTGCTTCTCAATCTTATCTACCCAGTCTAGGTATTCCTTGGCATTACCGCTTCTAGAAAAACTAGGGATATGCATTCTCAACCCTTCTACTTTAGGTGCTCAAACATTTTTTTCCTCGAGTTCATAATACTCCTCCGCTTCATCACCTACTTCCTCATCTTCTTCTTCGATTTCTTTTAACACTAGTTGACATCCAACAACTAGGTTAACTTCTCTAACTCGACATGGTCGAGACGTAGCGATCATTGCCTCTCTCGAGTTGTTCATTAGCTTGTCTTTTATAAGGTTTTTCCTCTGGTCTGTTGTCTATCTTCGTTTATACGGTCACCAAACTAGCTACCAAGTCAATAAGTCTATCCAACCAGTCATTTGTAGATTGGGGTGTGAAACTTCCTCATTAACCTTAGCTATTTCAAGTGCCATTCTCTTGGTTTCTCTAAGTTTCTTGAACACTAGAATTAGATATTGTTGTGTACTAACAGTTGAAATACGACCTAAAATCCTTCTCTCTTCGAACAACAACAAAACAATACTACACTACAACCATTACAACCATACACACAATGAACCAAGCGAAACATACACACTTTGTTTTGCAAGCAAGAAACATGGGAAAACATAGTATAAAGTTTCTTTAACTCTAAACACTTCAAACACTTACAAAAACAATAATTAGATTCTAAAACACTTACAATAGTAGTAAACCACTTAGAGTATAAGTAATAGGGACTTGCTTGAATATAGCCAAGCTTTGATACTAAGATGATATAGATCGTTAGGGAAGGAACACATGGCTACTGATATCATGTGAACTAATAGGCAGGTTCAAACTATAAAATGATTCGAAAACTAAATGGTAACCGAAGGTTTGAGTAGGGGGTTCTCGTACACTGACAGTGGATATGACATACCAATGCTTCATACTAACTTAGGTCGCACTTGATATTATGCATAAGTATGGTTAGGGGGCACTTGCCATTAATCCATGCTCACAATGGACTAGATAAGAGCAAACACGAATAAGCAAAGATACTTAGCTCATGTAAGAAGGGAATATCTGAAATTCAATTGTCATTCACTATTGCGGCTAATGCAAATTACAAGTATTTATATGACCCAATTAGGACAAGTCCTAGGTACATGTAAATTCCAAAAAGATTCCTACTAGAAAAGGAAAAAGGAATAATTTACAAGGGTAGAGTTGTAATTAGACAAAAAGAATATTTTGTTATAAAAAGGATAGTAAAGGGGTCAGAGAAATAGGGTGCATGTCAATCGCTCATTTTGTGGTCCCAATGATGTTGTTTTCCAAGCAGAATAGGTTCTGTGTAGATTAGGTCGGGGTTAGATGCTTGGTAGCTCGATAGCTTAAATGTTCCAAATTTTAGAAGGATTAGTTCTAGAGATGACCTATTGCCTGGTCAGCCTTGGTTGGTTGGCTCGGGTTTGGGTAGCTTGGCTTTAGTAATGTATTAGGTTGGTAGCAGGTAAGTTTGATCCTTAGACTGGTGTTGTGAAGAGGTTAGCTTGGTAACAGGTTGGTTACCTTAGGAGTCTCCTTGACGAGGTAGAGTAATTTGGTAGGTTAGATTGGAGATAGGATTGTTCTTTTGGGTTTAGCTCTCCTTAGACATCTTGGTGAACCATGTAGGTGAATCCTTGGGCTTGGAAGTGAGTATTTGGTTTGTGATCCCTATCATGGACTAAGGTCGGCAACATTGAATACATCAGAAACTCTGAAGTATTCAAGTAGCTCTATTCGTATGTGTTGTCATTGATTTTTTTTATTATCTTAACGGGTCCTTTAGCTCGGGCGAATAACTTGTTCTTCCTTTTGCTAAAAAATCCTTCATTGCTTAGGTGCAACCAAACTACGTCGTTAGACTGAAACTGCTTGGTTTTCCTTCCTTAGGTTCTTCCTTCTAACTTTTTAGTAGCATGATCAATCTATTGGGTAACTTTCTAATAGATCTTCTAAAAGGATTGAACTTAGGTTTTAGCTTCAGGGTCTTCTTGGCTGGATTTGGGCATGAGGGTATGGTTAAGGGGAAGCTCTGGATTGAAGTTGTAGAATACCTAAAAGGGAGTACGTCTAGTAGTGTTGTGTACTGTTCAATTATAAGTAAATTCCACTATTGGCAAGCAAGCATCCCGATTGGTTAAGTTCTTGCCTACTGTAGCTTAGAGCAGCGAACCTAGAGTGCGGTGACGACCTCCATTTGGCCATCAGTTTAGGGGTAATGGGACATGCCAAAGAGTAATTTGGTCCCTAACTGATGCTAAAGAGTCCTCCAAAAATGGCTTAGGAACTGTAGGTCCTGATTTGATATTATGCTCCTTGGCACGCCTTGGAAGCGAGTAATCTCCTGCAAAAAGAGAAAAATAATAGTTGAAGCATTATTAGTATAGTGCAGGGCATAAAGTGTACCATCTTGCTAAATCTATCAATAATAACCATCATAGAATCCTTGCTTTGAGCAGTTTAGGATAAGCCGAGGACAAAATTCATGCTCAAATCAACCTATGGTTTGGTTAGGACAAATAGAAGCATTGCTCCCTCTTGTTTAGCTCGACTTTTTGCCTTCTTATAGATTGCACAACTCTCGATCACATGGTGCATATCTCCTCTCATCTTAGGCTAAAAGAACTGTGCATTCAATTACTCGTAGGTCCTCTTTTCTCCAAAATACTTGGAAATCTCTTCATTACGAGCTTCTCTCACCAATAGTTCCTTAATAGAATAGGTTGGTATGCAAAGTTTGCCACTTCGAAACAAATATCCATCTATGATATGATAGTCATCCACTATTGTTCCTTTCCTACATTGTTGATATATTAGACCAAAGTGAGGATCTTATGGGTATTATTCTTGATACTTGCAAATCCTGGAAGCTTAGTTTGTAGATTAGTAAGAAGAGTGTGACTTCTTATTAGAGAGTTAGCAACTATGTTAGACTTGCCTTGTTTATACTTGATTGCAAAATTAAATCCTTCTAAAAACTCTATCCATCTAGTCTATCTCTTTGAAAGCTTAGATGACTTAATAGGTACCTAAAGGATTGTGATTGGTATAGATTATGAACTCCTTTGGTAGGAGATAATGTTGCTATATGTGAAGGGCTCGGATTAACATTAAAAGTTTTTTATCATATACAAAGTAGTTTAATTGTGGTCCTCTTGGCTTCTCATTGTGATATATAATAGGTTGTCTTTCTTATACTAGTATAGCTCTAATACTAAAACCTAATGTATTGCATTTAAGCTCAAACACTTTCTCGAAGTCAAGTAAAGCCAAAACTGGTGCAAAGGTCAATTTCTCCTTTACCTTGGCAAAACACTTTTCTTTTTTCTTTTTTCCCCATCTGAGCTCTACATTCTTCTTTGTCAACTCGGTGAGTGGTCAACAATTGTACTACAGCCCTTAATAAGATGTTAGTAAAAGGAAGCTAATCTATAGAAGATCCTTACCTCGACACTAGAAGTTGGAGTTGGCAAATCAATAATAGATCGAATTTTCTCATCATCAACTCATGGACCTCCTTTACCAACTACATATCCTAAGAAGGCAACTTCCTCTTGACAAAAATAGCACTTATTCAAATTACCCAATAATATTTCAGCTCGTAGCTGTAAGCCCCAAAGTTAAGCCAAGTAACCATAGGATTGAACTTAGAACCCAAGGTTTAGGGCGATCGGTTAAAAGATCCGATCATACCCAAATTATAAACTATTGAGAAGAATATTTCTAAAAATGACCCTGTAAAATTAAATTTAAGAAAATAATTAATAAAATAAGAGACTATAAAATTTTTAAATTTTAAGCATAATAACTGCTAATTACTGAAAAAGGCAAAAAATGTAATTTAATAACTAATAAATTACTAGAGATAGATTATATGCATACTAAAAATAATAGAATGACTTAAATAATATTTAAGAATATTTATTTGTACTATATATGAATTTACACGTAAGTATAAATACGCGTAATTATTTAAAATACGCGAAATGTGCTAAAATAATACTAAATGCTTAAATAAAATTCATAATTAATTAAGGAAAAATCAAGAAAAATCATGAATCATCCAAAATTGGGTCGTGGCAGCTGGGAAAAATGAGAAAAAATTCGGCCAATTAGAATAAGCCAACATAAAAGCCAAAAATCAAGGGATAAGGCAATTGTCTTGTCCCATTTAATGCATAATAAATCCTATAAAGCCCTATAAATAGTAGGAAAAATTCAGAAGCTCATTTGGACAGTTACAAATCAGAGAAAATTAGAGAGAGATGAAAATTGAGAGAAATATTCAGTTTAGAAAAAAAATTAGAAAAAACTATGCAATTAGGGCTTTCAAAGGGAACCCATACCAGACGAGCAGCTGGGAGTGGACGGCCACCACCACCACATGGTGGTGGCAGTGCCCAGGCCGGCCGACAAGGCCACGGCGGCCCGTGGTGGCCGGAGCCACCCAAATCGGTGGTCCGATTTCCAGCCCGATTCTTGTGTAATTTTGTAAAAATAGTAAATATGATTATAAAATTATGAATTTTGTTATTCTGGGATATTTCTGTATGTAGTTTGTTGGAAAAATATTATTTTGATGAAATTGTGTCCTGTAATATATGGTCGCTAAGAAATCGTGCAAAACCGAGCACATTTCGGTTTAGAAATAAATGACCTTAGGAGTATAGTTTCAAGCCCAAAATTTTTGTGTAGATTACTTAGATGATATAGAACAGTGCTATGAATCCCGTTTTCAAAAATTAATTTTAAAAATTTTTAGATAATTTTTAGGCCCTAAAATGAGGCATAAAATGGGTAATTTGGAGTTAATTAGGTGATTAGGATATTAATTACTGACTTAGTGAATAAATAGATGTTTTAGGATGTTAAAATCTGATGGAGTATGATACTTGTAGCAATTAGAGTGTTAGATGTAATTATTAGGTTAATTATGTAGTAAATAAGTAATATGGAAAAATAGTACATTTTAAGATAATTTTGTAAATCAGGGTAATTAGGAGAAAAATATGATTTAGGATGAATTTAGACATTTTGAAATGATAATTGATGTTTAGAGATGATAATTAGAGTGATAGAAATATTAGAAGTATAATATATACATAAAAGGTAATAATACATAATAGGTAATTATTGGAAATACAATAAATAGGAAATATTATAATAAAAATTGATATTGTGATAATAATAAAAACGTACAATAAATCTGATGGGAAACTTGAATTTATGTAATTATATGAAAAATGTAAAAATTTCTCACATTAGGAGTAAATTCGGTACACAAATAAGGATTTAAGTGTACCGGATTGACTAAAATACTAATTAGAGGTAATGATGGTAATTAGGAGATCGGGAAGTAATGTGATTAATTTCACATTATGGGTTGAAACGGATTTCTAAGGTTGGAATCTAAAACATTACTTAGAAATCGAACTAAAAACCTAATTTAGAAATCGATGCGAAAATCGAACCTGAACCTAACCCCAAACCTAGAATAATTGTAAAAGACTTAATACCTAGATAATTAGGCATATTAAACCTTAAACAAAACCTAACAATAAGCATTATAGGATAAAATGAACTTATAATATTTATATGAAAAGCTGAAACCACGTTCATGTTATAGGGATGATCGGCGATGACCTGAGCAAATCGGACCTCGAGTGAGTGAGTGAGGAGTCGAGGTAAGTTGGGATTAATACGATGCTGTATTTTGGAAGCTTAAGATTATGCTTGGTTGTGCTTGTTAGATAGTTGAATGTGTGCATGTGCTTGATTATGGGTGATGCTATGATTCTGTTTGTTGCTCTAGCATATATTGTATGAATTGTATGAAAGGATTGATCACCCTAAACTGGACTTAATTAAATATCCGACCAGTAATTATAATTGGACATGCATGGCAACCCGTTAGGGGAACTTAGGACTCTCCGGCCAAATACCGACCCCTTCGGAAGGGATAGCGCAGGATTGCAAAATGGTCCCTTCTTCATCCTCAGTCGAACTAAGTGACAGGAGAGGAGGTCGCGGCGAGGGTGAAGACAGTGGTTTGAAGGTAGTCGCGAGAGGAGCAAGGTTTCCATTACACAAGCCTGGGTTTGGTCGTGAGCTGTTGCATTAACGGTAACTCCTCAACTCGGATTAGAGCAGGTGCAATTTCTCTAATCTCACGACGGGCCGGATAACGTCGTGCGATGGCATTTGCTTGCACATGCATTATACCTAATAAGTGATTAAAAACTTTGTCGTATGTATGGTATAGTTTTAAGTCCTTCGTCTTAACTTACTGAGCTGTGGTTGCTCACATCCCTATAGACGTCGTACAGATGCTGGCTAAGAAGCGGCAACAACTACTCTTAAGCTAGTAACTGCTGGATCCTGGGGAGTGAGGAAAAATATTGAAGAACGATCATATATTCTTAAGGTCTAAGTTTTGTTTTAATTAGAATTTTTCATTTGTGAATAATGTAATAACTGAATTTATAGTATATATATATATATATATATATATATATATATATAAATTTTCTCACTTTCTTAGGTAAATGTTTTACCTAAACTATAAACTGTTTACTTCAAAGCGGGTTAGTCGTGGACACCTTGTGTAGATCAGGTCTAAGATAGCGGTTGTGAGTCCAATTTCTATCTTAGGGTGATTTACACGGCGGGGCTGTTACGACTCTGACGCTTCGAGGCGTGACAGTAGCACATCAAATATAGCTTGGAGATGGTTAGTGTGACTAGGCAAGTCAGCACAATACATGAGGATGACATCAAAGTAAACCACAAAAAATTTGCCAATCAAATTTCACAATACAAGGTTTATTAGCCTTATGAAAGTGCTTAGGATATTGGATAGCCTAAAGGACATCACCAATGATTCATATAAACCATGCCTGGGTTTGAATCCAATCTTCCATTCATCTTTTGGCCCCATTTGAATTTGATGGTAACCAAACTTTAGGTTAATCTTGTTGAAAATCTAAGCATTATATAGTTCATCTAGCATATCTTCCAACCTCAAGATAGGATATCTATATTTGATTGTTATCTTGTTAACAACTGTACTATTTACACACATACGTTAGTTATCATCTTTCTTTGGTACAAGTAAGGCTGGCACAATACATGTTTAAGACTTTCTCTAACATAACCCTTCAACAACAGTTCATTGACCTGCTAATGTAGCTCGGTCGCTTGCTTAGGAGTCATTTGATAGGCAAGATTATTAGGAAGGGTAGTATTGGGTATTAGATCAATATAATGCTCAATTCCTTGAAAAGGTGGTAAACCTTCAGACAATTGCTAGGGAAACAAGTCGACATACTAATTAAGCAGTTCTTAGACCTCATTAGGTAGCACGGCTTAATTCCTTCAATTCTAATAGTCTTCGAATCAACAAGAAGGTCGATGCATTGGACTTGATAGCTTCTCGAAGCTTCGTATGATTGAGAACCAAAATCTTCTTGCATCCTTGAGCTAACTTGGCTTGTAGCTTGTTAACCTGGTTAGGGGTCATGGGGTATAAAGAGATCTTCCTCCCATCCTTCTCAAATGCATGTGTTCCTAAACCCATCATGGATGACCTTATGATCAAATAACTAAGGTCGTCTCAACATACATGGGATGCACATATAGGTAGCACATCACAAAGAATCTCATCATAGAAATTCTCAATTAAGATTAACACTAGTATCTACTGTGTGGCATGCATGGCTCTCTTCTCATTTGACCAATGCAATTTGTATGACCTCAGGTGTGATGTGGTTGGTAACTTGAGTTTCTATACTAGGTTCGTAGACACAACGTTGGTGCAACTCCTAATATCCACAATGACTATATATACTTGGTCGTTCACTTTGCTTGTATATGGAATAAGTTTTCTTGTTGCTCCTCCTTGACAGATGGCTTGACACTTAGAGTTTGTTGGATAACTAAAGTTAACATGTCCAGGTCATTAGCAATCATATCCTCTTTAACAAGCTCTTCATTCCACTCCTTGGTATTTTTCTCCCATTAAATATTTTCTTCAGGCTCTTCATTAGCACTAACCACCTCAATGGTTGGAATCTCACCTTTAATGACCATAGTATATCGATTTAAGCACTGGGTAGACATGTGTCCAAAATCTTGACACTTAAAACACTTAATTTAGCGAGTCTTCTATCTTGAAACTTGTCCTTTCTCAAACGTCCTCATGAATGCTTTAAAGATAGCAGGGTAATTCATTTGTTTGGTTATGATATCAGTTTGTTGACTTAACTCGATATTGTATTGAGCTCAATAATCGCTTTGATCAAGTTGGTTAGATTGGATAGGTTAGCTTAATTGTGGTTAGATTGGCTCGTTCTTCCTTTGCCTCTCCATACGTTGGGCAATCCTTATATATTCATCTATGGTAGTGAATTGTTGAAGTTCTACTATGTCTCAAAACTTGGGTCTCAACCCTGTAAAGAATCTAGACACTAACCAAGTTGAAGGTTCATTGACTTCACATCAGATCATGAGTACTTGAAACTTACGCATGTAATCCTCAACAGTTTAGCTTCCTTGCTTCAACTCTTGGAGTTGAGCAAATGTATTTTGTATGTAAGTATTTGGCATAAACTTGCTTTGAGAATTTTCTTCATTTAGGGCCAAGTACTCACTTCCTTATATCCATCTCTTTTGCACATGTTTTGAAAATTCTTCCACCAACGCACATCGTAGCCCATCCAAAGAATTCTAAGGAGATTAGCTTCACCTTGTCATGGTCCTCATACTGATAGTAGTTAAAAACTTGTTCTACTTTCTCTTCCTAATCATGGTATTCATCAGCGTCTTCAGTACCGTTGAAGCTTACGACTTAGAGTTTTACATGGCCGACAACTCAAGATTCCTGAACTCTCTCTTTTACTTCATAGTATTCCTCTTCATTTACCTTATCCATGTTGCCTAAGTCTATTCTCCTTTGCACATGCCTTCTTCCTCCTTTAACTTGGTCTTGTTGAGTTAGGAATTTCCTTTAGGTAGGTTGAGCATCATGAACATGATTCCCAACTTCAAGGGTAGCAGGCTAAGTTGTGAATTGCTTAAGTCAACTTAGTGATCATGTTGGTCACTTTGTTGAATTGTTCATCGAAACTCTTAGAGGTGGCTTGGGTTACTAAACATGGTAGATATCACCACTATCATTGTGTCCAATTCCAGCATTCACACTTGAATCAGTCATGCTTCTCAAACCTAGTCTCAATCCTTTTCAACAAAAAAAAAAAAAAAAAGACACTCACTCCTTTGTTTACTACCTAGAAACAATATACTCCACTTACTATATTTACCCTTCGAGCACATAACTACTTCAAATAGAAATGAAACCAAAGAACTAACTTTGTTCTATGACAAAATTCAACACAATAGTTATCTTTGTCGAACCTAAAACAAAGATACTCAACTAGTACAATACTTTGTCTTCCAAGGTTTGAAATAGAGTAAAACAGAGTATGACATAACATGTAATCACAAAGAGACTACAATCGCTAATCCTTTTACTTAATACCACAACCAATACATATACTCTACACATTTAATCATAGCATCATATAACATATGATAGCTATTTACTTACTACAAACTTCTACTTTGATACTAAGATGATGCGTTGTATAAAGTATGGACAAGGGTGATAATATCGGGATATGTCCAAGCTCAAAGAAAGCTTGAAAATGAAGGGTGACAAATGCATGGAATAAAGAAAAACAAGCAAATCTACATACGATTTTGAGGATATGACTCACAAAGGAATCTTTAGGATTCATGAGCTAGTCGATATGACACACGAATAGTATAATGAGGTCACTTACCACCTAACCTTATTTAAGGGATAGAATAAGAGTAAAAGATGAATAAGCTGATAGCTTACAATAAGAAGCTCGGTATATTAATGATAAGGATGATCCTTGCGGCTACATGTAAAAAGGTATTTATACCCCATACTTTCTATATATGGAAAAGATAAGAAGGTTCCTATCCAAAATAAGCTAAACACAAGAAATATAAATAGGTAAAAAAGAAAATGCAGAATTAGAAGCTTTAGATGGTAGATTCTATCATGTAGGGATTGGGACATGTAGTTGGCAGCTACTGGAGAACTCTTGAGAAAGTAAACAAAATAATGTGTCGAGATTAAAATTTTCGCTTTTTTCGTTTTCCTTAATTTGATTTAAATTAAACCTTATGCTTATTTAGTTTAAACTCTCGACCAAAATTAAGGAAACCTAATATCTTATAATTTTCCTTTTTTTTTGAAAAAAAAAAACTTAGAGTCATCATCTAGTAAAATCAGGAAAATGTGATTAAATTAAAACTGATTAGGTGAATCGATTCTAATTTAGCTACTAGCCCGTGTTTTAAAAATTTTTCAAAATTTCGAGAAAATAGATTTTTTTTAGGCTTGTGGGTTATCCTATTAAACCCAAATGAATAGTATTTTAACATTTCAAATTACCTCTCTAAGAAAAAAATTTACAAAAGGGGGGAAAATATTTTTCTTTTCATATTTTAAGTAATGAAAAATTATTTTACAAAAGGGAAAAAATATATATATATTTTATATTTTAAGTTGCTCCATAGGTGCTTACATATTCGCTAGTCAAGATCAGATTATTGTAGTTCATTTTGAAAAATTTTAGTAGGTTAGCTTATTTTATTTTGAAAAGCATTCTACTTTAAGTACTTGCATATTGCTTAGTTTATACAAAATATTTTTCCTTTTGTCCTCAAATTTTGAAAAAAAAAAAAAGAGAAATCTTTGGTTCTTTTAAAGTAGGTCCATTTACATTTTTCTTTCAGAAAAACATTTTTTTAAGGCGACGAATCACCTTTTTTAAAAAAAAAAAATTTATAAAAAAAAATCATTGAAGATATATATGTTAAATAAGTCACATAAAACATTGAAATAAAAATTCATACAATATTCATATAATCACAAATATGGCATATTTATTATTTATATACAAAATTTTGTTTATGATGACAATGAAATTTTGAATCAAGATATCCATTCTATATTACATCAACATGATTCATCAAAATAACTAATTTCATAATTACATGTTGGACATCTTTTCAATAATTTATATGTTTAAACATTTGTTCTATAATTTACATGTTCAGACATTTATTTCATAATTTACTTGTTCAGACATCTATTATATAATTAACATATTTAGACATCCATCTTATAATTTACAGGTTTACACATCTATTCTATATTGCGCAAACATGATTTATGGCAAATACTCTATAGTTTATTAATCAAAATGTCTAGTTCAATTAAAATAATTAAGAATAATCATATATTTAAACATGGTTCTTGATGAACATTCTATAAGTTAATTTAAACAATCATGAATTATGAACATTACATCATCATTATATTATAGAAACAACAAATCCTATTAACTATACTACAAAAATTGCACCAAACAAGTATTTTACACTCTTAAAAACATGATTTCTCAATTATTTAATACACAATATACATCAAACATACAAAGAAAATAAGAACAGGCAAGAGTTCTAGGAGCTTACCGGGCGTAGTAACAAATTGGTGGCTAGTTTAGTGAGAAATTGGTGGCTAGTTTAGTGAGATTTTGGGCAGCTCCCTGACAAAGTAGTGCTATCTTTAGAGAGAGAAAATCAATGCCTTAGAGAAAGCTTAGTTAAAGTGTGTTGAGTGAGTTTCAAGTCATAATATATGCTAAACGTGAAGTATGGTACCCTATTTATACTAGTGGAGATTGGATATAATTTGGGAGAGTGCAAAAATGGAAGATAATAGGTATGGGGGGGTCTAATATGTTCTTGCTTGATTTAGCTTTGAATTTTGAAGAAAGTGTTGGTTTGTATAATGAAAATACGCAAGAATGCATTAATAAATGATATTTACATCTTGATTCGGAGGAAATTGCCTAAAGAATAGAGTTTTGTAAATTTCATTCAAGTGTGTTAATATATATTTTCTAGAACATGATATAGATTGGCTTAGTAGTTGTGCAAAATCTGTAGTAAACAAGAGCTCGGACTCTTAATGTGTTGGTCGATAAGATAGGATATGCTTAGTAAGGCCCTCAAGTCCATCTGCTGATGCTCGAGTCAAGGTTTTAGTGGGCTAGTTCCTATCAAAAGGCTATGTTAATAGATGGTAACTGCTCCATAGGAAGCACTTGATTCCCTAGTTGTTCATATGTATTGTTCTAACCCATAAGGAATTGCAATAACCTACTCTCAATCTCAATCTCAACAAACTTGTTATGCAAATACCAAACAGAACTATTAAAGGCTCCAAAAGAACATTCTGGTATTGAAACTAAATTATTCATCTTGTCCCATAACCTTTTCAACTAGTTATAGTACATTTTCACTAAAGATTCACCTTGTACAAAATTCACAATCTTGTGTTGAAGTTGATACAACAGTGGACCATTTGTGATGACCGTTCATTGATATCCTCCCATAATTCCTTTTTAGATTTGGCATAAATAAAACCCTTGATTAGATCATCATTGCATTCAACAACCAGCAACTAATCATTAAATTGCAACTAATCTATCTATCAATTGAATTATTCTCAAGTTTAGGACAAGATCCATTCATGAACCCTAATATTGCCTTTGCGCTAAGTGCTAATTTCACAGATTTACTCCATCATGAGTAGTTTGAACCATCAAGGACCATATCAGTTATTAAAATTCTAAGATTGTCTAATCTTGACAGGTGTAGAGATCAATGTAAAAAGATTAATTATTCTGATCTTGTATAGTCATATCTGATAGTTCAGACATATTTGTATCAATTGAAATTATTCAACTCTAATCTTTCAATAAGCAATAAAGGAAACCTTAATCAACCTGCTCTGATACCATGCAGATAAATCAAATGTTGTAAACATGTATGAATAAGATGAAACTTTTAGTAGAAATGGTAGAAATTTGTAGAAAATTATGAGTTTTCTCTGTGTGACAAAGAGTTTGTAAATTGTAGTGAAAACGAAATGTTATTTCAACAAACTAACTTTGTATAGTGGCTATATATATATCTATATTAGTAAAGCGGATTGGCCTTTAAGTAATTACACCTTTAAATGTTACTATTTAACATTCCAATTAAAGTTTTATTACCAAAAAAAAAAAACTAACATTAAGAATAATTTATTAAAATTATAATTATTTTATACTAAGGATAAAAATTGATATATCAATCCACTCTCTTCTATTAATCTCTCTTGATTCTAAAACTCATTTTTTCTACTATTTTCTTACATGACATGGTGCTTATTCTATGATCTCTCTCTTTGATGGTTTCTCTTTATGATGGTTTCTCTCCTATCTTGCTTTACGTACGTGTGTTGAATAGTTAAAATTCAGATTATAATGAAATATAACCATGATAATGATTTATGTCTACTCATATGGATAGGTTTTTGTCTGTAATCTTGATTTGTTTATATGTAAAAAACTAAAGGATTTAAAGTAAGTGTAGATAGGGGAAAAAAAATATATTCGTATTATTTAATAAGAATTATGATTTTTCATTAAATAGATAATAGTAAATTTTAAAGATATAAGTTTAATTTTATTTAATTTGTACATATATTACAGATGCATTGTTTGCTAATGCTAATAAGTATGTGTATATATATAGATTAGGTACATGTAAACTGCACATGTGCAGTAATTAGTTGCAAAATCTCTATTACTTCTATAATATGACAACTACCATGAGGTACTACAATAACTTTCACGTACCGAATTCTACCATAAATTACCCGGTATATTTGAATATTTAAGAACAATTGATCTGTCTTCCATATTTGGCTTAACGGTTCCATGGAACTTTTAAGTATCGATGACCCATTTTATTGCATTATAGATACGATAATGTAGGGCCAGTTTCTCGTATCTATTTGGTATGCCAAAGGAATTGCCGGATGAGCATGAGACTTTAATTTTGCTGGGTCCAGCTTTGCAACATCTATGCGGATTATTTTATTTGATTCTTCTATTTCTTTGACTGTAGAGCTTATTGGTTTCATATATTGACAGTTTTGAATATATCTAGAAGATGGAAAAATATCAAGCATGCATTATATTGATAGAGATGCGATTGTTTGGCCGATAGCGACGACGAAGACAAAACACGCGCAGTTAAATTTGAAAAAAGTAAAAAAATTAATCATATAATATATGTTGCATGTTGGAGCAACTTTTACATGTTGAATTTCCAATGTAGATATAGATACTTATGGATAAGCATTACATGGAGGAGTGGAGCCGAAAGGGCCCACCCGCAATACAGCTGTAAATTAAAACGATATAATTAACATTCATGTCTATATTCATAACTACAATTGAGGACCACCTTTATGACTTTCTTTTTTTTTTTTCTTTTCATTAAGTATGCTTATATATATGTATATATATTATTTCATAAAAGAAATTAAAATAAATTGATCCTCTAGGGAGATCTTATGGTACCTTGAATTCATTTTAAAGAAAGTGTCTTAATATTTTCTTGTAATTTTTTTTTTACTACTTTAAAAAATGTTGACCATAATTGCGAGAAAGTTTATATAAAAAATTACGTAAGAAAGCATAATATATAAGGACTTCAAAAGTCAATTACGTTATAATACCATTCACGTGGCATAATTACAAGGGGAATTATGAAATTTGAATATGCATTTGCAATTTCACAACAAGTTACAAGATAAAGCGCAATTATCAGTTATTAACCATTTTCTTATATCTGTAGTGAAATCAAGACTCCTCGGAAATCTACGAGTTTTTTGAATATACATATACACACGCATAACGCATGAGAACCAAGAATTTCTGTAAAAAGAAGTATAAAATACGAGGAGAGTTACATTTTTCAAAGCATGCAAACTGGGAAAAAATATGGATGAAAACTTATTATTAAGCAGATCTACATTGTTTCAAGCAGAATTGTGGACTGTGAAATTGCAAAGTTGTGAATAATTGCCTGGATTTTTACGATTTTTTTTATGAACTATTGCATGTATAATTCCCGAATAAGACTAAATCACGAATCTTGCGAACTTCAGGGAATATTACAGTTATAATTACGAGATCTTTTAGTGCTTTTGCAGAATGATTAGAGGGTTTTACTAAGAAAAAGGAGTATCATGTAAAAAAAGTAAAGGGTTTTATCAGCAGCAATATAACGTTCAAGGATCAAGATCAACAAGGTATACTGGATTATCTTATATGCTGCATAAGCACTAACACGAAATGCCATCTCGGCAAAATTAAGAAATTATACAGGGAAAAGAAAAAAATCACAAAATCACCGTTTTTTAGGAAAATATTTCCAAAAAAACGGTAAATAAAATTATCTTTTGAAGAGGTGATTTTGGTTGACCTACTATCTCCTCATCTTTTAAATCATAATAAGGCAAATTTAATTGAAAACGTAATCAACACTTAAACACATGATTTTAGTTGAAAACAAATGTTAATTTGGATTGTTTGTTTTTTCCTCTCCAACAGGCGATTTTATTTCATAATGAGGTGGTTTTATACTCGAAACCACCCCTCCTACTAACCATTACGTTACATACAATCCCCTATTTTTGGCTCAACACCAAATCATTTTCTAAATAAATTAGTATAGTACAAATCGAATTCGAACCAATTATATGTTAGTGAGATATTCAATTTTGTCTTCTTTCTCTACTACACAGATACGCGCTTTGAATAGCATCCTTGAGACGTGCTTTTAAACATGTTAATAATTTGAAATTATGAAGGCATGAAAGTGTTATGGAAAATGTAATTATACTTTCAAGTAGCTGTCACGCCCTAAAAAAGTAAAGTTATAACGGTTCTGCCATGTAAGCCATCCTAAGATAGGAATTATCATTATAATTGCTATCTTAGACTTAGTTCATATTAGGCATACTCGACTTTACCCCTTTGAAGCTTCCAATTCGTTACCTGCTTGATATAAACTAATAGGGTAATCCTTTGAAATAATTTTTTAAAAACAAATTTGTAATTTGATCTTATAAAAGAGTGACAGTAAATCCGATAAGTATTTGTCACTTTACATGACATACCAAAATAGTGAAAACTACTAAGTCCTTTGAGGAGTTTTATGTAGTTTTCCTAAAAAGATAAAAAGTTAATACTAAGAAAAACAACTAGCCATTTCTTGTTTACACCTCATTCCTTATCCTAATTTGCTAGAGTTCTGGTGTTGAGTAGGTACTTGTAATTCATTTGAAATCTATAAAACAAACTATAGGAGAACGAGCGATAACTTGCTCAATAAGTGGGGTAGAAACAGAAGTATGCATTCAGTATATCACCAGTAATGTTTTTAATCAAGTTGGTTAGATGTAATACATGTATAAGCAAATACCGTTGCGCAACATTATCCGATTTATCTTGAGATCAGAGAAATTGTGTTTGCTTTAATCCAGGTTGAGGAGATTGACGTTGCACACTTCGCAAATCGATATCAAACCAAGGCTTGTGCAATGGAGAATACCTTCCTCCCGTAACTGCTTTTGAACCATGGCCCTCAACCTTGCCATGACCTCTTCTTTTGTAACTTAGTTCAACTAAGGGTAGGAAAAAGACCATTTCAACTATCCTCATCGAAGAGAGTCCATGTTTGGCTCGAAAATCCTAGCCATTATTCTTAGTGGGTTGCGATGCATATCAAGTTTGATGTTAAGCCGAGTTTGAGTTAGTTTATTTTTAAGGTGATCAACTAAGTTCAAACAATTCAAGAATAATAATATTCACAGAAAAACCATATCATGGAGCTTAGCTCTCATCATAACAAATTGAAACCTAATCATAAGCGTTGCATATGCACACTACAATCACAGGTCAATATATACCAAAGTCCTTAGATATTCTGAATTAATATTTCAAAATACTGTAAAGTATCAATCCCACTTTCTTGTTCTGACACTCACTTCGGAAAACTTTTATCGTCAATAGTTTGATCACTAAGAGGCCTTATATATATAAAATCTAAATTCAGTTTTCGTAATAGTTATGAAAACATTATGGTTTTATCTAAAACGATTATATATATATATAAAGTATATTATCATAATAATATATAGTTTAATTATATTATATATATATCGAGTTAAGTTATTAATTATTAATAATATACGTAATTATATTATTATGTATAATATATCGTTTTAGTTGTATTGAAACATATGTTTAATTAGTAAAATCACGTTTTAATTATGGTAGGGTTATCGTAATACGTATATTTTAGTAATATTATAAAGTTATATGTTATATTACCTAAGATTATTCGATTTTAGTAAAAATAATGTTGTTAGGTTTATATAGACTTAACGACACGTATTACTAGTTTTATTTTTAGATATGTCTTTTAATAGTTAATTTGAGTTTTTTAACACAGTTATACGTATCTAATCAAATATTATCATACTATACATAATTTATGTTATTAAACCATATTTTACCTAATTTGTTAATATAACCTATAATATAGGTATTATTTAACCTTAATATCCCTATAACGTATTCCGATTATTAAAATATCATTAAATAAATTAAAAATATACTTTTTATCCAATCTGACTAGTATACATATAGATAATTTTTATTCAACTATTTATCATATTTTAACCTATTATTATTAGAATTGGTATCGGTTCATTATTTAAACTATTTTACTATGTAAATGCGTAATAAATAGTTTGGGTTATCAAATAATTCCTTGAAAATTTCTATAGACTCCTAAAAATAAAATGAATTCAATCATCACTTAGTTTTGTGTTATTGATTCATTGCCTATATATTCAAAATTATGATTTTATCCTTAAATTACACTTAATTACCCAAATATGATTCTTTTTGCAAAAAATTATTTTCAATCTATCCTAACATCATTATACTTCATTAGAAATCAGTATAGGTCAATTTCACCATTTAATTTTATAAATCCTATTTATTTCACATTTTCAGCCTAATTTCGAGCTATTTTTAGGTTGAAAAATACAATAAATATTAAAAATAGTCAAATAAAATATTGGGATACATAAAAATTATCTATTTATCATAAGTATCTTACACAAAAATTTTTAGCTAGGAACTATATTATTTTTTGTATTTATTTTGAATTTCAAATTTTAGACGAATGGTACATTTGTTAAGAAAATACATTAAATATTTTTAATTTTGTAAAAATAAATTCACTAAATGAAAGTGCATAAAAAATAACCTTAAAATGAATTTTTTTATATATTTTTCCTAATTAATTTAATAATTTTTCAAAAATAAAGAAAAATATAGTAGAAACTTAGAACTTGAGTTTATTGAAGCTCTAGCCACCTTTGGCTAGAAAGGGGTTGTCGGATGGCCTAGACACGGTGTAGACTAGTGGTGGTTGGTTGGGTTCCACAGTAGACTCTCCTTTGGCTCAGTTTCTAGCTTAGCTCGATCATTCCCTTATTTTTCTTATTTTATTTTCTAATTTTTATTAATTCTTTCCAAAAATCCCCTAAGTGTCTAAAGTGTATAATCTGGTCCTAAGAGTCCTATTTATAGGAGTTTAGGTTAGTTGAGTTTTTCCTTAGCCATTAAGTAATTATTTTTTATTTATTAATCTATTCTTTTAAATAATTTGCATGTGTGATGTGTTAATTTCTTGTTTATTTACTTTTGATGTAATTGGTTATTCTTTTTAAGTTGCTCTACATTTAATCTAATCATATTCCAGGTTGTTTCTTATTTTTTTTTTATAATTTTTAGATGATATTTTAGGGTATTTTGGTATTTTATATTAGTATTTAATGATTTTGTTAATATACAGGTATATATCCTATATATATCATACACGTATTGAGTAATTATATACATGTAATCATGTTTTTAGTATTTCTTTTATTTTTAAGATACTTTTCCGATTTAATTTTGTGATTTTGTCACTCATTATGCATAATTACATAATTTTAAGTTAATTTATGGGTATATTTATTATATATATCGGATATATTCATAACAATACATATATACTCATATATTGATATTTTATATTAGTATTTAATGATTTTGTTAATATATGGGTATATATCCCATATATATCATATACGTACTGAGTAATTATATACATGTAATTATGTTTTTAACATATCTTTTATTTTTAAGATACTTTTACGATTTAATTTTTCGATTTTATAGCTTATTATGCATAATTACATAATTTTAAGTTAATTTATGGGTATATTTATTATATATACCAGGTATACTCATAAAAATACGTGTATACTCATATAGTATATTATGTTATATTATTTTCTTTTATTGCCTAATTAATCTATCTTTAAGTACTCATCGCATTACAAGCTTGATTTTAAGGGTTTCGATCATTTTTACACTATATTGAATAATCACATTTCTAAGGCTAAATTTGGGATTTTTTATCATTATTTTTTAAATCTAATTTTACTGGGTTATTTCAACTAACTTTTCTAACTTAGTTGTAAAGTTTGAACTTAATCGGATATGTTTTCCTGAAAGTCCTAAATTTAGGTACGATTACCTTAAATTTGACTTTAGGATCTCATATAGAATATTTTCTCACTATTTTGATTGTATTCTTGATATTCTTATTATATTATGAACTTCTAAACGTATGGGAATTCCTCGATTAGAGTTGTCATGTCTCTCATAAGTTTTTACCCTAATTGGTTTACTTTCTCAAATACCCTACATCTATTATTCACCCTAATTATACAACGACGGGGTTTTGTCTTAATACTCAGATGTTCATGTATGGATTGCTGGTTTATGGGATATTATAGTAGCTACAAAGTGTTTCAAAAATAAGGGAAAAAAACAAACTCGAAAGTAAAATATGCAAAACTAATGATGTTGGCGCTGTCATCGCGCAAGTAGATGAACATCCTAAGGATTTGCATTGGCATGGAGCTGAACTGTTACGCCGCGAAGTCACAGAGTCGCAACAGTCCCGCCGTATAAACCATTTTATGATAGTAACTGACCTCACAGTGCCTACCATAGACATGATCTACACAAGGCGTCGACGACTCCTCGCTTTGAAGTAAACAGTTCGATTAATGATTATGCAACAATTATGATAATTATCATAAAGTTCTATAAAACATAGATAATTATAAATAAGTCCACAGAGCTTCCCAGGAAGTTATACATAATCACCACAATCTACTAATTTACAGAATAACTATCAGTCTTTAACCTTTAACTACAAGGTCAGTCCAGTTATACATTTTACTAAATATCTTGGTTCTCACACCCCTGGCTTCAAACGGACTAACCTCTGGATAATTGTAGGGCGGCATAGTACTTGAAGAGATTACAAATCAGAACCTGCAAAAGGATCTATAAGGGTATGAGCAACTATAACTCAGTAAGTTGAATTGGAGACTCATGAATGCATACAAGCACAAACAGGGTTATCAAACAATTATTTTCATGCAATGCCATAATCAAGTGTCATCGTACAACGTAGTCCGGTCCGTTGTGAAATAAGAGAAATTTCATTCGCTCTAATTCGGGTTGAGGAGTTCCATGTTATGCAGCAGCTCACAACTAAACTCAGGCTTGTGCAATGGAGACCTCGCTCCTTCCGCGACTACCTTCGAACTATTGACTTCACCCCCGCCGCGACCTCCTCTCCTGTCACTTAGTTCGACTGAGGATGAAGAAGGGACCATTTTGCAATCCTGCGCTATCCCTTTCGAAGGGGTCGGTATTTGGTTGGAGAGTCCTATGATCCCCTAACGGGTTGCAATGCATGACATTTTCGGTTATTAGGGTCGACTAAGATTAAATTCCGGTTAAGGTGTTCAAACAAGTTCATATCAATTCAATCAGTCACAAAATCATTCACAATACAAATTCTAGCACAAATTCAAATACATCAAGCACATGCGCAAACTACTTACAATCACAATCATATACAAGCCTAAGTCTCCGAGTACTACAAAACTAGTACTCTATTACAATAAGCAATAACCCAACTTACTTGAATTTGATCGATCGCTCAATCCTCTAGTTGCGACCTGATTTGTTTCTGGGTGTCCTATAATACAAATAGGTTCTTTTAGTACTTATATTTTATGGATTCTTATTCTAATTCGTAATGTAACTCATTTTCCTCATATATACCTATAACGTATTAATGATTTGTTGTATTCTATTTCGGGGTGGTTCGGCTCTTAAACTAGCTTCTAGTTTTAATTCCTAAGTCTTAATTAGGTTCAAATCCCAATGTGACATTACTCACATTACGCTCGGGTATTCAAATATCCTATTGGGTTGTAATTTTGGTATTCTAAACTATTCGGTACACGCTAACCCTAATTGAGGTATCGGATTTATTCCCGATGTGTAAAAATCTTACATTTTGAGATATTTACTTAAAATTAAATGTCATTTTAGATTTATTATTTTTCTGATTTCTAATATAATATTATCTAAATAACCTTATTTTTTTAGATTTATTAATTTACATTTTCACATATTACTAATTTATTATATTACTTACCTAATTTCCCTAATTAACCATACTTAGTACCTAAAGGCTAGGATTAGGGTTCCACTGCAGAGATTAACTTCCCTAAACATCTAATTAAGATCTAAATCAGTAATTAACATCCTAATCACCTAATTAACCCTAAATCACCCAATTTTACCATCATTTTAGGGCTAAAAATTAACTTAAAAATTTCAAAAATTAATTTTAAAAAAATGGCTTCATAGCACTGTTATACATCATATGAGCATCCTACAAAAAAATTTTGAACTCCAAACTACATCCCTAAGCCTATTTATTTTCCGGTTTAATTATGCTTGGTTTTGAACAATTTGTTAAGGACCCTATATTTCCAGACATAATTAAACTAAATCAATATTTTTCCCTAAATCTACATACAAATAAACCTCAGAATAACAAGTTTCATAATTTTCTGGGCAAAATAAATAATTTTACAAAATTATACAAAAATTGAGTGAATAAATGACTAACCGATTCGAAGCTTTTTAGCCGTCCAAACCTGGTCCAATGTTGTCGGCCGGTCCAGGCGGTGATTCTAGTGTAGGGTGGTGGTGGTGGTTCGGTCCCAGATGGTGGTGGGTGGTGGTTTTGGTTCACTTGCCTAATCTGCACAGTTTTCTTTTCTTTTTTTTTTATTTTCTGGATTTTCTCTCGATTTTTTCAGTGTTTCGATTTTTCTCAGATCCCAATCTGGCCAAATGACTTCTGAAAATTTTTTTCCTTATTTATAGACAATTGTAGTAATTAATGTGTATTAATTTGATAAGATTTTGCCCCAATTCCTTGATTTTTGGCTTTTTGTTTGTCCAATTCTTATTGGTTATTTTTTTTCTTTTTCTGTTCACGACCTGATCTTGTTGCAGCTTATCTTCTTCTGATTTTTTCTGATTTTTCCATAATTATTTTATATTTTTCTTTAATTATTTGCTTATTTTTCGGCCAATTTCAGTAATTACGCGTATTTTTATCTACACGTAAATACATGTGGGGTGCACGTGAACATTCCTAAATATTATTTTGGTCATTCTAAAATTTTTAGTATACATATAATCTATCTCTAGTAATTTATTAGTTATTATATTACACTTTTCGTCTTTTCGATAATTAGCAGTTATTATGCGTAAAATTTGAAAATTTTATAGTCTCCTATTTTACTACTTATTTTCTTAAATTTAAGTTTACAGGGTCATTTTTACTAATATTTTGCTAAATAGTTTGTAATTTGGGTTTGATCGGATCCCTTAACCGATCGTCCTAAACCTTGGGTTTTAAGCTCAAACCTACGGTTACTTGGCTTGGCTTTAGGGCTTACAATTCCACCCCCCTTCAAAAAAGTTTTGTCCTCAAAACTTCTGTACATCTAATTTACACTTAAATAACTAAATACAATAATTTGTATACTTTTACTAACTTGGAAATTAGAAAATCCATGGATACTGCTCCATCATTACGGCTTTTGGTTCCCAAGTCATCTCCAAGTCTGGACCTTCATTCCATTGAATCTTCACGTACTCCATATCTCTGTTTCTTAACTTCTGAACCTGATTATCCAATATTTTTATGGGTTGTCTCACCAGTTGGAAATTTCTCGTTAACTCCACTGGCTTTATTTCCACTATTGCATTCGGGTTTTTAATGTATCTTCTCAACATGGATACATGGAATACATTATGATAGCCTGATAGACTTAGAGGTAAAGCCACTCAGTACGATACATTGCCAACTTTCTCCAACACTTCAAATGGACCAATGTATCGTGGGCTTAGTTTTCCCTTTGAACCAAACCGTCAGAGTCCTTTAAATGGGCTTATTTTAAGGTAAACATGATCACCAATTCGAATTCCAATGGTCTTCTCTTCAAATCAGCCTAACTTTTATAACAGTCTTGAGCTTCTTTCATCCGTTGTCGCACAATCTTAATCTTCTCATTTGTTTGATTAATCATGTCTGGTCCAATCATGGCATACTCTTCGTGATCCCAATATAGTGGCAATCTGCATTTCCTCCCATCTAGTGCTTCATACGGCGCCATCTGTATCATTGCATGATAACTATTATTGTAGGCAAATTCTATCAACGGTAAATATTTATCCCAATCACCTCCAAAATTCAACACACAAGTTCGTAGCATATCTTCTAAAGTTTGAATTGTTCGCTTAGACTGCCCGTCTGTTTGTAGGTGATAGGCTGTACCAAACTGCAACTTTGTACCCAAAGCTCTATGTAAGCTCTCCTAGAATTTGGATATAAACCGACTATCTCGGTCAGAAACAATACTTTCGGGAACACCATGTAGCCTTATTATTTCTCGGACATACAGTCTAGCCATCTTTTCCATTGAATCACCCGTCCGATAAGGTAAGAAATGTGCACTCTTCGTTAATCTATCTACGACTACCCAAATGGAATCGTACCCAAATTGAGTCCTTGGTAATGCTACTACAAAATCCATAGTAATATGATCCCATTTCCATCGCGGTATTTCTAAAGGTTGCAATAATCCACCCGGTCTTTGGTGTTCTGCTTTGACTTGTTGGCATGTAAGGCATTCTGATACATACTGTGCCACTTCTCTCTTCATCCCATTCCACCAATACATGAGTTTTAGATCCTGGTACATTTTATTTCCTCCCGGGTGTACAGTATAACCTGTAATGTGTGTTTCATCCAAAATTTGCTTCTTTAAGTCTGCATCTTGTGGTACACATATTCTTCCTCTAAACTTTATTAGACCTTTATCATCCACCTTAAAGTCAGGGTCCTGTCCGTTACTTAATTTCTCTTTTATCTCCATCAGACCCTTGTCCTCCTCTTGCTTTTGCTTGATTCTCTCCAATAGAGTAGGTTGCAATTCCCAGTTCATTAACTGGCTATTAGGTTCACACCAATCAAACCCAATTTGCATCCTCTCAAATTCATGCACTAATTCACGTTGAGGTGTTAACAGTAAGGTAACCTGTTCATAATTCTTTCGACTTAATGCATCTGCCACCAAATTGGCCTTTCCAGGGTGGTAATTTATATTTAGATCATAATCTTTAATCAATTCTAACCACCTTCTTTGCCTTAAATTCAACTCTTTCTGAGTAAAGAAATATTTCAAACTCTTATGATTAGTGTACATCTCGCACCGTTGCCCATAAAGATAATGTCTCCAAATCTTCAAGGCAAACACCACAGCTGCTAACTCTAAATCATGAGTCGGGTAATTCCTCTCATGTGGCCTCAATTGTCTTGATGCATATGCAACAAATTTTCTATCCTGCATCAACATACAACCTAATCCATTTCGTGAAGCATCACTGTACACATTATAAGGCTTATTCGGATCAGGTAATGTTAATACTGGTGCTGTAACCAGTCGTTTCTTCAACTCCTGAAAACTCATTTCACAATCTTCACTCCATTCGAATTTTACATCCTTCTGGGTCAATCGAGTCAACAGTTTGGCAATTTTGGAAAAATCCTTTATGAATCGTCGATAGTATCCAGCCATACCCAGAAAACTCCTTATTTCAGTCACTGTGGTTGGTTGCTTCCAATCCATTACTGCTTTCACTTTATCAGGGTCTACAGAAATTCCTTCACCAGATATAATATGTCCTAGAAAAGCAATCTTATCCAACAAAAAATCACATTTACTTAACTTGGCATACAATTTATTCTCTTTCAACTTCTATAATGCTAATCGTAAATGTTCTGCATGCTCCTTCTTGGTTTTTGAGTAAATCAAAATATCATCAATGAACACCACAACAAACTTATCCAAATATGGTTGATATATGCGATTCATCAAGTCCATGAATACAGCCGGAGCATTCGTTATGCCAAATGGCATCACCAAAAATTCATAATGACCATATCGAGTTCTAAATGCAGTCTTGTGCACATCTTCCGGCTTAACTCGTAACTGATGATATCCTGATTTCAAATCTATTCTAGAGAACACAGTTGCACCTTGGAGTTGGTCAAACAAATCATCAATGCAAGGTAACGGATACCTATTCTTAATGGTAACTTTATTTAACTCCCGATAATCTATACACAATCTCATAGTGCCATCCTTCTTTTTCACAAACAATACCGGTGCTCCCCATGGTGAAACACTCGGTCGGATAATCTTCTTATCCAATAGCTCCTGAAGTTGTTTCTTTAGTTCCTGAAGTTCTATGGGTGACATCCGATATGGGGCTTTCGAAATAGGTTCAGTTCCAGGAACTAATTCTACATTGAAATCCAACTCTCGGGGTAGGGCTAACCTTGGTAAATCCTCCGGAAATACATCTAGAAACTCATTCAATACCCGTATGTCTGCTACCTTGGGTATTTCCTTCTCTGCGTCCACAGCAAACACCCAACAAAATTTCCAATCATCCTCCTTTACTCTTGTTTCAAATTGTTCATCACATATCTCCATCACTGATAAATTCAACTTACTTCCACCAGCTTTTCCTTGAAATATCGTTTTTCCATCATTAAGATTGACAATTTTATTCCTACACTCCATAATGGCTTTATTCTTTGACAACCAATCTATTCCTACTATGACATCATAACCTTGTAAAAGTAATATTACAAGACTTATAGGATACTCCTTCTCTTAGATTTTTATTCTACCATCTGCTACTATTACTTCTCGAGTTGTTACTTTCTCCCCAGTCGGAGTTCTAACTTTATAAGTTACATTAACAGTAACCACACTAATTTCTTGTTCATGTACAAATTTCTGACTTGCAAAGGAATGTGATGCACCAGTATCAAACAGCACAAAAGCAGGTTGTCCATTTATCAACACATGTCCTGGAATGTACTAATACTATGATTACCAACTACACTAGCATTCATAAATCTCAAAATGCAAATATTTCAATTCAATTCACACTTAGAATTATTATTACAATAGATAGTCTGAGTACGTACCAGTTACAAGTCCTTCATCATTTTCCTCTTCAACTCCCATGATCTCCTCGACATCATCATGGTAGTACTCCTCTATAAAATCCGAGAAATCCTCATTCTCCTCAATTTCCATATCCTCTAAAGCAAAGATACGAGCAGGTACAGTGGCGTTATCAAAGTCTTTTGTTTGCTTAGCTCCTTGTACAAACTGTGGACAGTATTTGGAGAAATGGCCATTTCTACCACATTTATTACACTTTACTAGTTTCATCTTAGGGCATGCTTTCAGTACATGGTTCGGATCTCCACATATTAAACATTTCCCTTTAAGCTGAGTATAATTTCTTGGAAAATGATTTGCACCACACTTCCAGCATTTGACATTTCCATCCTTGTCATAAAAGCTCAAACTCGGTATTGACTACGCTGGGTTGCTAGCCAAAGTTACTGGTCTCCTTCTCTTCAGTCCAGAATTGCTACTAGAGGCACCAGGATATGATCTCTTAAATGAGGGACCTGGTCGATATCCTCTGTTGATCTTTTGACTCCACATGGCTTGCATCCTCACACGATTATCTTCCAGTTGTCTTACCTTATCTACCACTTCATTGTAAGTGGTAAAACCATAATCCAGCAGCTTGCAACACATTGTGGGGTCAAATCCAGTAAGGAACAAATCTTTCTTCAACTCAACATTATCTCGGTATGAACCAGGTACATATTGTAACAACCTATTAAACTCAGTCTCATACTGGGTTACACTCATACCTCCCTTCTTCGGTCCAAACAGGTCTCGCACCATTCTATTTTGGACACTATGAGGGAAATACTCCTTCCTGAATTCCTCCTTAAATTGTTGCCAATTAATGTTATTTCCAAGTTGCCTTGCTCTTGAGTCCTACCATACTCTTGTAGCTAACTTTAACATGAATGTACCATAGGACAACTTTTGAGATTCCGGGACTCTGAAAGCCTCAAAACTTCGTTCAATTTGGGCTAGCCAATCATCAGCTAGATCTGGCCTACCCATCTCCCCTTCAAAATAACAGTTGGCTTTTATAAATTCAGGAAGTTTATTTACCTCTTGAGGTCGCTCCCTTCGTTGTTCAACCTCTTGCTGTCTCTTATTTCCCACATTACCACCAGTCAGAAGATGTTGAATCAACATTCCTTGCTGCCTCATCATTGTATGCATATTGGCAAGTATTTGTCCAATAGGCATATTTTCCTGTAAAGGAGGTGGAGGTAAATCTTGTCTATTTTGTTCTCTTGGTGGTGATGGTGCTCATGGTGAAGGGTTTTGATTTCCTTCAATTCCTCCATGACTACTTCCGTTTCCAGCTTCAACCATGATCACTTAATAATTTAACTTATAATCCTGCATTCATATCTATCTATAAGTTATCCTTACTTTTGTTTAAAGAATATTAATAAATGCTGCCAATAAGTACTTATATCAAATAGTAAATGACAATATCATTGAAGTCAACATACTTAGTAGTCTATCTTCCATTATATATTTCATTCAACCTTACATCATCACTATTACAACTTCAAAATGAAATAGTACAACTCGATAATCTTTCAAATACATACATCAAATTTACAACTCGATTACATCATTACTTACATCATTACTTACATCATCTAATACAGACTCGATCTTTACAACTGTACAAGACAAAAGGTTACATCAAACTTAATTACAGCATACATCTAACTTGATCCAGAAGCTACAAAATACATCAAAAGTAAAAAAGATACATCAAAAGTCAAAATACATCAAAAGATCCTAAAATACATCAGTATCCATCAAAATTGCTACTGGATCATATCTAAAAACCTAACTAAAATAAGTCAGTTGTATAACTAAGCTAGTCCTCCTCTGAATCTGTGGTAGCTACTCCATCAAATGAGTCGTGACCCATATAGCCTCCTACAGAATGATCCTCAGGCTCGCTGTCTGATGCGGAGTCTATAAACACGATCTCTGGAGTCTCAGGAATCACAATCACCTCCTGTACATCATCATCATCCGACTCAGCTGTAGCATTAGCTCCATCTCCAGCTATCACGGTGTCTGCAATCACCTGCATGACTACCGTATGTATATCTATATCAGGCTCAGTCTCATTCTCTTACTCCTCCTCGGGGTCTTCTTCTGGCTCCTCTTCTTCTAGGTCCTCTTCAGGGTCCTCCTCTGGATCCTCCTCAACATCGACTCCATCCATGTGAGGTTCAACTGGAGGTGGGTTTTCCGGTGGTGGTTCTGGTATTTCCAACTCAGGTTCAGGGTTAGGGTTCAATGGTATCTCTATACCATCCCCAGCAGGCTCTGGAAACTGTGGAAACCAATCAATGATCCCTGGTGGGTACTGTCTAGGGATGTATGGAATGTCGGCAGGGATATGTGCAATACTGGCAGGGTATGGTCTCCCATCCTCTAACCTAGCAGGAAAATACCGTAAGGGCATCATCATGGTTATAATTCCCTCTTTCTCCAACCATCTCTGCTCAAAAGCTGCTATAGCGGTGTATCTATTATACTGGGGGCCTAAACTCATTTCCATCTATGCCCACTCATCCTTCCAACTATAGCACATTTTATCATGGAACTTATCAATGATCTCATCAACCGTCCTAAATATATTCCAATCAGCTAGTTCCATCAGTAGCCATTGTAATTTCACCCTATAATCAATGGGAGATACTTCTCCATTCCATCCAAACTGTATCCAACTATGAATCAGTTCTCCCCTTCGACCCTGTAATTATAATTAAACCAATTAATATTTCCTATGTTAAAGATTATAGTTACTTATGTTATACAATCTTTTATCGCCCACTTAATATTACCCACTCTCAATCATTCCTATAATGTCTATTTCTCTTAAGGTATGACGCTTCAAAGCGAGTTTACTAAAACTACGCTTTGATACCAACCGAGAACTGTTACGCCCCGAAGTCACAGAGTCGCAACAGTCCCGCCGTGTAAACCATTCTATGATAGTAACTGGCTTCACAGTGCCTACCATAGACATAATCTACACAAGGCGTCGACGACTCCTCGCTTTGAAGTAAACAGTTCGATTAATGATTATACAACAATTATGATAATTATCACAAAGTTCTATAAAACATAGATAATTATAAATAAGTCCACAGAGCTTCCCAGGAAGTTATACATAATCACCACAGTCTACTAATTTACAGAATAACTATCAGTCTTTAACCTTTAACTACAAGGTCAGTCCAGTTACACATTTTACTAAGTATCTTGGTCCTCACACCCCTGGCTTCAAACGGACTAACCTCTGGATAATTGTAGGGCAGCATAGTACTTGAAGAGATTACAAATCAGAACCTGCAAAAGGATCTATAAGGGTATGAGCAACTACAGCTCAATAAGTTGAATTGGAGACTCATGAATGCATACAAGCACAAACAGGGTTATCAAACAATTATTTTCATGCAATACAACAATCAAGTGTCATCGCACAACGTAGTCCGGTCCGTTGTGAAATAAGAGAAATTTCACTCGCTCTAATTCGGGTTGAGGAGTTCCATGTTATGCAGCAGCTCACAACTAAACCCAGGCTTGTGCAATGGAGACCTCGCTCCTTCCGCGACTACCTTCGAACTATTGACTTCACCCCCGCTGCGACCTCCTCTCCTGTCACTTAGTTCGATTGAGGATGAAGAAGGGACCATTTTGCAATCCTGCGCTATCCCTTTCGAAGGGGTCGGTATTTGGTTGGAGAGTCCTATGATCCCCTAATGGGTTGCAATGCATGACATTTTCGGTTATTAGGGTCGACTAAGATTAAATTCCGGTTAAGGTGTTCAAACAAGTTCATATCAATTCAATCAGTCACAAAATCATTCACAATACAAATTCTAGCACAAATTCAGATACATCAAGCACATGCGCAAACTACTTATAATCACAATCATATACAAGCCTAAGTCTCCGAGTATTACAAAACTAGTACTCTATTACAATAAGCAATAACCCAACTTACTTGAATTTGCTCGATCGCTTGATCCTCTAGTTACGACCTGATTTGTTTCTGGGTGTCCTATAATACAAATAGGTTCTTTTAGTACTTATATTTTATGGATTCTTATTCTAATTCATAATGTAACTCATTTTCCTCATATATACCTATAACATATTAATGATTCGTTGTATTCTATTTCGGGGTGGTTCGGCTCTTAAACTAGCTTCTAGTTTTAATTCCTAAGTCTTAATTAGGCTCGAATCCCAATGTGACATTACTCACATTACGTTCGGGTATTCAAATATCCTAATGGGTCATAATTTTGGTATTCTAAACTATTCGGTACACACTAACCCTAATTGAGGTATCGGATTTATTCTCGATGTGTAAAAATCTTACATTTTGAGATATTTACTTAAAATTAAATGTCATTTCAGATTTATTATTTTTCTGATTTCTAATATAATATTATCTAAATAACCTTATTTTTTTAGATTTATTAATTTACATTTTCACATATTACTAATTTATTATATTACTTACCTAATTTCCCTAATTAACCATACTTAGTACCTAAAGGCTAGGATTAGGGTTCCACTACAGAGATTAACTTCCCTAAACATCTAATTAAGATCTAAATCAGTAATTAATATCCTAATCACCTAATTAACCCTAAATCACCCAATTTTACCATCATTTTAGGGCTAAAAATTAACTTAAAAATTTCGAAAATTAATTTTAAAAAAATGGTTTCATAGCACTGTTATACATCATATGAGCATCCTACAGAAAAATTTTGAACTCCAAACTACATCCCTAAGCCTATTTATTTTCCGGTTTAATCATGCTCGGTTTTGAACAATTTGTTAAGGACCCTATATTTCTAGACATAATTAAACTAAATCAATATTTTTCCCTAAATCTACATACAAATAAACCTCAGAATAACAAGTTTCATAATTTTCTGGGCAAAATAAATAATTTTACAAAATTATACAAAAATCGGGTGAATAAATGACTAACCGGTTCGAAGCTTTTTAGCCGTCCAAACCCGGTCCAATGTTGTCGGCCGGTCCAGGCAGTGGTTCTAGTGTAGGGTGGTGGTGGTGGTTCGGTCCCAAGTGGTGGTGGGTGGTGGTTTTGGTTCACTTACCTAATCTGTACAGTTTTCTTTTTTTTTTTTTTATTTTCTGGATTTTCTCTCGATTTTTTCAGTGTTTCGATTTTTCTCAGATCTCCATCTGGCCAAATGGCTTCTGAAATTTTTTTCCTTATTTATAGACAATTGTAGTAATTAATGTGCATTAATTTGATAAGATTTTGTCCCAATTCCTTGATTTTTGGCTTTTTGTTTGTCCAATTCTTATTGGTTATTTTTTTCTTTTTCTGTCCACGACCTGATCTTGTTGCAGCTTATCTTCTTCTGATTTTTTCTGATTTTTCCATAATTATTTTATATTTTTCTTTAATTATTTGCTTAGTTTTCGGCCAATTTCAGTAATTACGCGTATTTTTATCTACACATAAATACATGTGGGGTACACGTGAACGTTCCTAAATATTATTTTGGTTATTCTAAAATTTTTAGTATACATATAATCTATCTCTAGTAATTTATTAGTTATTATATTACACTTTTCGTCTTTTCGGTAATTAGCAGTTATTATGCGTAAAATTTGAAAATTTTATAGTCTCCTATTTTACTACTTATTTTCTTAAATTTAAGTTTACAGTAGTATTTTGCTAAATAGTTTATAATTTGGGTTTGATCGGATCCCTTAGCCGATCGTCTTAAACCTTGGGTTTTAAGCTCAAACCTACGGTTACTTGGCTTGGCTTTAGGGTTTACATGAACTATTTATTCCGCATCCAACTGGGTGATTTGTGCCCTATTTTGACTGTAAGCACTCGAAAATGATGCACGCATAGGGATCGGAGTAGGATGCATTTGTGTGACTCTTTTGCCTATATCGTGATGAGGATCTCTAATTAGCCTCTTAATGGTATAAGGGGAGTATGGACCCGATTACTAGAGATCTTTCCCACGACGAGTATGTGGCAAATATGATCCTTAGAGCTCTCCTTGATGAATGGTTTGTGATAGTCAAATCCTGGCAGTCTAAGAGATGCTAGCGACGAGTAGGATGGGGGAGAAGCATCGTCTCAAATTTGCACACCAGCTTATTTACTTCCTCGGCCTCCCACTTAATAACTACTACATCTCCAATGGCCCCTTTCTCATTGTAGCTTGTCCGGTAGGGAATCGTCTTCGTTTACATCAAGGTTAGGTGTAGGTGGGTTGCCTAGGTGGACCTTAATAATCCCTTTGATGAGGTCATTAACCCCATGTTGCTCATATATAATGTCCTAGTATGACATATGCAGCAATCTATACATGAAGTCCATTTGCAATTTGAACATAAAAGTTTGAGTAGCATATAACTAGAAAAAAAAATGTGTAATTGAAATAGCAAGTATACATATCATATACATCTAGGAGGCCTCTGACCGGCTGATGTATTTGCGAGTAACTTGTTGGTTGCAAAGGATGTAGTCAGGATGTATACTAAGTAGTGGCCGAATGTGCACTATTCGGTTTTGTCGATCCTCCTAATGTGCTATCCAATCTACATGCCTTGTCACCCAATTGATCTCAGTTTAGCCCTTCAAGTTGATTTCATGTAGTGCTTGTTCAGTGTCAGGGTGGGTTAGCATCTCCTGCATCCTACCAAACTGGCCAGCCACGAGGTCAAGATAATGCATCTCAATAATATGGAAGCATATAAGTAGGACATGGGCTAGCCATACATCACTCTTATCTTAATAATAAGTGGGGAATCTGGCAACATCCTTGTAGTTGTAAGTAATCCGAATAACCTGAAGTGATGAACAATAATGAGGTTGAAAAAAAGTAACACTTACTGAATGAACAAGTAGTCGATTTTGCTAAATACGTACTTGCTTTAGACACTATTGATCGAATGCATCTCTGTATTGTCTAACCACATGCATGGGTAGCTCAGTGACATTAAACTCTACCCCCTATTGAATCATAAGTGGTCAATATCATGCCCCGAACGAGAAGAGTCATAATAGTCCCGCCGTGTAAACTAATCTAAGATAGAAGCTGACTTCACAGCTGCTATCGTAGACGCAGTTCATATAAGGCACACAACTCAACCAGCTTGAAATGTCTGTTCTGATACCTGTTAATAACCAAACATGTGGTAAACCTTTTACAAGTTACTTATTCTATACAACCTGCTATTTAGTATCACAACAGTATTTAAACAAACGTTTCACGTTCAAAGGTAAAGTTTACAATAAGAGTTTATTAAAAACGACAAGTTTTGCGGTCTATATACAATAAGTTAGAAAACTAGTGGGCTCCCAGGGAATTCCCAATTAGTTTTCCTCAAAACTTAAAGACAAAGTCAAGAGCTCAAGTTCAGTTAATTCTTCGATCCTCATTTTCCCACACAGCAGCACACTAACTTGGGAACGATGGTACCTGAACATCTTACCTTCACTTAATACCTGCAAAAGAGTCTGTAGGGATATGAGCACAACTAGTTCAGTAAGTGGGGCGGAGTCAGAAGAGTACTATACAATCACAAATAAGGTTAATAATCATGATGAAATGCAATGCAATCACTCAAATGAAACATCGCACAGTGTTAACCGGTCTACTGTGAGGTTAGAGAAATTGCATCCGCTCCAACCCGGATCGAGGAGTTTTATTGCGACTCAAGTTAGACCAAACCCGGGATTATGCAATGGAGAACACCCTCCTTCCGTGACCGCCTTCGAACCACGGCCCCCAACTTTGCCGCGACCTCCTCGCCTGTCACTTAGTTCGACTAAGGATGGGGAAAGGACCATTTCAACTATCTTCATCGAAGGAAGTCGGTATTAGGCCTAACACTCTTAATCGTTTTCCCCTAACAGGTGATTATGCATGTCCAATTACATTTTAGTTGAATAACTGTTAGTGTTAATCAAGGGTAACCAACAAGATCACACAATATAGAATCTATGCAAATATACAGAACAGCACACCAAGGAGTTAAACTCCTGTCATAACTGAGTATCATTCACACACATAGCATGCGCATAATTATCTAACTACAAACACAATCAGAAGTACTCTTGGGTCTCCGGATACTTTAAATAGCACCCAAACAGCGGTGAAGTCACAACCTCAACTTACTTGTTTAGACGTTCACTATTGCTGACTTGAATTGTCAATCGTCTTTGTATTGGAAAGTCCTAATTACACAAAAGGCCCAAATTCAGTTTTTATAATAATTGCGAAAACATTAGGGTTTTATCTAAAATGGTTATATATATATATATATATATTATTTCCATAATATACCGCCATGTTATCACTATCTAAATTATTAATTATTGATACTGTACATCATATATACTATTACGTATTATATATCGTTTCGATCGCATCAAAACGTATTTTTTATTTATTAATTCACGTTTTAATTCCAGTAAGGTTACCGAAATATGTATATTCTTGAATATGATATAGTCATAAGCTAAATTACTTAAGGTTGTCCGATTTCAACAAAATTAGTTTCATTGGATTCGTATAGACCTAACGATACGTTTTACGAATCCTGTTTCTAGAGATGGCTTTTAACGGGTAGTTTGAGTTTTTAATACAATTATACATAATTATATAAAAATGATTATATTATACATAATTTACATTATTAAATTATTTTTTATCTAATTTGTCCTCATATTGTAACAATATAAGTATTATTTAATTCTAATACATCTAAAGTGTATCTTGATCAGAAAATATTAATAAATAAAATAAAAATTTCCATTAATCTAATCTGATCAGCAATCCTTTATATAGTTTTTATTTAACTATTTAATTCATTTTAGTCTATTTACAAATACACCCTGACTTGTAATTTAAGCTATTTTACTTAATAAATTCGTAATAAATAGTTCGGGTTACCAAATAATTCCCCGAAAATTTCTATAGGTTTCTAAAAATATAGGAAATTCAGTTATCACTTGGTTTCAAGTTTCTGACCTATTGCCTATATTTTCATTTTGACGATTTTACCCCTAAATTATGATAAATTATCTAATTATAATTCTTTTAGCACCAAATAAATTTCAATCTGACTCAATACTGTTACTATTTATTATAGATCAGTACATGTCCATTTCATCAATTAATTTCAAAATTTTCTATTAAACTCATAATTTCAGCCTATTTTTGAGCTAATTTCAGGCCTAAAAATGCAATAAATATTAAAATTATTCAAATAAAAATTTGGGCTACATAGCAATTACCTATATATCATACACATCATACACAAAAATTTTCAGGTAGAAACAACATCATATAGTACATTTATTTCATAAATATAAATTCGGGTGAATTATAGATTTCTTAATAAAGTATATTAAATATTACGAATTTTTCAAAAATAAAAATATCACATGAAAGCATGTCTAAAATAACCTAAGTACAATTTTCTTTTATAATTTTTTGGGCGGATTTACTATTTTTTAGAAATTATTGAAAAACAGGGCAGGAAATTGACCTTGATATTCTTGGGTGCTCCGGTGGCCAACGGCGGTTGGGTGGTTGTCGGATGGCCTGTGCGGTAGGTGGACCGTGTGAGGTTGACTGGGTTTCACAGCAGAACCACTCTAGGTTAGGGTTCTACACTTTCACTAATTTCTCCTGTTTTTTTCTAAATTTGTTTTTATTTTCTACGATTTTTTCTAATTTTTCTTTTTCTCTATTCTTGGTTCCTAACTGCTAAATGTTGTCAATCTGCTGATAGGATAGTATTTATAGGATTCTTTCGCCGCCTATGAATATTTCCTTTTTTTTTTTCTTTTGTTTTCTCCTTTATTTAAGCATGAGGTGTCTTTTTTTCCTTCCTTGAACTTTTGATTCAGCAATTTTTCTTCTTCTGCAGCAACCACGTAGATTTCCAGCAAGCTCCAATGTATTTAGGATAAGTATTGTTAATTATTTACTTAAATATGAATAGTATATATTAGGATTTAATTATTTAATTAGTATATAAGTATATACCCTATGTAAATAACATGTGAAATATATAAATTTACTCATATAATTAAGTTTCTAACATATCTTTTATTTTTAGGATATGATCTAAAGTTAATTTCATGAATTCAACACAATAAATATATAATTATATAATTTAAGGTTAATTTACAGGTATAATTATTATTTATACCGTGTATACTCGTAAAATTACGTGTATTTTTATATAGTAAATTATACTATATTATCTCATTTTATAGCTCAATTAACTTATCTTTAAGTTCTCGTTGTAATCTAAGTTCGATTTTAGGAGTTTCGAACATTTTAGTGCTTTATTAAATATTCCAATTTCTAAGGGTAAAATTGGGATTTCGGGTCATTATTACTAAAATCTAACTTCACTGTAATATCTCGACTAACTTTTTCATTCTAGTTGTAAAATTTGAACTCAATTGGATAAGTTTCCCTAAAAGCCCTAAATCTATGCTCGGTTATCTTAAACTCAATTTTGGGAGCTTACAATTAATCGTCAACAACTGATGTAATCTGGTAACGTAAAGGGGTGATGTGTGGGCAATGCTCATATGTCTACACCTGAAGAATCACTAGTGGATCGCTAATGTCTCCTGCTTCCATCATAGAAGCAAGGTACAACTGGCAGTATAGCTATGCCAAGCAAGTTGCTTCCCAAGCATATCGCCTGGCCATGGTGAGGTCTAATTGGAGAGGAAGGAACATAAAGTATATGACATTGTTAGACTTATTTGAGGATAGCATACCTATGATCAACTGCATGATTGTGCCTTCATATAGTGTTGCACCGTAATGTCATTTGCATCAAAAGACAAATAAGTGAAATTGTCCTTTAACCAGGACAATTTCAATCGCACACCCTTCATGGCACTCTTTGGTGGGCAAATTCTTAGTAAGCGGTGACATAATTCGGCCTACTTAATAGATGCCGTCATACCAGTAACTACATTGCTATTTGTTGGGAGATTAATGAGCAAAGATATATTTCGTAAAGTCACTGTCATCTCAACAGTGTAGAAGTGAAATATCTGCATCTCCTCCCTCCATTGCTCCTCTAGTATGGGGGCTCATCATCTTGGTTTTGTTGTAGTAGGTGCAAAACTTTCGAGATTGCAATTGGTAGGTGGCCTTCTTCATCAGCTCTTTGTAGTCTTTGTTCTTAGCTCAAGTATTGAAGTTACTGGCGATTATCAAATACACCATTGCTAAGGCTAACCTCTTAGCCACACTCAAATCTCGCCTTTTACTATAGACTGGATCATAGCATGATGGTTTGAAATCAAGCATATATCAGTATGATTTCTTATAACATGCATGAGCACATACATTAGGAAACAACTCTAGCTATCTCGACCTTCCTCATTGACTAGGGTGAAACCTAGTAGGACTATGTGATTCTAACCATTAACTTGGATTGCAATCGGTAGTTTATGTTTGTACTTCTCATAACGGAATGTGCCATCAATCGTAATGATAGGCTTACAATGTATGAAGGCCTCAATGCATAGTTCGAATGCCTAGAAGACTCTATCGAAGAATATATGCCTAGCAGAATCACTATCTTGCCATTTCTACCCTTCTATAGTACCGGGATTGGCCTCTTAGATCGCATTTAGTAGATGTAGGAACACCGCATATGACTCCTCCCATCTACCATAAACCTGTTCAATTACTTCACATTTTTCTTCCCTAATTCTTTTTATGTGCACAGTATGGCTATATTGTTTGCAAATAGTTACTTGTAAATGTCTTACCTTAACGTTCAGTGATTCTTGAACATCCTTTATTAGAAAGTAAGATAGGGTGTTTGAATCCAATTTTGATTGGTCTTGGCTTATAATAGGATTGAGGCATGTGTGTGGACCCATAAATCTAGTTATCATAAAGCATCCAACATGCTACTTCTTATAAGCTCTGAGTCTCTACTTACATCCTTTTTCCCAATTAATGCATTTAATGGACCATAATGTAAGTTCGAACTCCCTTACAATGAAATTGTGGTGGTTCATTACATGATGTAGCCTTATAGCTATCTGTAGATGTTTTTTATTTTTTAATTGCATGCGCACCTTCAAATCATCGCTGAAGCTTCATTCACTAGCATTTATACTATCATAAGGTGGCACTAGTCCGTCCCCAACACTTGTCATGTAGAAAGGCATAGGTTCCGACATCCCAACCGCATCTACACATGTGGCTAACTTATGCCTCCAATCGTTTCGTCCACATGACCCTTGTACTTCTTCCACTTCCTACAACTAGCATTCACTCGTACCAGTTCATTTTCCACATTAATATCTCTATTGGACTTACTAGTGATCAATACATTAGGTTCATGGGACAAGTAACTACTGCTTGTTACATGACTTATTGGGACTAGTTAGGATTTGTACACTCCAATTTCAACTTGCTGTTCAACGTCCTCGCTGTATCGTTCGACATCATACTTAACTGTGGGAGGGTCTATCGATAGTAGGATCAATATACAATTTCGCTTAACCTCTGACTCTACCACATCTTACTGAGGAAGCAATCAGTTGTTAGACATTATAATCATCGCTGATGGGGGTGGTACGAAACATGTCCCTAGTCCCACCTACGAGAGGAGCATCTGTGAATCAATTTAACCCGATGTGTCCTCATGTAAACCCGAAGTCAATTACATATCAATCTAACTAACTAATCATATGTAGCCCCAAATGGAATTTCAACTATTGTTCTCGAGTGCTTGTAATACCACACATCATCCTCTTCTTTCACAATATTTTCACTAACATAACAAACTAACCTCATATTATCCATTTTACACATGTTTGCCATATTAACTTCATAAACTTCAACATTTGAATATAAAAATACTATCTTATACTAATAGACACACTCTACTTGAGTTCATGAATACATCACTTAATTTGATTTCACTATCATAATCCTTTAACGACACTATAATCAGTATTTACTCCAACTAAAACAAATAAAGAAGTTACATTACCTCATAAGCTAGTTCATTTTTAACATCCCTTAACAATAATTATTTGTATACGTATTATCTAATACATATGTGTACATACAATTCAGTAACGAAGATAAATTTATGTAAAGGAAAACTACATACACGTACATATAAACTATACTAAATAATGAACACAACATTTTAGGAAAAAAAAAAAAATTTAAAAACACAATGTCATAAAAAATTTTTTTTACATGTATATATATAATTGACTAATGAACATAAATTTATACAAAAAATAGCTAAGCTTACAGACAATGGAGTATAAAAAAATATTCAATTCACGTATATGTTAGAAAAAAGATGAAAGTTTTGACCTGTCTAAAAAATGCCTATAGATAACAATATACCATCATACATCAAGCAAAAAACACTATTTCTTTGAACAACTTGTGCTTAAAATGGATCAAAACCCGAAAAAATACTACCTTCATATATATAGATGTCTAAAGAGAGAGAAGGTAATGATATCACGTAGATTGTCTCCCTATTTCGAAAAAACTTCCCATAATAGAGATCTACACTACAATACTACTCGGATTCTATGATTGATTTGCAAAAAAAATGAATGATGGATTTGGTTGACAAAGTCTATGGTTTAAGAGAGAGAGAGAGATGGAAGAGAATGTTTACATGCAGAATGGGGGGAGGAGAAGTCGGGGATAAACTTATTCTTGTGGAAATTGCCTCTTAGTGGAGAACTACAGCTAGCCCTTATTGCTCATTTTGCCAATCGTCATGGCAAATTGCAGTTGATAAGTTATGTGGCCCATTGGTGATGGTTGATATCCATTATGATTGGTGAGAGGGGAAAAAAAAAAAGAAAAATGACATGGGTTGAGGAATCTACTAATTTAAAATAGAAATTTACATAACTATTACATGACTTTTGGTTAAAGTGATTGGTTTCCACCCAAAAACAATTTCATTTAATTTAAATTAAGGGGTCGCAGCCACAATCCATCACCTTAAATGGATTCCAATCATAAGTACCTTTTGTTTTGTAAAAAAACATTCATTATTTGCTTTTAATTTTGAATTTTGGCAATTTCACTAGTTTTGCTAATTTGGAAATATTCAAGTCTAGGTAGTTGTCTTAAAGTAGATTCTAATGCACCAAAAACATCTCCACTAGATGAGTTAATGTTATAAATGTTACCTGACTTTCGCCAAAGTATATAATTTACTATTTATATTTTGGAAACAGTAATTTACTACCTAGTTGATGTTTTTCTGATTATTTTTACTACTTAAACTAACTTTAGTAAATATGTTTGTTGACATAGATATAAAGAACAAACTAAGAATTATCTTGTGATCGCTACCCAATCGATTAACTTATTTTTTAAAGTGGATCGCAATCTACTTCACCTTAAGTGGTACAATTGGTTGATGGCTACTTTCGATCTTATGATGGTTGAAATAATCAATTCCTAATTAGTTCTTATAAAAACTTCAATTAGATTATAAATTGATTTTTTAAAAAGTATATATAATAAATTGTATATTTTAACAAAGTTTGAATACCATGAACTCTACTAGATTAGAAGTTTTTCCATCAATATCTCTAAAATCTTGTACTTTATAGCCGTTGTTCATCATTCCAAACCCTCATGAGAGGAAAAAAAGACTTGTCCCTTTTTGATGTGATATTAATGTAATTTTTAACATCGTCATTTTGAAAAGATTATAAATTTCTTTTATGTATTTTCCTTAAGATGCTAAATGCATCATTACAGTTTGGAATTCATATTATAAGATTAAAATTTAATACAATTCAATTTACGACATAGATTTCCTTTAGTCTATTACTATTTATTAAAAATAAAAGGAGGCTGAACTCTTTATGGCGATGGTCGGAGCCTTCTCTCGAGTTTTGATCGTCGATTTTCAGACGGAAAAAATGGGATTGTACAATGAAGAAATGCAATTTTTAGCAGTTATCTCAGCATATAGATCCGGTCAATCGGAAAGGGATGATAGTGGGACCAACTTGCCAGCTCGGTCGATTAAATCTCTACATATCGTCGCTTGAGCCGGTGTGGGGTGAATTAGGAGAACGAGGGGCTCACCGATTTGGTGTATGACAGGCGTCGATTATTGTTTTTACTGCCGTTGGATTAGCAGACCTGCGTCCGTCCCTAATGTTGGAACAACAATGCTCTTAGGTGGTCTAAATTTGTTTATTTAGACCTTTGTTAGAGGAAATTTAGAATATAAATGTATATATATACATATTATGTAAGTATCAATAAAATTTTCATACAGTTACTCATAATAATTGAATGAATAATAAATAAAACATGTTTTGCAGGTATTGTGTATATATGTGTGTGTCTCTCTCTATATATATCTATTAACCAAACATTAAATTTCATTTACAAAACACAAGAGTTTATATCAAGAGGAGGTAAGGCACAATCAATATACAAGAGATGATATAGTTGGGATAAGGGTTGAGACAGCCAAAAGTTACAAAACATCTAAAACTTTGCTTAGGTTGCAATAAGCATATGCATTAGGTTATCAAAAAATAAATGAAATAGAACAACTTGAAAAACAAGATTTCAACATCGATATATATTTGCAAGTATTGTATATGTTAAAATTACATTAGCTATATGCCACATATACATAAATGTGACATATAATACATAATGAATCTTTTTCAAAGATATATGTACAATTTGGCTAGTTGAGCAAATCCTTTCAATTTATATTTCTTCAATTTTCTTTCAATTTTTAAATTAATGTTTGAGATTTCTAAATTTTTAGAAATATTCATGTCATGTCATTATAACTAATATTGTCATACTCAAGTTCACCCTTATAGTTCAACTTGAACTAATCATGGTTGAATATGTTCTACCCCTTTAACCTTTGACCTTTTCGTGCACCCAGATCAATCATCAGGGTCGAGTTTGATGATAATGATTAGGACATAATTTTTTTTTTACAATCTTAACTGTTAATTATACGTGATAGTATCTCAGGGGATAAATCGGGAAAAAGTAACTTAAAGGGGATCCATTTCCATTAAGTTGTATATAAATTGTAGTAACTTTGCTGAACGACCTTTTTTAACTTAATGCACAATTCAATCTATTATAATATATATTCCCTAAAACTTAAATTGAGGCTCCATTTAAGAGGTCCAAAAAGAAGGAAGTTATTCACCATTCGACCAAATTACTACCTATCCTTTTGTAAAATGTATGAAAACCTTGAGTTTATCTATTCTTCGTCCTTAAAGTAATTTCTCTAGCGGTTCTTTGCTTCTCAACCCAATTCTCTACATGCTTTCTATCTTTATGGATCTCTTTTTTTCTTTAAACCCTTTGCTCTTTCTAAAAGATCATTGGTGGAACTTTTTTTTAAAAGTAATGAATCTTTCAAGTTTATTCCACTCTCCACTTTAATGCGATTGTCATAAATTTGTTCAATTCACTTTTTAGCTTCTGTTACAATGTTATCAAGGAAAATAAAGGCATTTGCAAATTTTGATGCTTGTTCTGCTAATTTAACCAATTGGGACAAATTTCTCTATATCTTTGCCTTATAATTAAGTGACTATCTTCTTGTGCAATTTTTCCGTTCAAGTTTTATGTTGTCTCACTCCTTACTTCTCTTATCTAACGCTTAAGGAGGTATTCTTAAGGCAAAGACTTAATGTCCAAAACATCATACACCTTTAAAGCATGGCAACATAAAATGCCAAATGTTTCAAATTTTTTACAACTATATGAAATCTTTATACTCGATGAATTACATAATACTTTGTAATCTCCTTCTTTGTCAATTATCCCAATTATATACTCACAGAAAGACTTGGCTTGAAAGGCATTAAATAGTTTTTGTGTATAAATTTGGCCTACTTGCCTTAACAAGGGAAATTTTTGCAATTTTATCCTTAGCAACTTCTACCTATAGTCATATTTAGCTTGCAACTCATTATATCTTTTGTCATTTACTACTCATCCAAAGTGCCTTAGAAACTATAGAGGATCCATATTTGGTCTTAAATAATCTTTCAAATCTCCATTTAAGCTTTCATTTAGTTGTATACTCTGCATTCCTCTTGTGAACACATTTTTTATGTAGTATTTAACCCATTTGTTTTTTTCAAAGCATAAATGTCTTCTAACCATATATTTACTATCACCTTATATCTCTTCGTCATATCCATCCATGCCTTTTCAAATTCTGTCTAGCGTTCAAAATCATACATACATGTTTTAAAATCCGCTAAAAAGAAAGATGGATCTTTCATTAGATTCCCTAAATACTTAATGTTGTTTTTCATTATGTGCCAAGTGCATAGCCCATGAAAAGTCTCCGACATCAACTCTTTGCGTGCTTTTGCCATTTTTAGATCTTGATCGATGATGATTGTTAAATGATTTTTTCTATTATGTGCTTCTAAGAATGTATCCAAAAACCAACTAAAAGACGTAGTTGTCTCATTATACAAAAGTAGTGCCTTAAAAATCACCATGCCTTTATGATGGTTAAATTCAATAAAAACATCGAATGGTTTGTTTTTTTATTTGTACTAAATGTAGTACAAAATGTAATCACATTGCAAAAAATGAGAATAATTCACTCTCATTACCGAATCAGCTCAAAAGGTATTTGTTATTTGTTCTTGACAATTTGGTTGCATTATACTAAAGAATGATAGATTTTCTAAAGACTGCTCTCGAAAGTACTTAAGCATAGTGCCGATTTCTCCATATATCAAATCCCTTTGTTCTTTTTCTTTTTTTTCAAAGATAATTCTTTTGATCTAACTTATTATGTCTAAGATACTTTTACTACTAATTTCATGAGCTCATAGGTCTGCTTAGTTTTAAGTCCAGAATTACTTCTTAATTTAGTTGTTAAACCAAGTGAATCCGATATCTTCTTTTGAGATAGCATTATATGAGTTATTTCTAAAAGATGCATCACATGATTATGCTTAATAACAATATCATGAAGTCTATACTTTCCTATCTCTTAGAAAAGTACAATGTGCATCTTTACAAGATAATTTGTTTTTGTTTTAGCTCTTAGATTTTTCACAATTATATTTCTCTTTTCTTCTTTTCACTTACCTTCTTTAGAACATACAAATCTATGTAAAATAAACTTTTCATCTATTCTACTTTTATTGCCATATTGCTTTTGAATACTAAATCCCATTTTTCCTCCATAGCACTCATGCATTATTCTTTGCTGCAAATTCCAACCAACATGAGGAATTTAATCTTGTTAAATATCATTAATTGCATTGATCAATTCATCTACTATCCTAAAAAAGAAAAAAAGAAAAAAGCATAACTTTATTTATCAAGTTGAAGTTGAGTTTCTAAATATAAAATGTTATATGCAAGTTCGAGCTTCACTGCTAATTCATCATGATTGCATTTCCATTTCGAAGAAAACTGTTTTAGAACAATGGAAGCTTCACTGGTATTCTCACTTTTGATTAATAACTAAGAAAAGAGGGGTATGATGATATGATGTTCACCCACACATAACTGATAACTAATATTTGTACAAAAGAATGGTGATTTTGAATCTTTTGATCCATCATGGCATTTAGGCATGACTTTCGAGTCTTCTTTTTTTTTTTTTTTTAGAGTGAGATGAGAATGCATTCTATATTCATAATTCTCAATTTTAAATGTAGATGCTACATCATACAATGGCAATGAAAATATACTACTTGTATAAGTTATGAACATAATGTAATCTAAATATATATACATACATACATACATATAAACATACATGTTTCTAAAAGATTATCAAATTATAATTTCAAGTAATCACTAAAACATCAATTCAAACTATTAATGATGCTAGATTGTGATATAATGATAGTTGTTAATTTGATGATAAATAACAATAAATTCTTGTGTTAAAAGCTATTGATTGATTAATAAAAAAAATAAATACAAGTTTTACCTTGAAGATGATAGCCATGGTTGTATAGATGCTCCATTGTTGCTAATGCTTTCCATTGGCTCAATAATTTTAGTTTGTAATAGTTACTCAAGTAAAAAGAAAAAAAGGTTTCAAAGGTGTCATAGATGATTGATGGTGTTAAACATGTGATGTAGAATGGTAGTAGAGGAAGTCATGTTCTATGTTTTGCTATGAAGTCAAAAAGTACAATAGAATTATAAATGATGAAGAAGATGAATAGTTTTAAGAAAAATGGAGGGAATTAATCTTAGGAGTGTTATAAAAGGGATATCTAATCCTAGATATCTGTTTTTAATAATATATGTGGCAACATCCTAAGCACCTAAATTGAGGGATCGTAAGTCGAGAGGATCCAAATCCTTCCTTTATATATAGTTATGTATCTTTTCTTAGTTATCTTAAGTGTTATAATATTATAAATAAACATTCTATTGTAATTTAGGGATTAAAGTTATCTCAAATGATCAAACGAATTGCTAAATTTGTAAATTATTTTATTATTCCATGAGTGCAATTCACATTTCATGCTACGCCTACACAATTGTTTTCTTTTGTCATGTTTACTTTTAAGTTTGTAATTTCTTACTCAATACTCTTAATAAAGCTTAAATAAAAACATTGTGATTTGCTCTGTATCATTTCATATTATGTGTCAACTTGGTGATAACATGTTTTTGTACTCTTTTCCTTTCCCTTTTCCCTTCTAGTTTTTTATTATGATACACATAGATCATATGGAGACATATGTTGGCATGATACGGTACTATAGTGACATGTGGCATGCTAATATTTGTAAAATGTAGGGCATGATATGCCACCCATATAAAGTAATTAGTATATGTATGTATTTATGTATATCATATTCTATTTTACTTATGTAATGATTTATTGGCATAAATTCATTAATAGTTATAAATAACAAAAGTGTTCATTGAAATATTCTAAAATTAATTAGATCTATAAAATACAACATTAATGATGAGGTTATTACCCTCATAAAATTACATACACACATACAACATGAAAAATCTAGTATAGTACTTGAAAAGCAAAACTATACATCATTAATTCTATAATTCCAAAGGATCATAATTTCTTATTTAATTTTATCAACAAAATATCAATAATGTGTCACATGTTCAACATTTGTTTACAGTAGCAATGGTATGCTAATGGAGCTAGTGAAGGACTGGGTAGAGTTGGTAATGGTGAAGATCGGGTAAAAAAGAGTAAGACTAAAAGGCAAGAGCTCTTTTCTTTGAAGTGGAGTGTTTTATTCATAAGTTCTACTAAGAATCACAACCGATGATTTAGTCCCCGTAACATGAACGTGCCAATAGAGTGAAGGATTGTGGTAGAATGGATAATATATGAAGATTGAAAGAAGGAAGGTAAGGAGCCGGTAGTTACTTTAAATAAATAAATCAAAAAAGAGAAAATTGCAAATAACCTGCCTAAACTTTGACTTAGGTGCGGATTAATTTCTTAAACTTTCGAAGTGTAGTTTTTGGTTTATCAACTTTCATAAATTGGAAAACAACCCCCATAGCTAGATAATAACTCTTTAAACTTTAATTTTGGTGTACAAATGATTCCCATAAACTATGGGGGTATTTAGGAGTATTTAAACATCAAAATCAAAGTTCAAGGAGTATTTACACACCAAAATCAAAGTTTAAAGGGATATTCTTAACTTATGAGAGTTGTTTGCTAATTTATAAAAATTTAGGAGATAAAAAATCATACTTTAAAAGTTTGGGGGATCAATTCGTACCTAAGTTAAAATTTAGAAGGGTTATTTGCATTTTTTCTAAAAAAAATAGATTAGAGTACTAAGTTCACTTGAATCTACATGAAATAAGATCAAGTTACTTAAATTTTAATTTTTCCAATTAAAGTGTCTAACACTTTAAGACACTCCTACGTGGCGTGTTTAGTATGTATGTGGTTTCTTTATACAATGCCCTCATGGCTAAACCTAAGTTAGGACAATGGAGACATTATTCTTCTACAACAATCTTCAATTTGACGTTTCTAGTCCTATTAAGATTTCATCTCCTGTTACCTAGTTCGATTAAAGATATGATATTTAAAGTGCAAAACTAGTGTTGATAATAAATCGTATTGGCTGAGGATTAGAAATATCATAGCTCCAATAACAAATCATTGGTTTATGTTTAACTGAATAACTAAATAAAATATATAGACTTTTCTCTTCATCTCAAGTTGATGGATCGTCTCAATTGGAAGATCCCCTATATGGATAATACACATTCTAGTTGACCGAGCTTAATTCGAATTGTTTTGTTCCGAAGCAAAGGGGTGGTTCGTACTATTCATATATTCACAACCAAGAAGTACTGTATTCTCTTTTAGATAGGCCCTGAAAGGAGAAGGAAGGCTGGAATGCCAACAGGTGTCTAGTATTGAATTCACCCGATCCGATAGTGCCCATTTTTGGAACGTCCAGTGCCAAAGTCACTGAATGGGTAAGTCGCCAATCCCAAAAACGGACTATGTAATGTACTTTATCGACTGGGTTATCGGCGAGCATTTTACCAAAGGTTTCTATTGTATCAATCTAACCTTGTGTGATTCCTGTTGAAGCGGAGGATGGACGCAGGGCGGACGATTTCAAAGCGGACTCTCCATTCATTAGATATAGAAGATCGCCAAGATTTCGTGATCCGTTGCTGAACTTATTCCAATTCCAAGATCTCACGAGATATCAATATCGACTCGATCCGAGATCTCTTATTGAATTTCTCATTCAATGAGTATTCTCAATATTGTGCCTTGAAGAGGACTCGAACCTCCACGCTCTTTAGCACGAGATTTTGAGTCTCGTGTGTCTACCATTTCACCACTAAGGCATCGTAAAAGTGAATCGTATTCTATGAATATGATATCTATCTAGTATGGAATATATGACAAAAGTAGAGTGTTGGAGTATTTCTAAATAGTATACATATTGTCCTTTGCAGCTCGTAAGGTATTTCTAGAATACAATACTACCGACTTTTGATAACTATCCTTAGACCTATCAATAATGAAAAAAATTCTATCAACGTACGGATGTTTCTTGCATTTTTCCCATTAACTTTAGCTAATAAGACTATATCATCTACAAACATTATATGGGACATGCACAATGAATTGCCTTTTATCCAAACCCATCCCATCGTTTTTCTTGTAGCTCTTTCTCGATTATTCGGCTTAAAAACTCCATATATAAGATAAAGAGGTAAAAGGAGATGGGATCCCCTGTCGTATTTATCTACTTGAGGCAAAAGCTTCTAATAAGTACCCAATCAAAATTACTACGATTGTGGATGTAGAGATGCAGCTATTCAAGAGCTGGATCCACCTGGGAAATTCAAACTTGTAAGTGCCCAATTTACAAATTTCCACTCAATTGTATCATAAACTTTTTTCAGATCTAATTTTATTATCATCCATTTTATTTTTTTTCCTGAAACTGTACAAAATCTCGTTCACCAATACGATATTACCCGTTGCTTTCTTTCTTGTATAACATCGTACTTTTATATGTATAATTTTTCCAACTACTTCTTGGTTTTGCTAGGGAAATTTCCAATTCCTTACAAATCCGCTTTTATCTTTTGATAATGAACATACACTAGCAACTCTTTATTCATATTCATTGAATCATATTATTAGGATTTCATTCCCCAATATATACTCTAATCAAATTTCAAAGTATAGATTCGTGCATATTAGAAAGTTGACGTTTTTAAAGTTTGCATAGTAAATATTTAACATTTACCTACGTTTATAGTTATATATTTGAAGAAGATAACCGAAACGTCGGAGAAGAAAACAATTGCTGTAAACTAAACTTGAAAGACAAGAGAACGCAATATAGACAACTTTCGCTCATAGCATCCTCTAGCTTTAAATGGGAACCTTTATTATTTTTGTGGCTAATAAAGGGACAATACGTGGTAAGGTAGGCAAGATCAACGTTCAAAATTATATCGAAAGCTAATTGTTACGGAGAAATTTACAGAAAAGCTCGGTGAAAATGAAATACAAAGTTGCTTCACATGGGTTATTACGTGACGTAGTGCTGGGGAAAGGACGAGACTTAATCATTGGTGTAAGTAGATTCGAAAGTAACAATATATACAATTATATATAAATGAAGATGCACATATTACGTGCCTTTGATACACATGTTTTCCCATGTGCCACCTATGTCTTTTTTTATTAATACACTACATTAACACAGCAAATCTTATCTGTATTATGTCGGTGTTTGTTTTCCTAACTCTATAAATAATAGGGGTTTTTATTTTTAACACTTATAATTTAGTGTTAAAACTTTATGCAACTTTATGCATTCATAAATCAAAAAGATAATTAATTAGTAGGGTTTAAATCTAATCTATAGGAGATCAGTATCTTCACGCCGTCTGTTTCCATCAATTTTAGGTTAAAATTATAAAAATACAGATAACATCACAATAATATCAAGTTAAAAAAATCTAAGATACTTTTAATAATAATTTAAAAAACAATAAAAATTAAAAGGATAAAACTTGAGGAGGACCAGATTTTTCACCCTAAACTCTGCCGACAAAAGTATTTATGCAGTTTCGCCAAAAAAAAAAAAAAAAAAGATAAGAAGAGAGAGAGGAGAAATCTAGGCTTGTCTTTTTCAGTATTTAACAAAACCTGAGGCTAACTTTGTCACTTTGTGAAAATGGCGTCCCGCGTCCCATCATGGCCGAAAAATTCAAAGCTTTCTTCTGGATTTTTGAATTTTCAATATCAATGTTGGGTAGTGGCCTTACGCTTAGCATTTTCCATTAGCCGACATTGGGGGGAAAAAAGAAAAAGAAAAAAGGGCAAAACTTTGGGGCTTGGGTAAGTGTAGATAAACTGTATAAAGTATAAAAATATAATTTTATATCCTTGTAATTTTTAAAACGTATATATACCTTTTAAAATATCGTTGAAGTCTAATGTCATTCTATTTTTCTAACCTTTAGCAATATTTTTAGGTTCTAGTAACAGTTTGTGAAGAATTTATCTGTTTTTGTATGTTATGAGGAAATAAAATTATGCCTTCGGAGTTCAAGAGTTCATTTGCTCAATAATTGGATGGATGTACTTGCAATTATTCAAAAATTTTATTATTCTACTGTTTGCAAATAACTCTTCACTTATCAAAAAATAGCCCAATGAATTTTTTTCCAATCATTTCTTCATGTAATAGGTGGAAACTAACAGCATGTAATTGTAGCATAATGACTTTAGAGACTTTAAAAGTATCTAAAGTCATGGGATTTTTTTTTTTTTTTCTTTTTCTTCTTCTCGAGTGCCCGGACTTTGATTATTTGTAATTTGGTACATTGACTTATTCAAATACATTATCATCACAACTTAGTGATATCAACATAATATTAATAGGATAAATTAAGTTTGAATTTTTCTACTCTGAGTTGTAATATATTTTAGGATTAAAAAATAAAAACCTATTATCTCTATTACCATTGACTCTAACGTCAAACCACCTAGAGTTTACCAATGAAAAATTAAAAGACATCGTATAACACAATTAAATCATGTCATTCAATACTAATTACTAGGTTAATTATCTCAAATGACATACTTCAACATTCAATTGTACGTTTTATGCCCTCTTTTAACCCTTTATAATTCAACAGGCCAAATGCCATAATTGTTAAAATCAAGAGTAACAAGACACCAATATATCGAGCTTTGTACAATTCAAGCACCAAAATGAAAAATAATTGAAGTTTTGGTATTAAAAGAAAAGCCGTCGAAGTTGAGATACTTTAGAGCCATTAACACTCAGCCTTAGGTTTTGTTATTATAGTATAAGACATACAATACCGTAGGTAGTATAAAAACAATAATTTCGGAAACAGTCTTCTCACATCTATTCTTTTTATTAGCTTGATTATTTAGCAAGAAAGTGATAGTCCAATTGAAAAATAAACAAAAGACATAAAAAAAAATTAAGGAAATCAATACTCTTATTTTTTTTTTTCTTAATTTTCCTCAATTACAAATCAATAGTTAAGGATTATTTGGAGTTTTAGGTTTATAACTAAAGATTGTCATAAGTAAGGGTAAGTGGGTAACCTTGTTGTATAAGATACCCACTTAAGCCTTACTTGGTCGGGTAAGTTTTAAGTAAATAATTAATGCTATAAGGTAAGTTTTGGATAGTAATTTTTTAGAACATATTTCTATAAAGTAGGGCACGTATGAAAAGTCAAGTTATATTGTACTAACTTTGGAATTTGTAATTTAAAGCATATAGTGTACAAGTTGTAAGGTCCCACTATACAAGTAATTAAATAAAATTAATAAATAAAGGATACCATCTTATTATAATAAAGTAAAACGTAGCCTATTGGAAACCTTAAGCTAAACGTTTGTTAGGTACTTACCTTATATCCTTAATTTTTCGTCTTTACTCTATTGTCATTTTTTTTTCTACTCTTTCCTTATTTGTTAAATCTATCATTTAGTAAAGCTTATTTTTTTTTTATAATGAAATAGTTTCTTTATTATTTATGTTTGGCAAAAAATTTGGTATTATTATTTGAGCGAACTTTGAATTTCTTAATGTAAAAAAAGATTATTTAACTGATACATGTATCTTTAGGAAGAAAAATATTTTAGTTTAAATTTATGTTTTATTTCGTTTTTTATATTATGTCTTTATTTTTTCATAGTTAATTGTTTGATCCTATATTATCATTATATCTATAATTAATAATTATTGGATTATATAATCTTATGAATATCTTATTCATATTTTAGTAAACTTTGTAGCTCTAATGTTAAGTATAATGTTTACCGCTTTTATTTTTTAAAATGATGTGCTTATTTCCTTAAATATCTATGTAATATGATTATTAAAAAATGAATTTTTCATTTACACAAAGAATATTTTGTATAATATTTTCATAAAAATTATCCATAATAATAATAATAATCAAAGAACTATTTAAGAAAAAGAAAAATTGATCTAAAATATACCTCAATGTACTCTATTCATTAGTGTTATTTAAAAGATATGCTAAATTGAGCAATTATTTTTGAAAAATAAAATGGTCTGGTTTTGTTTTATGTTAAAAAAAATAACCGTATTGAAATTTATAAGGAAAAAAAAAAATAAAAAGTTTGGTTTTGTTTTATGAGATATATGACACATGATAGTTATGGAGTACCATAAGATAGAATTTGAATAATAAAGTTTTAGAATTTATACTTATACGATAAACAACAAACTCTACCTACTCAGGACTTACTCACTCCTTGTCATAAGGAGGGAAAAAGTTAATCCTCGTCGTAGCTTAATCAAACCCTAAAGAGACGGCGTGTTACATCTTCGCTTTTCGTATCCGTGCAAAGAGAAAAGCCAGGTCTTTAGTTTACCAACGTGAAACTTTCCCTGTTAAATTGAGAAAACATTCAAAATTTAGATAATAATAATTTCGGCATTATTCCGTAAAAATAATAATAATAACCACGACGAAGACATTTTCAGCTTCTCTCTGTGGATTTGCATTTGGGCCAGAAGCAAATCAACAAAAATGCTCCAGGCCATTGCCGGCTCTGAGCTGGACGAGCTTTGGCGCAGAGCCATGCAAACGTCTCTTGTTCATGAGATAAATATGAAGTGCCATTTCACTCATATTATAGGCCACCAATGAGATAAATATGAAGTACCATTTCTCTCTCACGTCTTTCAAAAAGTAGAAGGTGATAAAGTCATATTCATGCCCCCACGGAGCATCTCCTTTGATTCCTGGCTTCTACTACTTTTATTTTTTAATATCCCTCAAGTTCAATGCCAGCCTTACCTTTATTTAATGTTATTATTTCATGCATCACTTTCATTAGAAGATCGAACCAACTTAACTATCCCATTTCTTATTAAAAAAAGGAGGAAGAAAATGGTTAAAAGTCCTGTTAAATAAAGAACTTAATTATTTTAAGAAGATTTATACTGTTATTTTCTATGTTTTATTGCTATAGGGCATTGCGGGAATGTAGTACCTTGTATTGGTGAGGTTTTGACGGAAAAAAAAAAAAAAAAAAAAGAGGGGGAATAACATACGTAGAAGAATAATTGAATTGAACCCACTAAAATTCAAGAAAAGTCATGAGACGCATAATTGGGACTTCAAATTCGGATCGATGATTGTTGCCATGGATCACCTGTCCGAAGGTTGGCCTTCAAGAGCTGGTGGTTTTTAGTGCAGCTGGTGATAGTATTTATCACTGCAGTGATCTTTTGGTAGTCTCTTCGTGGTTCGGCAGCGTGTATAGTGATGGACTTGCAAGAAAGTCCCCTATGATAATCTCTATGAGGATCTTATGATGCTAAAATTAGGAAGAAGTGAAGAAAGAAAGTGTTTTGGAAGTATTTTAAGAATATATAGTGTTCAGAGTTCGAATCCTTATACTTATAGCCTCATGTTCTATTTATATGGTATGAAGCTTACTTGCTTGGAACATGTATCAGGTATAAATTGACTCATACGTGATTAGTGCAAGGAAGCATGCTCGGTACGAGAAATGACAACTCCTTTTTGCCGATTGGTGACTCTAAGAAAAAGAACTTGTTATATCAATATGGATAGCCGTTATAGCTTAGATGGCTAAGTTCTTAGGCCATACAATAAACCGTTACATAGCATTTAACGAAAGAACGTTGAGTAGAGTAGCCATGGGATCATATTCTTCAGGTCAAGCGCTGAGCACTTGGCATGTGCTTTGGATTGTGGTCGGTATTGGTTTGCTGAGTTGTAGATCTAGCTACCTTGAAGACCTCATTGGAGTCGCCTAATGAGATCCTGTAAACAATGGGTGGAGTCGCCTTTTTAAAGATGCTAAATGGAAAACTCATTAGAGATCCAAGCAAATTAACAATAGATTCCTACAACAATGACGAATCAATGAAATCAGTAGATTCTATTAAGTTCCACAAAGAAACTGAGTAGTCCACAATAGTGCTAATTGATTTCGTAACATAAGCCGATTAGTTTCCCTTTCCTCACATTGCTAAATATCTATTAGCATGGCACTTGTCATGAGATCGCTAGTACATTATAGACAATGAGAAGCTTAAAAATTTAAATTTTACAATCCACTGCCACAAACCCAATTTCATCAATTCACATTTTTTTAACGAACCAATGGAAAAAAATTCAAAAATTGAAACAAGCTGACATTGCACGTTTAATTATTTAAAGGTGCAAAAAGACAAGCCAATATTCAAGTTTACAAGGAAAATAATCAAATTTACATGAAAAACTAGTATAGACTAAAATAAGAGGGAAGAAAAGGTATTGAAGAATGAAATTCATAACGGACTATAAGTCCGACGATTCAACCTTTGTGGTGGAGAGTGTCAAAGGAAATTTTAAAAATAAGGTTTGAAAAGAAATGGACAAAACGGGGATATCGGTGCTCTGTAATCAATTTTTTAGTGTATTTTAAAATATTTGATATATGTATTTTATATAACCAATAGATATTGCATCCGTGATGCGTAGGTTAAAAAATAAAAAAATTAAATTAAAGTCTTTTAATATATTTTTTTATTTTTTTTGCCCAATTATAAAATTTACGAATTATATAAAACTTTTTCATTTTAACAAATTAACATTATTAGCGTTAATTGAATTATGTCATTTTGTTATTATCAAAATAAAAAAATTTTCATTTTTGACCATCCAAGAGAACTGATAAATAAAACAAAACATGAGGGGAATGGTTAATGAGATAAATTATGAAGTGCAAGTAATGTATGTTGGAGAAAGTGAACAAATTATGTGGGTGAATGGGATATGAGTGAAGAGGTTGTGAAATTGGTTTTAAATTATTGTGATAACTGCTAAACATATATGTGAAATATATTAAATGTCTTAAAACTATAAGATATCAAATTTTAGTAGTTGACGTAGTTAAAAATAGGGTTTGGTTTTAATGATATAGATGATGAATAAAATCAATAATGAGGAAAATGATTGATAAGAAAAGTTCTTTGTGGTATCAAATTATTGTTAAAATTGCGAAACATTCACGTGGAATATATTAAATACCTTAAAATCACAAGACATCAAATTTTAGTAGTTATGATAACTAAAAATAGGATTTTGCTTTAATAATATAAATTAAATACCTTATTTTTTATGTAGCATTTGATGTATCTTTTTTATTTCATACAACTAATGAAGGAATCCAGCATAATTAATGAAAAAGTGGTTAGAATTTTATGTAGTTAATTCAAACAAGTGGTTAGAATGGCCATGATTAATAGAATTTTGTGTAATAGGAATATTAGCAAGCAAAGTTTCAAAGTTGTTTGTTTGATTTAATTCCATTTGGTGTCAAACGATTTTTTAAGATACTCATGAGGATGTAATGGAAAATTTTAACTTCATGACAAGGATGAAAGTCCAATTTTTCTCGCATACCTCTTAAAGCACGATAGGCCATACACTCAAACCATCCTAGCGTCACCATAACTTTACATCCTTATGCAAGAAAGTTGCATATACGACAGCTGGACAAACAATTACATCAAATAACATGTCATATAATTACCATATACTATAAGTTGTTACAACATATAATATCCTATTGGTGCTTGTAAATAATCTTTCTACATTTTGACTATAACGTGGATTTATTCCATAAAACTTCAAATATTACAAATCATATCTTTACCTCTCCCCTTAACTTTAATAGATTGATGAACAATCTCTAAATATTTAAAATAACACCTAAACTTTAATTTTGTTACTGAAACACCCCTTAAATTTATTAAAGTGTATTTTAAGACATCTTAAACCTTGATCATGGTGTATCTTTTTTTTTTCCCCTTAAAACTAAAAAAGAAATATTGTTTATATTATTAATTTATTAAAGTTTATAAGGATTATTTGTAATATTTAAAAGTTTAAAGGTAAATATTCTCTTACATCAAAGTTTAAAGGGATAACCTGTAGTTTCCCCAAATTTTTATAAATTATGTTTATGTGTGTGTATATCAATTTAGTTATTTTCTATTCTCTTCTTCAGTTTAAAACCTTTTGAACTAGCAAGGAAAAAGGGAAGAAACAAACTTATTGATACTTGATCTTTGTTTAGTGACAAAAGACCAGCAAAAGATAAGACAAAGAAGCTAATGTTTAAGTTAAAAGTATTGCAGGATCAACATAACAGCAAGTGAGAGAGAGAGTATAAAGTGATAAGGTTTTGTATTATCCTCACTATGAAGGGGTGAGGTAGTACTTATAGAGAGACAATAAGGCTGGATAAGGAAAGCAATAACTATTCTAAGATCTCGTCTTTAACCCTACATGTTGTGGAGGGTATCGTGGGGAATTATTAACTATTGACTTGCCTTATCTACTAGGCTTTCCTACCGATCTTCATTTGAAGCATAAGCTCAACTTAGCCGACTTGGATTTGAGCTAGACGACTTGGGCTTGGGTTGGCCGACTTGGGCTTAAAGGCTTACATTTTGGACAAGTCATCAATGTCATTATGATAGAAGTAGGATTAGAAGCTACGTCCAAAATAGCCTAGTAACAAAACTAAATTAAGAAATTAGAAATTTCATTTGTTGTTTGAAGTATTTGATTTCTAAGACTCATCCCTACTTAGATTGAGTGAGGGCCGACTGCAAACTATGAAGTGACCTATCATTCCATGGCCTATGAACCAACCCAATGAGCCAATTTAGAATCGGCAATGAAACCATGAATTGATGGTTTCGCAACTGATTCGAGACTAATTCAGCCCATTTCGTTGATCTACCCTACCACTCTTAGATGCCATATCCCTTTTGTGAGCTCATACTTATTCCCATCCACTTGCAATGGCCACCTGCTGGTAAAATAGTTATCATACCATCGTACCAACGCTAGACGTGTGGATCCTGTAGCTTAAGCCCTAGAAGTCGGTACGTCAATCACCTTGGATGCAGATGGCTCGGCCTTCATTCATTCAGCTTGCATAAACAAAGCAGTAGCACTGCCCCCACCTCGAGCGAGACACACATGCAAGTGTCGGTAAAATAGTTACTAACACTTTTCTTTCCTTTTCTTCCCCCTATTTCCATGCAAATTTACATGTTTTTGCTTGTATAGTTTACGACATGCATTCATTTTATTGTGACCTTAGAGCAGTTTGACGTATTATCAGTTTTCTACTTCTACAAAATAATGCATCGAATCTGTTACCAACGTTACTTGTATTTGCATTTTTATTTAAATTATTTAATGTTAGTTGATATAATTGATCAGTTGTATTTTGGAGTAGAAAATTCAAAAGAGAAAATCAATTACCAGTGTAACAGTTGAAATCTCACATCCCAAAAGGTTGTTTACCACTTCACACGAGATGCCAATTTGAATCCAATATAATTAAGAACACGATTATAGAGATAAAACATGAAACTAATGTGAAACACAATATTTTACATTATAAAAAATATATTATGATAAAAACAAATACGATTGTAAATTGTAATATAAACTGATTATTTACAATCTATATACAACTTCGTTGCATTTTTTGTAATGATAAAAATTACAAAGGAAAAAAGAAAAGAAAATACGAAAAGCGAGTGGCCAACATGCATTGCCACCTCTATTGAGAATTTGAGACAAAGGTTGTGCCTCGTGTTAGAAGGGACGCAACAATTTCAAATTTTCACATTTACTTGTGAAACGCAAGGGGAAAGAAATTTTCGAGATGAATGCGCTACAACTACCTATACTTTCGGATTTTAATTAGCATTTAAATTTTTCTTTTTTTGCGTTTCATTATATATACTTTGAATTTATTTGTAATTTAGTGAAAATTGACACACTAAATTACTAATTGGATCGAAAGTATAAATACTAAACTGCAACCAAATTAAAAGTTTAAATATGAAATGGTAATTAAAAAGAGAAAACTAAGAGATACTTGTCGTGCTTTTAATCGTCCTTAAGGTGTAAACTTCACATTAGCTAGCTATCTTACAAATGGAATGTCAGATATGAACTCATAGGTATATTATTTTACCGTATTTCATCAAATACGCTAAAGGATATGAGAAGTACGAAAATTTGATTTTCGTGCATATAGTAATTTTTTTTTTTTTTTTAGTGATCCTGACATGTACTACTTATTAAATAATGAGAATGGAACTCTAAACGTAGAAATTACTGGAAAATTTATATGTTAAATTCATGTACTGGATAAGAGGAGACCACTATGCCAAGATATGGCGCAGCAAATCGTTGAGGGGCGCATTGCATGCATTAACACCCAGCACATGTTTCCACTTTCCATCGTTTTGTTAATTTTTTTTTTTTTCTTGTTTCGTTTTCTTTTTCCTTCTCCAACTAGATGTCCCATAAATGCTGAGGTGCTATAGCAGTTGCAAAGCACCATCCAGTTAGGGTTGTACATTGAATTAAATTCACCTTTCATTGTCTTTTTATTTTCTTGTCTTTTTAATTTTTATAGGCGCATATTCTAGTATGAGTAACACTATCCAAATTATTAAATTAACCATATCCATGTAGATATTTCCTCTATTATTATTAAGAAATGGTGAATTAGGGATATACTTTCAAAAATTATCGGGAAAATTGCATAAAATCCTTATAAACTTTAACTTTGGTATAGATTGTTTCTTTAAACTTTTAAAGTGTGATTTTTTATTCATAAATTTTCATAAATTAGCAAATAATTTCTTAAGTTGAGAATAACCCTTAAACTTTGATTTTGATATATAAATACTCCTTAAACTATATGCTATTTAAGAGATATTTATATACCGAAATCAAAATTTATGAAGTATTTATATATTGAAATTAAAGTTTAAAGGTTGTTTATATACTAAAATCAAAGTTAAAAGAGATTATAGGGGTTATTTACTAATTTATGAAAGTTTAGAGACAAAAAACCATAATTTGAAAATTTATGAGAAAAATCTATACTAGAGTCAAAGTTTAGGAGGTTTTTATGCATTTTCTCCAAAACTATCAAAATCATAAAATCCTACAATTCTAAAATGCTGCACCTACATCTCTTAAAAAATGTTAGAATCAAAATTTTTCTCTTCTAAACAATAGGAAGTCAATATTTTGCCTAAACATGCATTATAATTTCTTTTTTTTTTTTTTTTAACCTATCATTGACTCGGGGGTCTCTTTTTACGTTTAGTTAAAACTTCCTTGGTCAATATAATTTCACTGTAAACGCATTCTTTAAATGGTAGAAGTATGGTACTTTAAAACCTTGGAAGTCCTTCGACAATAGTGTGCCCTTGTAATTTACCCAAAAGAAAGTTGAATAATGATCAAAATATAGTGTATGGATAAGTTAATTTCTGTATCTTTTATTATTATTGACACCTTTCATATGAATGATAGTATATAATAAATGCACTCAAAATCAATAATTTATACAATGTCATTTATTGAAGTGCGAAAATGTGTGTGTGTGTGTCTCTCTCTCTCTTTTGGCCAAAGGGCCAAGGCCATGTGATAAAGAGACGGAATTCTCACGGAATGATATGGGAGTGAATGAACTCCATTTGAGGGCCTTACGAACCTTCTCTCATATATCGCCCTCAATAATGTGTGAAAGGGGACCGTGGGGTCCAAATTATGGAGACTACCTTTCTTCACCATCTGCAGCTTTTATGCACGAAACCCCCCACCCACACCATTAACATCCTAGTCATCAAGATATTACTCCCACCAAAGATAAAGATAGATCTCTTGTATTTATCCGTGTAGGAGATAGATCACTTCCTGCAGGCAAAAAGTAAATGGAATAAAAGTATTTACGATCTCACCGTGTGCTGTATTGCAAAACCAATTAGTCATATCAACCTTTCGTCATCCTTTTGCCTAGCAAATCTTCAAACTGCCATCTTTTTTTTTTTTTTCAGTAGGATCCACTTTTATTGTATATACACCCAAAAAATAAAAAAGAAAAGTATATGCTATTTTGTATAGAAAAGTTAGAGTGCTATATGTAATGGTATATGAATACTAGGTAATATTTTTATATTTAGGTTTCCTTTATACTCGATGTATCTAATTATTAAAAGTTGAGATTAAAACATCTATATAACATTACAACTAAACAAAATAGTTTTTTCTATCACCAGTCAATTCGGTCAATGAGCTACCTTAAGCCCAACTTTCTATAATTGTAGGCCTTTCATTTTCATAAGTTTTCTATTACTCGACGATGTAATCATATTTGTACCATATTCAAATTTTCGATCTTAATTTTATTTAGTGTATAGAGATATAAATATATAGAGCACAATTGAGACTAGATGTGGAAAGATTATAAATTGTTCCTATACTATGGCAATTAAAATGTGGTCAAATTTCTACATTACATTATATATGACAAAATTTCCCCTTAATTAGGATGTCCATACTTGTTGGAGAGCAAGTATATATAGAAGTAGAATTTCATTATTAGTTACCTTTCAATACATAACGTGATAATCAATATCCACCTATATGGTATGATTGTGCTGATATGACCAACAAAAAAAAATTAATAATAATAAATAAATAGTACAAAGGTTATCAACATAAAGAAAGATTGGATGCTAAAGTGCATGATGTGGAAGTATTGTTATATTTCTGTTGGCCTTCTATTATATTTCTATTTCTATATTACTTTTGGTTACACATCAGCACATGACTTGGCATTTGTACAAATATATATATGCTCAAGTCTTTTGTATAGTATAGTAATTAAGAAGAGAAAGTAAATACACTACTCGATATTTTCTTTCTCTATTTTCTCTATGTTTCTCTCGAAACTTCGATATTGTTCTTCTTTCTAAAGTCGCGAAGGACATCTTGGTGAAGGTAGATTGAAACTTCACATAGTATCAAAGCGGCATTGACATTTGTAAGTTTTTTTTTTTTTTTACAAGACTCTTTTCATTTCTTCTGCCATTTAGGAAAATGAACAATCAATTAGGATTAGCATAAGGATTACAACTAGATCATATGAAGGAAGATATGTTGTTTTGTCTGGTTCCAATCATCCTAGGATGATGATTGGAAATATTATCTTCAATGGAACCAATTTTCTTACATGGAGTAGATCTATCAAGTTAGGTTTCGGTGCCAAAGTCAAGTTAAGGTTTATAGATGATAGTATACCGAAGCTTGAACCTAATTCTCCCGATGTGAATAAGTGGATTGGGAATGATTATATGATATGTTGTTGGATTTTAAATTCAATGACTTCAAAGTTAGCATAGAATTACCTTTATACACAATTTGCTTGGGAATTGTGGGTTAAAGTTACTGAGCAGTATGGTCAGAGTAATGCTTTGCATCTTTTTTCATATTCAATATGAGTTAAGTAACATCAAACAAGCAAATAAGTCTATTAATATATACTATAATAAGCTTAGACGAAGCTGGGATGAGTTGAGTACTCTTAATAGTTATCCTACTTGTGATTGTGGTGTTCTAGTTAATTGTACTTGTCGTATGAGGGAAAGGATTCAGCAATTTGGATCATATGGTCGGTTGATATAATTTTTTATAAGATTAAATGAGGGTTATGAGCCGGTATGCAATCATATCCTTTTGATGGAACCTTTGCCCTTAGTTAATAGGGCATACTATCTTGTACAGCAAGTAGAAAAGCAGAAATTGTTGACTATACCTCTATCTGATAATAATGGCTTATGCAAGTGCGTCTCTTTCATTACATCATTCATTCACTTATTTTAGTTTAAGGAATAATAAATGTAGTTCTTAGATTGTTGATATTGGTGCTTTTGATCATATAACACCATTCAAACCTTTGTAGTGTAATATACAAACACTATCCCAACCCATTTCAGTGACCTTACCAAATGGACAATTTAAGACCATCCAACGTATAGGATCTGTGTACATAAATGAAGACTTAACCCTTTACAATGTACTATATGTATCAGACTTCAAATATAATTTGTTGTCTATACATCGCATTATTAGAGACAACCATTTAGTTGCTAAGATTGATTCTACTCATTTTATTTTCCAGGACCTTCAAAATAAACATATTGCTTTAGTTAAGGTGTATGATGGATTGTATATTTTGTTTGCATAAAATAGCTTAGGTTTTTCTACTGATTTTGGTTCTTTTATTAGTCATTCTTATAATAAAAGTTCAGACATACATGTGTTACATTCTAGGCTTAGACATTTGTCTTTCTCCAAGCTTAAATAACTCATTGATTGTAAACATTTGGACTCTTCCAAATTTCCTTATGACACTTGTTTTCAAGCTAAACTCCATCAATTGCCATTTGAAAGAAGCAATAATCATTCAACAAAGCCTTTTGCTTTGTTGCAAATTGATATTTGGAGATCATATTCATATTCTTCTTTATTTGGAGCTAAGTATTTTCTCATAATTTTAGATGATTGTACTTGTTCTATATGGACATAGTTGATGAATAATAAATCTCAAGTGGTTGTTTACTTTGATAGATTTTTGCAAATGATCGACAATTAATTTGCAACAAAGCCAAAGGCTATCAAATCTGACAATGGCTCAAAATTTCTTTCTTTTAGCTGTCAAACACTTTTCCATCAATTAGGAATAATACACCAAACATCTACTCCTTAGCAAAATGGCCAAGTGGAATGCAAACACCATCATCTTATTGAAACAGCTAGAGCCCTTCCTTTGCATGCTAACCTACCTAAAGAATTTTAGAGGGAATGTGTTCTCACTGCTACTTAGCTTATCAATTTGATGCCCATATCCAAATTAGCGTACAAGTCTCCTTATGAGCTTTTACATAAACAGAAGCCTAATCTCACTCATTAGAGAACTATGCGATGCTTATGTTACATTATTGATCATTCTAAACACAAGGACAAATTTGATCCAAAGGGAATTAGATGTGTCTTCCTAGGATACACATTTGGTAAAAAGGGTTATAAAGTGTTTGATATAGAATCAAGACAAATAAAATTGAGTAAAGATGTTATATTTTGTGAGGATACTTTTCCTTTTAAGGAAATTGCTCCTTCTATCTATCAATCTACTCTTCATCATTCATCTACAGTCCCCTTATATCCTTCAATAGCCACTGATGAGTTGTCTTTATCATGTCCTGATAACATTGTTCATGACTGTTCTAAAGGTAGTACTTCTGGTCATATTCCTTTAGATCCATTTGTCCTTACTACACCACCTTTGCGTAAATCTACTTATATTAAAAAACAACCTGCTTGGCTCGAGGATCATGTTCATTCATTTCATGCACACTAATATGAAGTATCACTTAGTACGTGTACCATACTACATCCACTTTGTGATATACACACATTTTCATCCTTCCTACCAATTATACTTCTTCATAGGCATAAGTTTTAGCAATAAAAGAACCTTTTTCTTATTCTCAAGCATCTAAAATACCTGAATGAGTTGATGCTATAAATAAAGAGATTGAAGCATTAGAGTTGAACGACACTTGGGAAGTTATTGATTTGCCTTAAGACAAAATTAAGTCAAAGGGTATACACAATTAGAAGGGGTTGACTATTATGACACATTCTCTCCTATTGCTAAGCTAAGTACCATACAAATTTTAATAGCTTTAGCAATTGCATGTAATTAGCCTCTTTTTCAAGTAGATATTAATAATGCATTTTTGCATGGCTTTTTGGATGAGGAAATATGCATGCTGCCACCTCTAGGTTATTCTAAAGCTGGTCTTAGTAAGGTTTGTCGTCTTAAGTGTTCTCTGTATGGCTTAAAACAAGCCTTTAGGCAATGGAATTATGAGATTTCCCAATTCTTATATAAACTTAGCTTTCTTCAATTAGTCAGTGATCTTTCTCTTTTTACTCTTCAAATTGATAGCGTTTTTCTAGTTGTGTTATTGTATGTTGATGATATGCTTCTATCTAGTACTTGTGTTGATTCCATTACTAATTTGAAGTGAGCTTTACATGATCAATTTACCATTAAAGATCTTGGAGTTGCTCCTTTTTTTTTTTTTTTTGGCCTTAAATTGTGTAAGATTGATATTAGCATGTTTCATAACTACTGAAAGTTTATTCTTGATCTTCTGGATGACATTGGTCTCATTAGGTGTTGTCCAGTTTCTTTACCGTTGCCATTTGGGTTGATTTTACACAAGGATTAGGGTGATGTTTTGGATGATCCTCTTTTTTATCGTCGCATTGCTGGGCACCTTTTATACTTAACCTTGATGAGACTAGATATTAGTTTTGCTGTCAACAAACTTAATCAATTTGTTTCTACTCTTCATCTGCCTCATATGTAAGCTACACTTCATTTACTTAAATATCTCAAGGGCAGTTTTGGTCTTGGTCTTTATTATTCTAAGAGTAATCCTCTTACTCATTATTGCTATACTGATGTTGATTGGGCTTCTTTTTCCTATGATCGCAAGTCTATTTCCGATTATTGTATCATGTTAGGTAATGCACTAGTCCTTTGGAAGTCTAAAAAACAGTCTATTGTTAGTACCCCTTCCAATGAAGCTGAATATCGAAGCATGGCTACTGTTGTGAAGGATTCAACAAAATGACACAATAGGTGGATTCAATAATGACTCAAGCAAGTTCCTAGCATTCGGTTTTAGTAAAGCTGTAAGAAACAACCACTAGCAACCGTTACTTAGGGCATCATAGGATAAGATTGTACTTGAGATAAATCACATGTCTTGTAGTTAAAAAATGTGAATTAAGACATCTAACCTTGTATAATACATCTACATAAGTAGAACATAGTTGTAGAGGTGTGAACAAATTAGAGTGTCATTAAAAGGGTTCTTAAAAACGTAGTAGAGAACTCATTCTACCTACATGAAATTAATGCTTGAAAAGATGCATGTGTTAACTTAGTTGATTAACTGTAAGTGTGATGTTTAAGTGGGCAATAATGAGGTAACCGTGCATCTATTATCTAATAAAATGTCGATGGACTAGATAAGGAGCAAAGCCCCTATGATATTAAACTGTGAGCATAATGACTGGGTATGCAAAAGGTTTAAACAATTATATATTTTAACGTTTAAGGAAGTAAAGTTTTTAAACTTGTAGTTCTACCTGTAATTATTAAAGGGACTATAGAATCAAAACATAAGAACATAAATCTCTATATTTTATGTAAAATAGCTTTTATAAACTATAAATATGCTTATAATGGTCTAAAAAACTTAAAATATGTAATGAAAAATGAAAAAAGAAAATTAAGTACATTTTACATAGAAAAAAAGCTCTTAGTAATCTAACAAACACAAATGATGGGCTTGTGTAAGCCCATCTGTATTTCTTTTTTATTTCTTAGCCTATTTGACTCAAATAAGTAAAATTAATAATTTCAGTTAAAAACAAAAGTTTACACTAAGTTAACATGTAGAATCATAATGATCTTATACCCAATTTAATTTGAGAAATTCTCCTAAAATCATAAATTTGTAGGATCATACATGTTCAAATTACAATTTTGACAACCATATGAAGAGGTGGTAAACTTAATGAACTTGTGAAAAGAGAAGCCTAGAGGAGTATAAGTGACACTAAACTTAAGAAAGAAATGAAGAACCTCAACATCCTTAAAAAAAAAATAAAAAGAACAAAAAATTTTGGAAGAAAAGGCAAACAAAGTGAGAATGAAATGGATGCAATCTATGTAATAAAGGAGAAATAGAGCATCATATCCTTAGAGTTGAACAAACATGGATATGTTAGTCTTATTCAAAGTGAAACCTAAGTTTAAAAAGATGATTGCCAACCCAAACAATTCAATATTAGAGAGCTTATTTAAGGCTGCAAAGAGTTCTTTAGGTTTATATACACAATGGGGGTACTTTAGAAGTGAGGAATAAGTCAGAGATGTTTTGAGGGGAGGGTTTCAAATGATCAAGGGGACTAAGATGTTACTAATAAGGGAACATGTTACCGAATGTAATATATAAAAAGATTATATGCTTGTGCATAATGTAACTTAGTAATGATATGATTTTAATTCCTATTCTACATTACCATTAAAATTATGTAAATTTCATATGTTGATAACTATATGAACTAAAATGAAAACAAATAAATAAAGTTCTTATTAATTAACAATTGCCATACCCCATAAGCTAAAAGTGTGATACCCACATGTGGTTTTTATTACACCTAAGGTTACATAAGGCATTGTGGTATCACAAACTCGTTACTCTTTCCTATATAACCCCTCTACCTTAATACCTAAAACAAACAACTCCAATGTAAGGTTAGTCTTGTAGCTTATCAAGTTGCTTAACCAAAATTACATACACGACACATGTTTCTATATTTAATCTAATGCCATAATCAAAATACGAGACCAACACAGATTTTCATGTTCATATCTTTCTTATCTAGTTAAGCGATTCAAATATTAATTAATGAACCCAAATTCTTAATCAATTAACCTTATCCTGGTAAATTGTCCATAGTTGACATACAATGCCACATAATAGGACAAAGCACTCTAGTGAAAATTGCTTTATTTTTTTTTTTTTCCATTCCTTTTAGCCTAAACCTAGGATTCTAACCATTAATAGTCATTCCCAAACCTTCTTTCTAAATGGTTAACAACCTCTAACTTATTTTTTCATGAATTGTAGTTGACGATTCCATATAGTATACTAACTCTTAAAAGCCATTTCATGAACCTATATAACTTTCCATAAGTTTAAAAACGTGTTTATTCAAATTGTTTCATATTAGTGTCCCAGCTTGGGACTCTAGTTGGATCTTAGTATTTGTATATAGATATTATTATATAACATTTTCTTAAATATCTAAGTTACTTAATTTTATCTCAATCTTTTCAATAATGCTATAATACAAACGTTGTCACAACAATCCCTAAGAGAACAGCAAGCTTATACGATGCTTTTTTAGTATTTAAGGTTATGCAAGTTATCGTAACATCACTAACTTGTTTGTCCTTCCCATATATTTTCTTTAGCTCGATACCTAGATTACATAATCCCTATAAAGAATTAAGTTAACAAGCTATTTAATAAATGATACATAACAACACACAATTCAGCAAGGAATCAAAAGGTGAAATAAAAAAAGGTTTCTATGGTTATATTTTTCTTATCTATACAAATGATTTAAACATAAAAAATAATCCAAATTCTTCAACCAATCAGTTGTATCTTATCCATCAATCTATAGCTTATGTGCCTTATCTCAAATTAGGAACAAACATTCAGTGAAATCACTTCACTTTAATATGTCCTAGCCTTTGATCTCAACCATCTATCATTTTCAACCCACTTACCTGAATAGTTAAAACCCTAGATCTTGCATTTCACTTTTCATGATTCTAATCCTTAGATGACTCTTATCAATTAATCCATAGCAACATATCCTATATTACATCAAGAATAGACGTTAAGTGAAATCGTTTCAGTTTAATAGACTAACTAGGAAAATGAGGTTCACAATTGATGGTTTTAACAATTCATTCATTCTTGGTAAATAATTTATTACCTTTGCACACTTCCTTACTTTAAGAAAAAGTGTTCAATGCAACTACTTTATTTTGATATTCTAACCATAATGTCTAGCTTAATGATAATTAATTCCATTTTACATTTAGCACATGATTAATCACAAGTACAATAGATGTTATAAAATATTGAAGTAAGCCTAATGAAACACATTACAAAGACAGGAATGACAAAATTGAAGGGGGCATCATTACTTACTGAAAAGATATTTAATTCATAATACCCAATTTTATAAAGAAATACGAAGACCAAAACCTAAATATGACAGTATGTGTTCCCTATCCCAATTAGATTGATCACTATTAGGTTTAGTTGATCTCAATCTTATTTATGTAACAAATAATTTTCTTTGGCAAATGAGGGAAAGAAAAGTAAGTTTCATCGCATAATATATGCTTGCATAAACCATCATTAGCTTTAAGCTAATAAATCAGTTGTGCATTATTGTAATTTGATTGCTAAGAAACTTTTTTATCTATATAGAGCTCACTATAGAAATGCACTATAATATTTATTTTTGTTAGTATTTTCTATTTAATAACAAAATTCAATGTTCTACTCTCTTTAAACAAATATTTTGCTAGAAGAAATGGAATTGATTCATTTTATCTGAGCATTTGAACATATATGCATTGAATACCTATATAAACAAATCAAATAAGAAGATGGTAACATATGGAATTAATGTAATCAAGATACTTCTTATTCACATACAAGGGAGTCAACATCACAATGAAAATCCTACAATGAGAATAAAATTTTGATACTTTAACTAAAATAATTACACATAGGGAAGTGAAATCATAACAAAATATGAAGATTAAAGTAAAAGCACAAAATTCACTTAAAAAACAACGGTCACTTAACACTGCTTTATGGAATAAACTTATTAAATTGAATACCCAATTATTAAACTAACTTCAAAGGCCATGCACCTTTATGGTATATTAACCTTGATGAATCATTCTTCAACTACTAAACAAGTTGGCTCTCTAAATAAGTGGTAAACAAGAATGATAGTGGATTTAAGTCTTTGATGTTGACACAATGGTTAGGCTTTGTGGAAAGATGTAGCAACATGGTGTGGAAGAGAGAAAATGTATGGGAAGTGTATGCAAGCAATCCCATGTAAGCAAGTGTTGGTGGAAAAAGAGGATGGTATAAACATGAAGGACTACAAAAAGGGGAGGAGTTACTAGACATGAGTTCAAACGTCTTAAGGTAAAGTAGTCAATGATTAAGCTAACAAACACTAAATGGCATTTTTCAACTATTTTGATTTAAAGTTTCTAATTATTATTGATAAAATATTTACTATCATGGATTTATAAACAAATACCGTATCTTTTATAATTCATATGGAACTTCACTTAACATAGGGTATCACAATCCCTTGTCCAATCGAGGGATTTTGACTACGGTGTTATTGAACTAGGTTACGTATTCTCATAGAGTTTCGCCCCTTGCTTTGTCTTATGAAATACAAAGACAATGTGTCTTTGGATGGGGGCTTACTCACCCTAAAGTAGATGCTGAACCTCCGCACCACTTCGTCAAAGGAGCCGATATAGTTCTTGAGTAAGTGGTTGAACCATGTCCAAGCTACTTTACTTTGAGTGCTCAAGAAAGCTTAGCATATTATGGAGTCCCCATGACCAAAAAGGTTCATGAGGGTATAGAAATGGAGGAGATAATCATCAGTAAGGGTGGGCGCAGCTCGGTTCAATATGGTTCGCCCGCTCTTACAGAACCACCAAACCGAATCAAACCTAATATAACAGTTCGTTTTTTTTTTAAAGTCAAATCTAACCATATAGTTCGGTTTGTAAATTTTTTGAACTAAATTAAAACTAGTTCAGTTCAGTTCGATTTATGGTTTAAACCATTTGTATTAAAGTTTCACTAAAAATTTTTATATCTAATAAATATAAAATTTCAAATAGAATTTACTCAACTTAATTTTAATAATTAATACAAAACTATGATAAAAAAAATAACAAAATATGAAAAATTTGATGAAATTTATAAAGATTGATTAAAAAAAATATAAAAAATACAAAATAATTGCATAAATTTTTTTTATTTAACTATAGTTCAAAATGGTACAGTTTAGTTCGCTTCTCCAAACCAAACCGCGAATTGTTTATATATAATTAAACCAAACTGTAAATCAAATGGTTCACAAAAAAATCGATTTTTTGGTTCGGTTTAACCCATAGTTCGCGGTTTTTTTGTTTACCCTTAATCATTAGGATTACCTGTGCTGTAGTATTAGCCCAAGGTTGGAAACTTACTATTAAAGGGCAACGCTTCATCTTAGATGCTCCTAATGAATGAGGTTTTGTTGTTGGCGACTAGCCTAGTGTCACTAGCTGCCTTGTTACCTTGCTACTCAGAAAGCTTTCTTATAATTGCACGGAGCTCATTAAGGTCAGCATCATCTACTGGATGAGCTCAACACACTGCAAAGTGCGCCGATACTCCATAGGAGTTGGCTACTTGCTCATCTACAAACCTTGCTGGCTATTGTTGCATTAAGGGATTGAGTTGTTGATCCTTACCATTTTGCTAGTGGTGGTTGTGGTTGTTCTACCAGTATTCGCATCAAAGGCTTCGAGGGGATAGGTTTGTATATTGTGCCTCTTGGTTTCCTTAAAGAGATTGTGGAGTAGCTCGTTTTGGGTAACAAACTCCTCAATTAGACACTTCGAGTACTTTAGATGCTCCTCTAGCATTTCCCTTAGGAGGGTTTAGTTCTTGGTAGGTTGGTTATTCGCCAACTAGTGGTTCTTAAGGTTGTTAACACAAGACATGGTAGTCAAAGGTGGTGTTTAGGAGATTGTTTAGGTAGAAACTTAGACCAGCTTTCCATAGACAATGCTAAATATTGTCTCAAGATCTTTGTAGGTTTGGATTTGAGTGAGATTGGGCTTTGTGCAAGTGTGTGAGTCTACATAAAAGAATATAGTGAGGGGTTACCAAGGGGTTGTCTAGTATAGTTACTCCAATACTTAAGTTAGTCAATACTCAAATAGTATGTAGGTTCAAGTGCGTAAAGTATTAAGTAGATTACTATTAGGTGTTGGCTTTATATTTATAAAAGGATAGAGTTGGCAGTTGGAGAGAGATTAATAAGCAAATTCACTTCTACAAGTGGTGGAGAATGGGACCATGGGCACAAGTATAGGACTTAGACGCTTGACTTAGTCCTTCAGCCTTGTCTAAAATTCTCTAGCTATTAAAGGCCTCTTGTAGCTAGATATGTCATATTCTAAGCCTGAGTCAAGATCGGTTTATCACAAGCTGTAAGACTCATCAAGTTGGGATGAGTTTAAGGAACTTATGTCTACAAGATTCTGTCAACAACATTCTTAAAGTCATTGATTACTTATCTAAGGTTGTTAAATTTTTTTTTTTTTTTTTACCCTTTATAGGTATAATTATATTATAAATGGAGATTTATTAAACTTAAAAATGATTGTATTGTATAATCATCTTTATGTGATTGGAGTGAAAGATTTTTGGAGACATACAACTTTTACAGAGTCATATAGCCTTCTTAATCGCTATATAAGAAAGTGCAGAATAAACTCACTTCTAGAACAATTAAAAATTTCCCGAAACACTCCCAAGCTGGCCGACAAACACGTTTTCCTCCTCTGTATTTACCATTTGAAGGTACGCCTCTCGAGTCTGGAGACTTTGTGGCAAAATTGGCGACCGCTGGATTTCAATCGTTGAAAAAATTAAAAAGTAAATAAATACATATGAAGAAAACAGCTCAGCATGGACTTTATAATGATGATATTATGACCACCGACTATTCGATCATTATGTTTTTTTTTTTTCTTTTTTATCTCTTCCGCAGCAATTTCCAAGGTAACATTTACAGACAAAAATTAACTTTAATATCGTAAATTTATACAGCTGGTTCTATTTACATAGAAGGAATAATTTTATTATTAAGAAAATACTGATATATTCGGAGCTAATAATAAAAAGTAGTAGACAAAAATGTCCGTGACGAACGGTCATTCGCTACCGGGCATAAGATAATAATAATAATTATTATTATTATTATTTTTTGCCCAAAAGATAATTATTAATTAATTGATGGATTTATAGTGACCTTTTAGGATTTGAAGAAGATATTTTCTTGTCTTGATAAGTGGCCCACATGGACAAATCAAAATTCCATGCGAGGTATTATAGAATAAATAAGTAACTTTTCTTTTCCATCCGAAAGATAAGCAATTTTGAAAAACAAAAGCTCCATCGATGAAAAACTATGGTTCTTTGTTTCGTCAAAATCTTTTTTAAAATGACTTTCCGGTGTTTGTTAAGGTTAAAACTTTAATATTGCCTGATGCTATCATTATAATTTAAGGATGGTAACATTGCTATTGGTTTTTTAAGAACAAATATCGATATAAGTACGAAATAACTGCGTATGGCCAATGGTAGGTCGATAGTAAGCCATCACAAAGAAAAAATACAAAGCAAAGAAGATGAGGCAAGGCTAGTTCAGAGGATTAGAACACGTGGTTACGGTCAGTGTTGGGGTCTCGATTCCCTCCTTGTCTACAATCAGCTCCCAAGGAGATGGACTTTGTTATGGAGGTATGATTGGGGAATTTGGGTGTGGGTCTTTGGTCAAAATGAAATGGCTTTTTTTTTTTATTTATTTATTATTAGGTTAAAAAATATATTTAAAAAATACCCATACTTTTTTTTTTTTAATTTCTCATCTCTCTTTCTCAACTAGACTTAGATCAAAATAGTGGAGTAAGTAAAAATATTAGTAGCATTGCAAAAATGTGTCCATCATTAATATGTTTGCTAGCATAATTTTGGTCTCTTGGATAGTCAATTTCTACTTTTGACAAGAGGAAATTATTTTTGTTATTTTCTATAATATATTTTAGGATTGTTTACCACCATTATTAGTGAGTAAACCACCTTTTCATTTTTTTTTATTTCAATCCTCCATGTTTATAGACATTTACAAACAAGTCTTCCATTAGTTTCTTGTAAGTTTTTTCATTAGTTGTGAGATGTAACACTATCTTATTAGTCCACATGTTTTTATTAAATATATAATAAAATATTTTAAAAAATAATAAAGTAATAAAAAATCAAAGAAAATTTTGGAAAGATTAAAAAATAGAAAAATAATTAAAAATATGTAATATCATTAAGAAAAATATATATGTATATATAACATAATTTAATCTATAAAAATTAAATAAAATTATAAAAAAGGAAAATTTAGTAAATACAAAAGGAAAAATCTAAAAAAATAAAAATATAAGAATTTAGCTACTTCAGAGTAAGGGATGAGCCAACAAAAGAGGTCGAGCAACCCCTTAGAGGTGGTTGTAGGCCACCCTTACTCTTGCGTAGCCGGATTTTGACCGGCTATGGCTTTTAGGTCACAACCCTCGTTATTAAGTAGACCACTCAACCGTTGAGGCAATCATTAGTAACCACCCACCATCCAACGAGGGTTATGCAACCCTCCCTTCCCTTTGGGCATGGTGACCAAACCACCCATGGCACTTCATTAGAAAGAAAAAAAAAAAAAAAAACAAAACAAAACCTAATTGAGTTGTGTGAATATACTAGGTTTTGCTTCAATTTTCTTTTCTTATTTTTATTTATTAAGGGCAACCACCTAATCAATAAAGTGGGTTGTAGTCTAAAAGCTATGGTTAGCTAAAATCAGGTTATCCAAGGGTAAGGGGTAGTTTAATGCCACATTTAAGGCCATGCGACTCTTCTTGATAGCTGTTGGTCACTTTTTACCTTAGGTTGTTGGATTTTTATTCTTTTATTTTCTACATTTCTTCTTCTTTTTTAATTTTTTATTAATTTTATTTATTTTTTAATTATATTATACTATATATATTACTTATTCATATTATAGATTTTTTGTTATTTTTATATTTTTCTTTTTTCACTTTTTCTTAATTTTTCTTTTAGTTTTTATTACTTCATTCAACTTTTAAATATTTTATATACTCTTTATTTAATTAAAATATATAGACCAATAAGATAGTGCCACTTGTTACGACTAATAAAAAAACTTATGACATACTAAATGAAGACTTGTTTATAAACTTTTATAAATGTGAAGGATTGAAATAAAAAAAAAAAATTTGAATTGTTTAGGACTTAAATAGAAAATATAGTAAATATTAGGGACTAAATTTATACTTTTCCATTTAAAAACCCCCCCACACACACACACATATATATATAAAATCTCTTCAAACTGCTATAATATTTAATAACCACAGAGTCTTTAAAAACTGATATAATCTCTTAAAATAACTACTATAACATTTAATAACTGCAAAGTTTTGATTATAGTTAGTAAAAATACATCCAAATAACGTTTTCCGCGCAATTCCGGAAACAAAGGTTGTTATTCCGGAAACACGGGTTGTTAACGCGTACGACCAGCTTCGGGGCCCTGTGAGACTCTAGCTTTAATTATTTCCTAAATCTGATCTTGGGTTTCTATAAAATTTTTTTATCATATGTACACTGCCCCAGTTAATGCCCATTAAACATTCATAGATTTTAAGTACGAGCCCACTCCCCACTCAGCACACAAGTATAAGAAGAGCTTCGTTTTGGTGTGAACCCGTAAATCGATAAAACTAAGACTTGGCAGTAGTTTTCGTCCATGCCAACACGTAGAATAACATAAATTAAGATTTTTCCTAGGCTGGCAAATAAATTTTATTTACCTTTACACTTAGAAAAGAAAAAAAATTGGGTTTAGGATCTACGTTTATCCATACATAAGTGGTAAGTACTAATAAAATTTTTATACACGATAATAAATAGAATAATTTCTAAAATAACTATCACTTGTGTTGTACATATACTATGTAAGGTAAAAAATTTATTAATCTTTACTCAAAATATATATATAACATATGATACATATAATATCTAATAAATCTTTTTTTGATCTAATGAATTTCATTAATAAAAATTTTTTTATTGCTTAAAAGATATACATATATGCAATTCATATTATTCCTTTATATTTTAAATTTGGGTAAATTGTATAAACCACTTCTAAAAACTTTGAAAATTATGCAAACTGTTCTTTTTTCTTTTTTTCACTAGCCTACTACCCATAAAATAAGCTTGTTTAAACATTTCACACATGTCTAATGAGGAAAAAAAAAAGGGGACCCATGCTTGTTGTGGGGGTGGTAAATGTCGTCATTTCAAAAAGCTAAGAGCACAAGCAATATTTAAAGTTTTCAAGAGTGGTAACACAATTTACCCATTAAATCATGACCTTAAGACATAGTTATCGTAATTACTAATCTGGTTTTATGTGTTGTACTTATTTGTTTTTATATTTTTATCTAACCTTTTGTTACTAGTTGCTATGTTTAGAAACCTAAGATTTAAATACAACAAATAAGTATCATTCTTTTATTTGATGTTCCATTAATGGATGCATCAAAATAAATGTTAAGAGTCTAAAGAAAAAAAATTTTCACATTTTCAAATTTTGATTTTTTACTTTATGAAAAAAGTGAATACATGATAAGATTAAAAAAAATTCTTTATATAGTATCTATCAAGTAGTCCGTATGAGTATCCATTCACAATTTTCTTAATAAAAATCTGACAATTATGTTTTACTTATTTTTGAAAGAGATATAGATAAGAATTATAGTTTGCATTGTGAGGAATATCCATGACAGCCCATTAATTCTATAGAACAAATCTCAAAAGCAATTAGGAAGGACATCCAACGTAAGGTACCCTTAAAATATAGGGCAGGGCGTGTAACGTGCCAAAAGGCCATGATCATTTTACTTGAAGAAGAAAACACATAAACAAACTGAGACAGAAACAAAAATAAAGAAAGCATATGGATGAAAGAGTTAACAAAGGAAAATACTTAATAGATATCTAAGGCACTTACCAAGAAATTAAATGATCAACATTAAAACGAATGTTACGTTTTATAAAATCTTTTTAAGAGTTCAGAAGTATTTCGAGCAACCGTTCACCCGAATATGAGTTAAATCAACACAGAGAAAGAAAGTGGTCTCCAACCAACGCCAACCTTCTTACATGGTCCACCACGTTATAATCTTCTCTCTCTCTCTCTCTCAGTTTCCTCCTTTATATTCATCTGCCCACACTCTTCTAAGCTTAGGGCTCAAACACACACAAAAAGCAAAAGAGTCCTTAAAACCTCTCTCTCTCTCTCTCTCTCTCTCTCTCTCTCTCTCTCTTTCTCTTCTCATTATTGGTTCTCCATTCAATAAGAATGGCATCACCACCAGATACAAGTAAAACCGCCAAACTAGATCGCTACAACAGCTACATCCGCAAAGTAAACAGCACGAAGCTCCTAAACGCCTCCTCAAAGCTCCTCTTCCGAGCCACCCTCCTCATAGCACTCCTACTCGTCTTCTTCTTCACCTTAAACTACCCTCCACTCTCCGATAATCCCCACCACCTCCACACTCACCACAACTTCCTATCCTCCTCCTTGCTCTCCTCCTCCGCTTCGGGTGTCGGTGGCGCGGCGTGGGAGAAGCAAGTGCGGCACTCCACCACTCCCCGCCGTGGTAACGGGTTAGCCGTCCTCGTCACGGGGGCAGCTGGGTTTGTGGGCACGCACTGCTCCCTAGCGCTCAAGAAGCGTGGGGATGGTGTTCTGGGACTTGACAACTTTAACGACTACTATGATCCGTCGCTAAAACGTGCGAGACAGTCGTTGCTAACGAAACATCAGATTTTCATCGTGGAAGGGGACCTTAATGATGGTCCATTGCTCACCAAGCTCTTCGATGTCGTGCCTTTCACGCACGTTCTCCATCTTGCCGCACAGGCTGGCGTGAGGTATCATATGCTTCCCATAGTTAATAACCTCTTCTCTCTTGCTTCACGTGAAATTCATATTTATGGTGAATAAATTAAATTACCAAGCTTTTGTTCATTCGACAAGGCATTAGATCATTTTGTTGTACAACTAATTTTTTTTGAAGTTTTATTAATAAATAAATTGATGAGATTATATCAAGATTTGGTGTATGCTTAGTAACACGATTTAGATCTCTTATCACCTTCACTTTTATAACCACATTTAAATTATCAAATGGAATGGCAAGGTAGCAATCCTAGCTATGAAATGATAAATTTGTGGGATTAGTCTAATTCTAATGAATTTTTTTGTTGCAATATTCACCAATGATTTATTTAATTTCCTTTTTTTTTTTTTTTCTAACGTAGAACATTAACTTGAAATGTTAATAGTACATAGTTGCAATTTGTATTATGAGCAAGTGAAAAAAAAAAAAAAAGGTTGAAATTTTTGTAAGATCAGCTTTAACTGAATTCCTGGGGGGATATTCACTCAGTTTAGATGGATTTAAGGTATTATAACGTTTTGAATTTTATAAGCACGATAAATTGAAATTATTACGTTTCAATTAGACATTATTCATTTTCCTACTTTTATCAGCAAATAGGAAGTGAATTTCACCGTAAAATTATTAACAAAAATTAAGTAATTAATGAATAATTCAACACCTAAGAGTTTCTAAACAATCTTGTGGAATACCAAATTAAACATAATTGTATGGAATTAAGTTTATTTAAGTAGATTTATGATGTAGATTAAGTCTACTTCAAAAGTTGCTAATTTTTGATGATCACATGTGTGCTTGACTAGGTACGCTATGAAGAACCCGCAATCTTACATTAGCTCCAACATTGCTGGATTTGTAAACCTACTAGAAGTTGCAAAGAACGCGAATCCTCAGCCGTCGATCGTGTGGGCATCATCAAGTTCAGTCTATGGTCTCAACACAGAGAATCCATTCTCTGAGAACCACAGAACCGACCAGCCCGCAAGTCTATATGCCGCTACTAAAAAAGCCGGAGAGGAAATTGCCCATACTTATAACCACATTTACGGTCTTTCCCTAACCGGTTTACGATTTTTCACTGTCTACGGTCCGTGGGGTAGACCGGACATGGCCTACTTTTTTTTCAGCAAGGACATTTTACAAGGCAAGCCGATTGACATATACCAGACGCAGGATGAAAAAGAAGTGGCGCGTGATTTCACCTACATCGATGATGTCGTCAAAGGGTGTCTTGGTGCGTTGGATACGGCAAAGAAGAGCACCGGAAGCGGCGGAAAGAAGAAAGGACCGGCTCAATTGCGGGTTTATAATCTGGGAAACACGTCGCCGGTTCCCGTAGGGCGACTAGTGTCGATACTGGAAGGGTTGCTAGGGACCAAAGCCAAGAAGCACGTAATTAAAATGCCTAGAAACGGGGACGTGCCTTTCACGCACGCGAACGTGAGCTTGGCGTACAGGGATTTTGGGTATAAACCGACCACGGATCTGGCTACCGGTTTAAGGAAGTTTGTTAAGTGGTATCTTAGTTATTATGGGATCCAGTCAAGGGTAAAAAAGGGAAGTGAGGACACAGAAGAATCGAATTAACAGCATGGCAAATGGGGCAAAAAGTGTAAAGGCAAAGCCAATCATACCATACTATCACATGGTGGTTTTCCACATGTTACTTTTTTTCTACTTTATTATTTTTTTTTCTCCTTCTAGTAAATTAAAATCAAATTTCTGTTTTTTAAATGTTCTCAATTTCTTTTCAATGATCGATTACAACGGGAATGGAAGATACAAATTTATTCCGTTCCTATGTTGTGATCGTGTTCCTGTCATGTCCACGTGCTTTGTATCATATAGATATAGATTCATCATAGGAGAACATAAAATTGTAGATCTGTTTTAAGATTGTAATAATATGTTGGATCTGCTAAGAAAGAAGAAAGCAGATCAACCGTTTGATTTATGTGTAAAACAGAAATATGATTGAACAACAATGTTAACATCAAGATTCTTCTTGAAACTTGTCTATTTTCGTTATCTCTATATTTATTATTATATTGGAATTATTTAATTATTATTTTTGAATTTTTTGGTTGTTTTTTCGGGCTATGATCAGATTTTGCTTTCTTGACCGGTACAAGTGGGATGCAAGATGCTTCGTAATCAATTCAATTGAAAGTGATGTAGGGTAGGGCTTGTCTGTAACATTTATTAGATTCCTAAAAGCGAAAAACCCCATAGTCAAAGTGAGTCACCTGATAATATGCGGATTGTACCTTACAAATCCATTTAACAATTAGTGCATCATCTTCATTCTTTTAGTCTTTTTTTTTTTTTTTCTTTTTTCTTTTTAGTTTGGTGGCCTCCGTTCAAATCACAACATAAGTCTGGACATGCTCTGATGATCACTTAGAAAAATATTTACAAATTATTTAAATACCACGCTGATCATGTAATTAGGCCGTTAGATGATGTATATTGCGTTTCTTGAATGAATGAATTCTACGTTTTTATTGGGAAAAAAAAGAAGAAGAAGAGAAACTAGTAACAGGGAAAATATACAGAAAAAAAAATGCTTCATGTTTACTTTTTTTTTTTCAATCATACATATTTTCCTTTTCTATTTGCGCCATTTATCACCTGTGTTAAAATTTGAGTCCATCTTTAACACATGGCAGCTTATTATTTATCTCCAATAATTAATTTAACATAATAATAATAATAACAATAATATTTAGATAAGTAATGTAATAAAATAATACAAAATGTTGGAACAAAAAAATCAAAGCCGCTATTAGCAGGGGCCGTAAGAGGTTATTAGTTAGTTGAACAAACCCCAACGGTTATATTTTATTTTTTGCGCCCTTTTTGTTACTTTTATTATTAAATTCTTATATTATAAAATTAAATATATCTAGTATTATTATTCATTAAATTAATTACTATGAACTAATTAAAAAGTAACACATATTACAGATGGATAGAAAGTTTAATTGAGTTGATAAAAGTTCTCTCTTATAAAGAGTAAAAAACATTGAGCACTCTAATAAGAAAAATGTTAGGTATCACAATAGAAAAATATATAAATGTCAAGAAATTTTCTTCTTTTTTTTTTACCATTGCCAAAATAAAAAGTTGTATTATTATTAATAGAACCATAGAAACCTAGCAGTAAAAAGGATAGATACGCCTAAGCAAAGATATTATGTCTAATATAAAGGTATAACCAAGGGATGCATACTTTTAACTTGGTTAATTAGGAGTACATAAGTTTAACCCACCGTGTGATCAACCAAGTAAACATTCACAAAACTATAATAATGTATGCTTTAAGTTCAAGTTTGTAGCCTTATAACAAAAAATTGGTCCATAAGTTTATTGAAAGGTAATAGAACTTAAATCATGTCAAATTCTATGAAACATAAAAGTATATAACGTCTAAATCTGTTCACTATATATATCTTCTTAGTCTGGATCTCCAATCATCCTCTAATTAATCTAGCTCGCTAATTTGTAATCAATCTTCCAAATGAAAATGATTCTTTGAAATATACAATTCCAAAAAAGAGTGAACTGTAAAACCTATTAAATAACTTGAACCATTTTAGTTTAAGTGATAAAATGCATAATCCAAAAGTCATCTTATCTTGATTTATTGACCTGTGTTAGGTCATTACTCGTTAGTCTGTTGTATTGATACCTAGCTGACGAGGGTATCTTGTCTAATGCTTCTTTTTTATATCTTTGCCCATAATTAACTGTTAAGTTACTGGCCACTAAATTGATGAAGAATTTTTACAAAATTTGCTTTCTGACTAGTGAATTATCGGCCACTCCATCTAAGGATTCCACCTTATTCCCAAACCTAGTGGTTCAGTTGATTAGTACTCCTATAGGCTTATCTTACATACAAATTTTGGGGGTCCTAAGTCCTGCATCCACCAAAAACATTTCTTCCTCTAAGCATAAAACTTCATGATAGTTAAAACTCAACTACTTATTGTAGTTAGCCCTTACTGCCATTAGTAAAGTAGTGCAATTGGAATAAATGGCTCAATTATCCGACTCCACTTTACTTCACAAGTTAAATAAGCTAGTCCATTATGTCTTGTTTAATAAATGATCTAGAAATTCAAACTGAATTTGTCCTACCATGAGTTGGTGTTAAACGGGCTAATTTACCAACCCTTTTGATCCATATATAGTTCAAGATCTCACTTCTTTTGTATCAAAAGATAACAAATGGGAAAAGAGTGAAGGAATCGATTCCCAATAGCATTTTACATATAAATATGTTGGATTATCATGATCTAATAATAGACCAAAAGCTGAGAAATCTCTCTCAAAATTGAGAGAAAGATATGATCTTTTACCTTTCCTTAGTAAAGGCTAGGAAAAATCAAATAAGTTTGGTTTAAAATCTTAGTGCCTAACTCTTGGGAGACATCAAATAAAATTCGAATGATGCAAAGATGATTAACATGGCCTGATGCGAGGATGACATGCACAAACTGAGAAATGATCCAAAATCTTAATGCCTAACATTTACTATTAATCATTAGGAATCCATTTCCCCCGTCGATGCAATTATGATATAGCCTTCCCTCAAATATTCTTGGCTAAATATGGTAATCAATAGTCAAGATGAGTCATTCTTTTGATAAATCCTTCCATAGCTCCCTTTAAATTCAATCCTATGGAGAAATCCTCTATGTATATAAGTCTTTTGAGAAAGGTTGAGAAAGAAGAAGTTGATCCAATAATTACTAATCCAAAACCTTCCTATTAAATCTTTCTAAATCACCCCTAATTGAGGATCTAACTCTTTAGGTACTATCATTAGCTTGAGTCAATCAAGCATAAATTGTTGTTGAACCTAGCTCAAAATCTTGTAAATGCATTTTAGCCTTTTATGATTATATACTTATTATTCTTAACCTTGAATTGGCTTCTTACTTGTCCTTGATCTTCATTACATAATAAATCTAAATCAACTAATTTTTAGTATTTAAATGCAATATTATTGACACATACATGAGAAGCCAATTCTCATGAGACTGCGAAATTGACACCAAAGTTGGTCTACCAAGTTGGTTGAATTAAGGTTGGGTCGATTAAGGGTGGTTAACTGGTTTAAGTGACTACCTCAAGTTAGGACTGGCATTTAACCGACTTTACAATGATATTTTGTCTCACTTAGCAGTTTATTTTATTTTATTTAGTTTACTTAAATATCCTTCATATTATTTTAGTCTTTTTAAGAGTATTTTCATGTATATCAGTTTCCTCATTATCTATATTGTAGTTTTTTATGATATCATTTAGTACATAGTTGCTTTCTTAGATATTTCTTTTATTGTTAAGATTTCCTAGGTATTGTCATGAGCCAATTAATAGACCTTTATGTAATCAATTTCAATAAGATGGATTAGTTGAATTTGAGTTTTATTAATCCTTTACGTTGTTTGGATTTAATGGAATGGGTGTTCTAATTTCATGAATATTGAGATTGTTCTTTCTTCATTTAAATGAGTTCTTCTTGATCTAGTTTAGATCATGCTAACATTATTCATAATATCCATGAGTCATATTGAATTCCTTTTAATGCTCGTTAGATTTTTGTAAATTGTGCATAATATCAATCTACAATTTAATGACAAACTAGTATGGTTTCAATATTTATATATGAAATATCGAATACTGATTCTGTTCATATCCATTTTACTTTTCTTATTCATGAAAACATAAAAGCCATAAAAATTCCTTTTTTTTTTTTATCTACAACATATTAGAAATAGGGTAACAATTGATCTCTATCAGTTACACATTCTTTTAGAATTTTGTTTAAGAGAACACTTATGTCACATTTCGTATGTAAGAATAAGTTAAAGTAGAATAATTTAAAATGGGATGCAATGAAATCAAGAAGAAAATTACGATTCTGTGTTGTGTTTGGTAATGGCCATGGAATCATAATCTTGTTTTAGTATTTTGCTTCATTTGAGCATATTGGAGTGGAATGAGTATGAAATCATACCCGATAAATATATCACAATCTCTTGAAGATGCATAACTACATAATGTATGCATATACATATATATTATAAAATATAATTTAACATTAATGTAATATATCTAATATAAGAATATACATATATCACATGATATTATTTATTGTACATACTTCATCTAATATATAATATAACATGATGCATTTTACATATTGTAAAAAAATGTCTTAATACATGTTATAGAGATGTGTTATTTGGCATAGGGAAAAGTACATACTTCATCCTCAATGTTTCATAGTTTTTTTCATTTTAGTCCTGAACATTTTATTTTTTTATATTTGAGTCTTCAATATTTGCAAATGTTTGCAAATGATTCTTTTTATTAATGAAGTTAAGTTTTCCATTTATGTGTAACATGTGACTCGATCAAAATAGTCAAAATAAATTATTTTATTAAATAAGTACATAGTACATACATATTTGAGTAAATTATTAGAAAAACATAAAAATTACAAAAAAAAAATAGAAAATTTAAAAAAAAAGAAAATTAAATAAAAAGTAAGATGATAATATAAATATTTATTTAAGTTAATGAATAAAAAATTAAAAATTGGAAAAAGGAAAATATGGAAATTATAAAAGGAATGTAAGAGCCATTCCTAGCAATAACATAGCCTAAAAGGCCACCTTATGGCAATGGGTTGTGATCCATTTTTTAAAGTGGGTCATTTTGATCCATTGACTTATGGGAGGCTAACTAACACCTTAGGAAGGTTGTACAAACACCTCCTTGGCTCCTCCCTCGAAACATGCAACCAAAATTTTATAATAAAAAAATAAAGCCTTAAGTCTCATAGCCCATTGGTCATGTAAATCAAATGAATATTGCCATGTAGGATTTTAATCTTTGAAGTTTGTTCTTTTTCTTTTTCTTTTAATTTTTTAATAATTTACTTAAATTATATTTGTTATTATATTATTTAATTAAATTGATTATTTTAACCAATTAGATTATGCCACATGTCATTATATAATGGAAAAATTAACATCATTAACAAAAGGACTCATTTGTTAATGTTTTGGTAACTTTGAGGACTTGAATATAAAAATTAAAGGTATAAGACTGGAATAGAAGAACAATAAAACATTGAAGACTAAATTTATACTTTTTCTAATTTTATTTTAATTGTAATATATATGATGTATTTGTGCTATATAAAATAATATCTTTAAGTTATATTTAAACTAATATACATATACATATGTATATATTGAAATAATAGATAGCATATAATACATTATTTTTAGTTTTAATACATAATGTCGTGCATATATTATACATATATATTATATATTGTATAAAATATTATAATTATATCATAGTATTTAATGTGTACATATTTATGTACTATACATTATTATATTTATTGGTGATAATATATAATGATAGTATAGAAAACAATACTTACAAACACATGCTATAGATTTTTTTTTTGTATAAATGATTTAAAATATTAAATTTGTAATATATTTTAACATATGGCATGACATATATGAACTAATATATACAAATTAAAATAATGTGTAGCATGAAATGCAATTATAATTAATTTTAATACTACACAATATGTTATAATTATAACATCAACATGTATATATATATATATATATATATATATATTATATTACATTTAATAGCAATAAAAATATATTATTTATTGAGGTATGTAGATAAGCTTATTATAACTTGTACACTATAATGTCATTCTCAATTAGGTAGCTAGGTTCCAAGACGAGCATTAATGTTACATCATAGATTTCTAGTACAATTTTTTTGAACTTGCTCTTATAGTATAAGATACGAGAATGACATCATTATATACTATAGCTACCCTAAAACTTGTATTTTAAGGGATATGGAGTATAGGTTCCAAGTAGCCATATACAGTTTATAAAAATTATTAAATAATAATTCTAAATGCAAAGAAATACTATATTTCTAACTTCTAAGCTCTACTAAAATAAAAAATATATATGTATATAGGGTATAAATTAAGGCTATCTTCTATAAGAAATCTATATAACTTTGTGCTTCATTTTTTACACATCTAGTTTGTCTTCTTTTTACATTTCTATTTTCTACCTATCTTGTCTCATTTTTCACTTGTTATCAATCTTATACTATACCTTATATGTTTTACAAGCATTTATGTTTTAGGGTATTACAAAGTAGGTTCTAGTTTCAAAATTTTAGAACTTGTACCCAAAGAGTACGATATGTGTAGGCTCTTACCCTACCTATCCTATGCATACTCTCCCTTACTATTTATGTATATAAAAAAATACTTAATAGATATGTACTACAGATTTTTTTTGTATGAATGCTTAAAAAATAAATGTAAAGTGTTGTTCGGTTTCTTCAAAAAAGCTTAAATTCTTTGTACAAGCTCCGAACCTTTTTCTCTTAAACATATATTTTTGTTCAAAAACCTTCCTAACCATTTTTGAAAGCTTTCTAACAACTTAAATTACCATTCTACCCTTGACTAAGCTTAATTTAACAATTTTTACTAGTTTTGAAATTTTATTTTGAACGATATTTTAACTAATTTTAATAAAATATTACCTCATTTTGAAAAATCTAATATAATATTTAATGTTTTTCAAGCTAAACTCTTTCCAAATCTTTCTCATGCAAGTGTTTTACTACTTTAATCTTACTAAAACTCAATCTTTTCTTAGTATAGCAACCTATAGAAGGTTAAATGGATTTAAACCCTAGGATGCCTTAGTTAGTGTTAAGATAAACAAGTGGGGATTTACTTAAAGCCTATATTAGATTAACTTGAATGGAGGGTTAAGAGACTTTAAGGTTTGAATTCTCAGGTTCTTCGACTTAGGTTCCCTAGTCATTATGGTTCAACCCTTACAGTTGACCTTAGTCTATCTAAGTACGTAGTGCTTAGTTGTTGTCTATGCTTATTAAGACTTAGTAAGTAAATTAGACTAACTTATATTAGGCCTCATTAAACTTGGTTGTTAGTTATTGTTGACCTGTTCGCTCTAGAGGCTCGCAATGATAGGTCCCTAAACAAATAACTACTGATCATATATGAGGATCTTTTAGTGAACTTGTATATGAGACAACACAGCAAGAAATCTAGGTTTCAAGGACTTTGGATTTTATGTGCAAAGAACTCAAAGGAAAACTTATATATTATATCTAACTATATATGTAGATAAAGATCATCACGTAATAAGGTCATGAGCACCCCTTTATTGGTTGTGAGACATTCATTTTGATAAAAATGTTTATGGATGGAATGGCTCACCTATGAGACATTCATTTTGTAGAATACTTGGAGATGTGTTATCAATGTTTTGTTGACAATTATACATGTGATTTTAGATGTTGTAATTGATTTTAGAGGTTTAACGTATTCTTGAATAGTAATGACATGTAGTAAGTTGTGGTGTCCTTAGGTTATGAAGTGTTACACTATTGCTCTTGCTCAAGTTTAAATTAACTCAACACTTTTCTAGGCATGCCTAAGTTGTATAGGTACTTAAAATGCCAATATGACTTATCGACAAGTTGATACCTTATTCGTTGGCCAAGGCTTCAACCACAACACATTCATTATCTCATGCTCAAACTTAAAAGTTAAGTGAATGTTACAAGGCATCCTTCGATATTATGACAGATGACCCAAGCACCAAGGACAGAGTGGACTATACTTGAGATTAGCTTCCACTCTTCAACCAAGCATTTGCACAACTATGACAAATAACAACTCTTCCTCGAATAACTTAGAGGCTTGCCTTGAGTTACCTTTGGGGTGGGCAAGTGTTAGGACTATATTCTGCCTGTGACCCCCAAGTCCATGACAAGCCTACAGCCCACACACCAAAGGAAGGAAGGCAAGAAGAGCTATGGTTAAATATGGCAACTAATAACCTTCCTAAGATCTTTTCCATAATCTACTCCATGCCAACTGAAGATTTGGGGATTCATAGGAAAGTCTCCTAATTGCCACAACAAGTCTCTCCATGCCAATAAATATACGAAACCCTAGAGGTAAGGGGATCAAGAACCTTAGTTCCCAGACAAATACCGTTGGTGTTATTCTTGACGATACTCTCGTATATCCTTTATTGACTTTAGTATTAGAGTACACACACCAAGATACCTCCAATGCCCTATAGCACACCTTTGTTCCTTATTCCTTATGTAAGCAAGATTCTCACACATCAATCCACATTTAAGCCTAAGTCTACCCCCATCGAGAAAGCACCAATATAGCATCTAGTTACTACTTTGGTGTATGATTATTAAAGTTTGAGCACTTAGTTGTCATGCTTCTTAATCTTCACTTAGTTTACCTTGGTTGACCCACATATCTACCTAAGGTCGATTATTACAAACTTATAGGGTTTCTCCCCATGTATGGTTCTTCTCTCAATTTCTAACTATTTATTCTATCATAATTCAATTTCTAGCTAACTCATCCATTAATAAATTAAAAATAACTCATTTTTGTTCATAGAACTCTTAATTCATCTATCTTAATTTCAGGAGACCTTTGTGTTCTATATCTAATCAATGGACGTCACAACTCATCTTCCAATATAAAGGAGAAAGGTTTTAAGTATAATTTGTAATTACTAGGTAAGAAACATATGTCGAATATAAGTAGTGCGTTGAAATAAGTCCTAAGTTCCTAGTTCGGTGTCTGTTGGTATAGTACAACTTTTGACTTCAGCAAATCCACACAACCTTTTTTGACATGGTGTGATTAACTTATCACATTTTATTGTGCCTTAATATATGATGATGAAGAAAAGCTATCCTACATAATGCTTAATCATAGTCTAAATAGCCACCTAGTAATGCAAAGACATTAGGAAGTATATTTCCACGAGAATTTCGGACCATATTTTAAACTTTTGAACGATATTTAAAATTTATCTTAGATTTTATAATCAAGCGGTATGAGTATTGATTTTTTAACGAGATATATTGATCTTAATTCTCCCTTTTCCCACAAGTTACACTATACCGTAGTTGGGGAAAAAAAAGTTACGTTCAAAATTGATTGTATGGATATGTTTTCAAGATTTTTTATAATATATATATGAAGTAGAGTAAGGTCAAAGCATGCATATATAGGGCATGCTGCGACTGCTTCTTCTTCTTGTGGTTTTTTTTTGGCTTTATCAATATTATGACTCATCTGCTTTGAAGATTGATATTTCAAAAATAATCTAAAGAAGAGATAATTATGAGGGATAATGAAACTTAGAAGATGAAGATTCATAATTTTTAAAGATAGACGGTTTAAGAATAAGAGTTGATTATCTAAAAACGAAAACTTTAGTTGGTCCAGTGGAAAACGGGGGAAAAAAGTGGACAATTAAGCCTGTTTCCATGGGATTAATTAGTTTTCTTGTTTTGTGATAATTACATGTTTTGGGTATCTTTCTTTTCCCTAAATACCTGGATTTATACGGGTGCAAAAACGATAAAAGTAATTAAAAAAAAATTAGACGAAACAAAAAAGATCCATAAACTGATGCAAAACGCCAAATATAGGTACTACTCTTTTATCTGGCATGTAGAACTTCAATTTCTTAACGAGGACTCATGTTTATAAATTGAAAAGAGGTACTTATCTCAATATTACATATAATTCAGAAAGTGAAAGTTTATACATAATTTAAAGGTGAAGAATGGTATTTGATACTCTCGGTTTTCATTTTTTAGTTTCTCTCAATTTAAGAATCAATTTATTGAGATTATTTAGATTTTCTTTTAAAAAACAATATAACATTATTGTAGCGTTATCTATTTTATTGTAATTTTAATAATTGATAAAAGGATAAGTCTAAGGAAATTAAAAGATGTTAAATTTAGCGATGCAAATGCATTAAGCAAGGAAACACAAGTTTGGTTTCAGATTTGAATGCCCAACAGTTTTAAACAAATTACAAGGGACCCATTTCCCTTGTCACGGCGATAATGATGATACATGCACCAAATTCCTCCAATTTGGTTATTGATTATTTTTTTAATGTTGGACTTCGCCATCCTTCTAACATTCTTAGCTAAAATTGGAACATAAATTATTCGCAGGTGTCCTTTTTACTATTGTGTTTCTGATTTAGGCTGCCATCACTTTATCACGTCCATAACCACTCTAGCTTTGGAGCATTATTAGACTAGCTAGGCTAATGTGGGAGGGGTTTTCTTTAAGTGTCTTACACTCCAATTTCTTCTTTTGCTAATAATTAAAACCTGTCATGTCCTCTACGGGATCGATTGCTATTTTAATTTTTAAACATGGAAAATGTTGTTCTGGGAGCTGAAAAATTGCTCCGAAATGCACCGCGAAATGATTTAGCAATGTCTTACTCAGCCAATTGCTTTTCTATGTTTGCCAGGTTTAATAATTTGGTTCTACATGCTGTTTCGGTCCACCGTATTGAGGTTAAATTTCGGTTTTTTATCGTAACCTTTCACTATGCATATATATATATTTGGGGTAACTTAAAATTCTAATAGATTTTTCACTTCACTACCAAAGTTTGAATTAGCAATTTCAGTAGACAATCAGAAATTTTTAACGTAGCAATGCTGCCTGTACTATTTCCGTCAATAGTCGTCTATCCAGTTGGATTTTTGAACCAATAATGGACCTATACGTGTCACAAGCATTTATTTTAATGACCAAATTTCACCTCGAAAACTTTAGTTGGGCACTAGTGACTTAAAAATTCAAGTAGCTAACTAAAATACCTGCCAGAGTTCAGATATTAAGTACAATAATATACCTATATACTTATGTGAATTGCAAAATTTCTCTTTAATTCATAACTTGTATGACATTATTTCAAAGTACCCTAAAGAATAATCGAAGCTATCTTATAGTATAAGATTATGGATGAGGGATCCAATAGCATTGGTCACATACATGTAACATATATCTCACACTACATGTGGTCTCAGAAGAGTGATGTGGAATGATATAGAAATGATGACTTAGATAGGAAGGGATGAGGAGGAGGAGTAGGTAGTTTGGAGGAGCTCATATACAATAATGATAAGTAGATGAGTTATAGAGCCTCAAACCTACTATTTTAATGAGAGGCAACATATGTTCTTCGCTCTAAACTCTTTTCAATCTTTTTAAGGCAGCAACTTAATAGCACAATGTTACTTCTCATAATTTTTTAAGTTCTTTTACTGAGGAAGAGCCCTAGAGTATTTATAAAGCTAGGTTGTCGATGGTATCCATTGGATTCTATTGTCAATCGATAGTCTAGATAAATCCTTCTATCAATGGATTTCTTAATAGACTTTTGTTAAATTCAAGCCTATTAAGAGCCTCTCTAAAAATACGAGTTTCTTTAAGAAAAGTTGCTAGCAGATAGGTTAGTCTAATTTCTAGCAACCTGTCAAATTATGTTAAGTTGTCTTAAATATATGGATTTAACTCTCTAGATTTTATTACTTTAACCTAAAAAGTTAAGTTCAGATCATTGCAAGTTTAAAACCCTAAATGTCCAATTTAGCCTCTCAAAGTTATATAAACTCATGGATTCAATATATCCATACTTTAATGTAACATATGTTTGATTTATTTATTTTTTTCAATTGAATTGGTATGTAATAAATGTAACATATGCTTTTGGAACAATTAGGGGCTAAGATACGAAACTAAATGAGTTCTAAGTTTGAGCAAATTGAGTTGTTTTTCTTTTTCCCCCTCCATTAAATTATATCAACTAATGCAAATTTATCTTCACCTAGCTAGCCTGACTCAAAACTTATGCTTAGCCCCCTCTTAGTTAATCTTGTGAGATAATCAAATTATATATTTAAGTAATGTTTAATTGTTAAAACTGGATATAATAAAAAAAGTCATGATAGTACAAATATAAAGAGTATAGGATAGTACAATATTACTATATCATATTTAATTTACATTGTACAAGATTGAATTTTTGTAATGTTTCTTATTTAGTATGCATAAGTATTGGACTTAATATTGTATTTTAATATTTATATCCTTAATATTGTCTAATATTTATTTCATCATATTTTTATATTATTTAAAAAGTACAAATTTTAATGATTTCTAATATATATCTTCAATATTATATAATATTTATTTAATTATATTATTATCAGTACTTATATTTTTATCTAGTGAAATCAACCTTTGTATTATATTTTAGATAACATAAATTTTGATAATTTTATTCAGTCCTTTAAGCTCTTTTTTGTCTAGTAACTAAGTTTAAATCGTAAACCAAATATTAGACAAAAAATTTTGTCCAATCCTATTTTGTCATATAAATTTTGCGCTATCAAACGATATAATAGAAATCAAAATTAAACTCAAGTAGTTAATTGGATAACCGAAGCTTTAAACTTGGTTTTGCTACTATAAACCTCGCATAATATCAAGTCAAACTTGATCATATAGGATTAATTATAAATAATAAACATATTTAAGCTTTCACCTTTATTTCCTTTGCTAATCCATATTATTAATTTTTTCAAGCACACAACCTTAGTTCCTTCGTGAAAAATATTACCCTACTAATAAAAGAAGAAGAGCCAAGATTATGTACATAGTATACCATAGCGGTACTATTTTTCCTATCCCTATATAATGGTGGAATACTACGGAGATGAAGCTCAGATTATACAACTAAAAAAGTAGTAACAATACAAGTTAGCCACAATAAAAAAAAAAAAAAAGGGAAGATATGTAAGTGTAACTAAAAGAAAAGTTAATCAACTAGGTTAGCAAGGTGAAAATGCGTAAAAACTCAAGATGTATAACTGAAATATATAAGTAGAATAAATCGGAAATGTGAAAACGTGTGCAAATTCAGGTTTTTTTTTTTTTTTTATCATGTTATTTACCTAATTCATTTTGCTAACTTAACTTTTTTAATACTCATTGTGAATAATCTGTTCAACTGGCAGGTGAAAGAATTGACCTGCACCTGCATTGGTTCCTAAGCTACATATGACATCGTGTCTTTGGATTATAATAACAAATTAAAGGCCTGGCTTATTGTCTTCAAATGATATATAGAACACCCAAAAGAAAATATATAGTGATATCATCTGAGCAAAAAAATAAAGAGAAAATAAAAAATCGAGATTGGCCTGCCCAAAGTAAATTAACAAAAAGTCAAATTTTATAAATACTAGAGATAGAATTAGAGATTATTACATTGATTCATTTTAGTCCTCCCATGTTCTTATCTATCTCCTCAATTTTCCACGTGGAGGTTTAAAATTATCTTGAGGAACTATAAATTAATATATTTCATTTCATTTCTCATTATTTAGAAAAGAAAATAAATATAAAAATAAGGGTAAACTACAAATAAATTTTGTTATTCTTAAATATTATTGATAAATTATCTTAAATGTGAGAAGGGTTGATGAATGGGTTTTGGAATGAATCAAACTAACCAATACAATTCTAGTTACCTACATAACAAATACGAGTGAGTGAAATCAAAATAGTTAATTAACATGATCATTTTGATATCTAAATTAATATTTAGGGAATTCAAGTATACGGAGAAGCAGAGTTTTAGGGCCTCATGGGGTGAACTTACTCTAAGGTGAAGTTGTGTAGGTATTTATAGACAATGTTTCGGGCCTCGGCGATCTTGGGGTTTATAACGTAGGGCAACAACCCATCCTGAGTTACCTATTGGGAGGCTTGGGGTTAGTATGATCTTCCAATGACAAGAGGGAATAATTGCTTTGGACTTTGTGGCTATCATCTCATATTTAATGCTTCATGAGCATTGCACAGTTGGAGCCACATGGGTGCTCGTCATGGAGCCTAAGCTGTCACGCCACGTTTGATGAGTTATACGGGTCATATGGGTTGCCACGTGGGTTCCCCTCGTGGATTGTGAGGGCATCCCCAATCGAGGGCATCGAGCTAATTTCTTTGGGGTGGTTCATCAGGTGAGCCTTGGCTCAGCTTAGGTTGAGCTCGGTCCTAGCAAGTCGACCTTTACACTACGAGTTAAGGAGATTGTCCTTGGGGCCCATATCCGAAATCGACTGTAAACACACCTCAGTATATTTGATCTACGTGTCTCAGTTTTTTATTTTTTGGGAATATACGATTAGACCTTAAAATATGGGGGGAAAAAAGATCCTTTAATGCCCCTATAAATTTCCCTTGATTAAATTAACAAAAGATAAAATAACTAATATTTAATCTAAGAAAACATTAAGTACCATAAAATAAATTATAGGATTTCTCTCTCTCTCTCTCTTTTATTTCATGTTATTTTGTTTTGACTAATTCTTTTTGTTGTTTTATTATTGGTGAAACGGACATATAAGGGTTTGAAAAGCATTTTCTCAAAGATCTATGGGTTTAAATGCTCAATTTTAATAATAGGAAGACTATATGTACATAAAGCAAGTATAGATACCTTGAAAAAGACATTTATAATCTATAAAGAAAAAAATTACCACTTGCCATTTGGGTAATTTGTGAAAATGTATGTTTAGTCTAAATTTTTTAGTTGTACATTTTCTTATGATTAAATAGTACAGGATCGTCATCTCTTACAGTCGCTATATGACATGAGTACTTCCATGGAATTAGAGAAAAAAAAAATATTAAAAAAACACCAAACAGAACAAAAATGATGGCATGAAATGAAGAATAAGTCGGTGTCCATTATAATAAGCTCATGTACACCACAAATTTTCTGTAAAAAGATCAATCAAGGTCATCTCTTGAATTTCTCTTTTTCATTCTTTTATTTTATTTTTTACTTTTTGGCCAAATAATTCTTTTATGTTTAGATAATGGATTGATAGTATGTTTATCGTCTTCCAACCAATGGTTATAACAAGTTGTGGGACTCCGTACATCTAATTTGAAGTAAGTCGTGGATGAAAACGTATAACAAAATCCGTATAATTTTAATATGATAGTTTCTTGAAGTGACCTAGATATTGCGAAATGTAATTAACAAATATATAAATGAGTACAAAAGTTTGTCCCGGAAATAGATTTCTATCGTTTCAATTTTTCCTCACCTCGTTTCTCTCATGTCACGTTAGATATTAGATAATAGAATGGAATTAAAATTGGAATCATATATAAATTCATTCTTTTATTTAAAAATATTTAAAATAATAGAATGAAATGGAATATGAATAAAGTACATTTTTCAAAAATACAATTTTTATTAGATATTATAATTAGTTTGAAAATAAAACATGTAAATTTTAATCAATAATAATTAATGATACGGGAATGAAATTACCATTCCTCCTATCTTTTAAACGCTTTTTCAAGCATTGGAAAAGGGAGCGAAATCCAAAATAGCAATTCTAATCTTATCTATTTCTACAAACTAAACGTGATAGTAATTTTCAGATTAATTATTGAGATTATCTAAATTTTTTTAAAATCTTATAATATATTTATGAGTATTAATAATTTTTTTTATAATCTTAATTATTTATTATACGTATAGTATTAAGTAAGTAAATTCGTGAAAATCGAGAGAAAATAAATGAAAAAAATTTGTATCCCATGATATACTAGATGAGCGTGTGTTGCAATTCCAATTTGTATACCATGTGAGGAAGATAAGGCCAACAAATTAAAGATCAGATAGGTTAAAATATCGTGTGTCCAACAACCTGTGCATCATTATCGGACCCATGTCCTTTTCCAAGTGCAATTGTCGTTTGTACCGACACTTTTTTCAATTATATGCTTGCAAAAGGCTGTCTTCTGTCTTCCCCATTTTCCCACCTAAAATAGTAAGTTGGGGAATATTTTTACCTGAACAGCTGAACTGCACTGCCATAGACTATGCCAATACGTTTATCTTAGTCGAAATAACAGCTGCTTAATTCTCTCTCTCTCTCTCTCTCAATATATATATATATATGTGCACACACATTAAGTTTTACGTACCTATAACATTCCTAAACCATGATCTTTATGTATTTGTCCCTCTTAATTTCAAAATTCCGCAATCAGACCTCTAATTTCACAAATTACGGTGAGACCTCAATTTACCAGTATCCTTTTAAGATTATAAAATAACAATCAGCAACAAAAGAAAAAATCATAAATATTGAAAAAGAAAAAAATCTAGCATCATCCAATTGGGACCAGCTCAGATAGCAATAATCCACCAAAGTGGGTTAGGCTAGTACGAGATAGGTAATAATTAGGTCATATGATCATATACAGTAGTAGAACATATTGAAATAGGTGGCTCCTATATGTCGCCGAGCTTAATCCAAAAAGACCTCAAGTTCCCATCAATTGTGTTATTACATTTAATTTTTTAGTTTTATTTGCTTATTCATTATTTTCTGAAAGGCTAGAATTGTTAAATTGAGGTATATAAGTGCACAAACACCTTAGCGCATAATTTTTATGGTGAAATGTAAGTACACCATTTTATAGTTTGATTATGTCCACTTAACTTTTCAATTTTTAAATTTGAGCATTGGGACCTTTAAATCTTGAGAAACTGCGCTTTTAGATACCATTTTGTTTTTTTTTTTGTTTTTTATTCCAATAAAATAATAAAAGAATTCTAAGATAAAAAAATACATAAAAAATGAGAAAGAGAGAGAGATACCGTTTTGTTAGTTTGTAAGTTTGGAATATTTTAGTATACTTAATATCGTTTTCCCTTTTTTCCCTTATTATTATTATTATAATGAAGGAAAAAATGTATAATAATATTTTTTTTAAAGATTTTGATACTTGTACACTCAGTCCTAATGAAAGATGGCCTAGCATAGATAGAGCAAGTAAGTTTTTTTTTTTTTTACAATTTTTCCTACCTTACAAGTATTATAGTGGTGTTACTAATTATATGCTACTTTAAGCTTGTTCTCCATTAAATTTCTAACTTCGAGCTTGAGGTCCTTTTGAATGGTTACTTGAATGGGTTTAATATCAGCTAGATTAGACTAATCTCAGCTTCTACTCTATAGAGGAAGCTACAAATAATCATCTTAAATTTTGATATCTATGCAAATACTCTTTGAACTTACCAAATCTATTTTAATACCCTTAAAATTCTTATTAATTGGCAGTGGTAGAGGATGTTCATCCAAAAAAAAAAAAAAAAGATAAAGTCAAAGTTTAAGTGACATTAAAGTATATTTTGATAGGTTCTAGAGTATGTTGATTCTAAATCCTAAATTTCAAGTAATGATTTGTAATATTGTCTTTAGCTTATGCCAATTCTCCAATAATTTGCTCTAAACTCATTTTAACCCTCAAGTAAGTTGATTTGGGTGTGACTATATTCATGAATTCTTTAAGTCAAATATTAGTTTGCTTGAGTTGAATTCAATAAACTATTGATGAACTCGAAGAGCTGGCGACAAGAATTTGAAGGGACCTTTTGTAGTCTATATTTCCGTCCAGTTGCTGAAGGATATGATATGCCTAGGCCTGCAAAGGTTCGTATGTCCTTATGCTTGAGGCGTTGTGTATGAATTCCATATGGGATTCTTGCAGGCTGAACAGCCAGCTCGTAGTTTCGTGTAAAAGAACAGTTTGCCCAAAAAATAACAACGGTGACGATAAGTCGTACTCGTACGTACGTGGTTACATGTCGCTCCACGGAAAAAAATTAAATAAATAAAAATTGATTAGCCAAACAATGTGCATATGCTTATGCACACTGAAATTGTAATGAGTTTGGATAGATTTTCTACACCATGATTTTTAAATATATATATATATATATATATACCTCTGGTGGATGTTAATTTGATAAAATATATACATGGTTCCATAGTTGTTAGTGATGTCAATTTTAGAGTTTCGATAATAATTTAAAAGACATATGTATATTTTTAAAAGTTTTGATTATGTGAAATCACATTTCAAAAGTTTAGGACAGCATATATTTGCAACCGATTATTTTAAGATGTAAGGAAGATTATGATTCTTCATAGAATGTAAAAAGCAACTGAATCAAAATTGTATACCGATTGATACACAATTATAAAAATACGTCTGTCATTTTCTCTTGAATTTTCCTTTGAAAATAAGAGCTCCAAATGTCGGCATCACGGGCAATATTAGTCAATGAATATTTGTAATTTTAAATATGTATTTATCTGATTACAACTAGTATAAGGGATTTATTTTAAATGGCAAATCGTCTAATGCTCCATCCCATGCCATTAGGCTATGCTAACGTACCATTAGATATTAACTTTCTTCCCTTCTATCTAATTGTTTACTTTTGGGTCATGCCTATTGTTGTAAATTTAATGGAAAATGTATTTAAGTGTTCCACTCTCTGACACTAGCTTCTTCCCTTATTCATAAATTTAGAATTTCTTATGCACTCCGGGGGATGAATTGCTATTTTATCCGAGTTTGTCGAAGGCACAGATGCCTAATTCCTTGTCTTTTTTCTATATATGTACACATTAAATTGTATGTACCTATGACATCTTTAAGGTAGTTCTCCCTCTTAATTTCAAAAATGTATTCTCAGGCCTCTAAAAGTTAAAAGAAATTCCAATTATACCTTAATATACCAATATTCCTTTTGAAATAATAATAAACAAAATAAATAAATGAATAAAAGTTTGAAAAAGAAAAACTACTGTTGTCGGATAGGGTGGACAATAATCCACCACCCTAAGCAGTTGCTACCACCACCCAATATGTAATAATTAAATCACATGAGCAACACTCAAAAATAGAACATACTGTAATTGGTGGCCCACGAGAGCTAACCCCATTAGATGATCGCCAACCTCAGTTCAAAGACCTCCAGGTTCTTATCCATTGTGGCTTTCATTTTATTTTATTTGATTTTACACAAGGCCTTAATTGTCAAATTGGGGTGTGCAAAGTGCGCAAACACCTCAATGCATAATTTTTAATAAAATTGTAAATATAATTTGTTAACCTTTTAATCTTTAAAATGGAATGTTTCGATACTTAAATCTTGAGAAAATGTGCTTTTAAATCCCATGTTATTATATTTCCTTTTGATAAAATAACAAAAGATTTCAAAATTTCAAAAATGCATTAAAAAATTGTGTGCGAGAGAGAGAACTACTATTTTTTTTTTTTTTGGGTTTTTAGCTTGGAATATTTTATTATGCTTAATGATATTTTCCTTTTTACCTTTTTATTATTTTTGTGAAGGGCAGAAAGATAATATAGAGGTCTAACAATACATTTTTTAAGATTTCGAACATAAACACTCAGTTTTAGTGATATGAGGTTTAACATGACAACTTATCCTACCTAGTAAGTATTCTAGTTGAGCCAATTACATGCTAGTATTAAAGCGTGTTGTCCATAAAATTTCAAACTTCGAGCTGTTTAATTACTTGAATGAGTTTAATATCAACATGATTAGATTAATTTCGGCTCCATCTCCTATATCTAAATTTAGGGAAATTGTATAAAGTCATCCAGAACTTTAACATTGTTGCAGATACACCTCGAACTTATGAAATCTACTCTAATACCCTTTGAGTTCTTATATATTGGCATCAGTGAACGACTCTGCAATTTCATTAAGAAAAAAGGAATGTACTAAGATCAATGCTTAGGTGGTGTTAGTATACACCTTGATAAGTTCTTAAATACATCCATTTCGGGATAGAAGTTTTATGGAATATTGCACCATTCCCTTAACGTCAATGTTTCAATCTACTTTAAACTCAATTTAACCCTAAAATTGATTTGAGTTTAATTATATCATGAGATTCATCAAAACAAATACTAAAATAGTTGAGTTCAATTCAATGAACTATTCGATAAACTGGAATAGCTGGCGACTTGCACTTGAGAGGCACTCTCTAGTCTATGTCCATCTAGCTGCGAAAGGATGTACCTAAGCCTGCAGTTATATCTTGTAAGTAGATTTGAGAGCTTCCTGTTTTTAGGGTTAATGTAAAGAGAAAAGAGGATTAGGAATTGGGGTTTTGTTTAATCTCGTTCTAACTTTTTCTTTGGACCAAAATACCCCCCTTGATATTAGCAAATCACATACAATAATATCTTAATTTTATTAATAGTTTATTTTTAAGTCTTTTTATTACTCCGGGGCTTTACACTTTATGCACTTCTCCCTCTTAATTTCAAAAATGTATCCTATGACCTCTAAACATCGAAAAAAATTCCAGTTGGACTTTAATCTACCAATATCCCTTTTAAAATAATAAAATAAAAATAAATAATAAATAATTTAAAAAAGAAAAATTGTTGTCTTCAAATTGAGAGCAAATAGGATAGACAACAAGCCACCACCCTGAGTGAGTTGCCATCAGCCTTCATTAGATCATATGAGCAACAACATTCAAAAATAAAAGATATTGAAATAAGTGGCCCACCAGAGCTAACCCCACTAGATGATCGCTAACCTCAATTCAAAGTACCTTTGGGTTCTTATCCATTGTGTTTTACATTTAATTTTATTTTAATTTCCCACTAATTCCGGAGTATACAAGTGCGCAAACATCTCAAGGCATAATTTTTGATAAATTGTAAATATACATCGTTAGAATTTTTTTTTTTTTTCATATATGCTTCTAATCTTCAAAAATGGAAAGTTTAATCACTTAAATCTTTAGAAAATGATGGGGAGAACTCCCTATTTTGTTAGTTTTTAGATTGAGCTAGAGGTCGTTTGAATAGTTAATTACTTGAATGAGTCTAATATCAGCTTGATTGGACTAACTTCGGCTCCATCCCCTATATCTAAATTTGGCGAAATTGTAAATAGCCAATCCAAACTTTAACATCTTCCTGAAGGCACGTCAAACTTTTGAAATCTACTTTAACACCCTTTTAAGTTCTTAGCAATTGGTAGCGGTTAGAAGAGGGTGTGCAGTGTGGTTTAGTACAATTGGCATCCCTTTCAAACTTAATATAACAGTTTTTTTTTTTTTAAATCAAATATAACTATACGGTTTGATTCGTAAATATTTTAAATTTGATTAAAACTGGTTTAGTTCGATTCAATCAATGATTTGAATCGTTTATCTTAAATTTTTTGCCAATGTTTTTATCTCTAATAATATATTTTTTTTACCATTAAACTTTCATATATTTTTAATAAATTTTTTATACATTTATCATGCATAACAATACTTAATAAAAAGTTATATAAAATCTTAACAACCCAACTTGATTGGACGAAGATAAAAGACTCTATTCCAACGAACACCAAGAGAGAGAAATATAACTATCTATCAAAAAGCGATACAAAAAAGACCAAAAAGATACATGAAAAACTAGAAAAGAGATAAGAAACACATAAAGAACACCAAAATCGGACTCTTTATTTGAAAACATATAAAAAAATGATAATTTAAAAAGGAAAATTTTTAGATATAAAATTTTAGATAAAACTCGCTCAACTTAATTTTAACAATTGATCTATATATAAGATAAAGCAGAACACAAGATATGAAAAATTCCATGAAATCTATAAAGATTAATGGGGAAAAAAATGTATAAAATAATTACATGAATTTTTTTGTTTAACTAAACAATTCAATTCAGTTTAAAACGGTTCGGTTTGATTTGCTTTACTTTCTCGAATAGAACTACAAACCAAACAATTCGCAAAAAAATAAACAAAACTGATTTCTTCATTCGATTCAGTTCGATTCGTTCTTTGATCCGTAGTTTGTGATTTTTTTCCCAATCCTAATAGTAATACAGGATATCTACAATTTCCATTAAAAAAAGAAGGAATGTACTAAGGCCAGTACACTTTATTCCGAGATGAAAGTTTCAGTGAACTGATTTGCACCGTTCCCTTAAATTTATGTCAATACTCCAATTTACCCTAAACTTGATTTGAGTTTAATTATAACCATAAAATTCATCAAAACAAATACTAAAATAGACAAAGTTCAATTCAATAAATTCTTGGGTAAACTGGAATAGCTGTTGACATGCAATGGTGGCGGAAATCTCTAGTCTATTTCCGTCTAGTTGCAAAAGGATACATTCAAGATTATTAAACTCGCGATTCTAGCAAAAATGACTAATGGCTTTATAGAATTGGAATATAAAATCAAAATATAAAAAAATAAGTTTTTATAACTTATGTATAATAGTTTTCAAAAAATTATAGGTATGTTTATAATAGTTATAAAAAATTTAAAATATATGTCAGAAATAAATAAAAAATGGAGAAATTTAGTTTTTTTTTTAATAAAAAATATTTAATCTATAATCTAACATTCACATAATGAGGATAAGCATGATTGAAACTAATTTTTTTTCTATTATTTTGTTTGAAAAAAGTAATGAATGAAATAAAATCAAATATTTTAACTGATCTTGAGTTGTTAATAGTATAAATTTAAATATATGATTTTTTTTTTTTGTAAATTTTTCTATTAAAGCTGAAACTTAGATGAAGGCCATGAATATAAAGAAAAAAAAAAAAACTAAGAGAGGGAGAAAGAGGGAAAAAATTGAAATAAGATAGGGAAAATGATTTAACACTTTAATAGTAGAAAGCTAATTATATCTTTTTATTTTTAGCCCATTTAATTCATATAAGTAAAATGATAAATTCAGTTAAAAATATAAGTTTCTATCAAGTTTGACACATAAAATTGATTTAAAATACAAGTTTTTATGAAAAAATAATTTTATATACAAATTAACTCAAAATAATATCTTAAAATCGTAAACTCGTAGAATTATATAGGTAAAATCGTGATTTTAATAATTATAGGTATACCAAGACCAACAATTGATCTTGTATCTTTGTATGAAATCCGCAGTGATGATAAGTCTTACTCGTACATATGGGACTCCAAGTCGGTCGATGAAAAAATTAAATAACTAAAAATTGACTTGCCAAACAATGTGCATATGCACACCGAAATTGTAATGAGTTTTCATAAATTTTCTGCACTATAATTTTTAAAAATATAGGCATAAACTTCACATGGTGATTAATACGATAGCCATTGTCAAAAGCACTATACAAACGATGATTTTAGAATTTTGGTGATAATTTAAAAGGTATATTTATATTTCTCAAAGTTTTGGTGAACAAAAGTTCTTTTTGTGATTCTTCGTGGGATGTCATGTCCAAACATTCAAGCTTGCTGAAAAGGACTGAATCAAAATTTATTACTGGTTGATACGCAATGAAAAATATACAGGCAACATTAGTCGATGGATATTTGTAATTTTAAATGTATTTATCTTATTGTTGCTAGTACATGGTATCACATCTCAAACGGAAAAAATCGTAACAGTCTTGCCATATAGACTAACCTAACATAAAAATTAACCTCATAATTGCTATTATAGATATAATTTACATAAGTTATGCTAACTATACCAGCTTGAAGCATCCAGTTTAACACTTGTCGGCAATCAAACCTATGGTATTATTTTTTAAAAATATATATGTTCAAAACAACATGTTATCTAATAATACGACAGTAATTATAATATAAGTATTTCATATATATAGTTATAATTTGCACTAAGAGTTCATAAGAATCATAAGTTTTAAAGTTTATTTACAATAAGATAGAAAACTAATAGACGTCTTAGAGAATTCCTAATTAGTTTCCTCAAAACCAAAAAGAAAAATAAAAAGTACAGATTTAGTGAATTTTTTTTTCTTACTTTCCTAACCAATTACGCACTAACTTAAGGGTGATAATATCTATACATCATGAACTTTCACTCGTCACCTGTAAAATAATATAGGGATGTGAGCAGAACTAGCTCAATAAACGAAATGGAGTCAGAAGAGTATCATACAATCACAAATAAGATTATTAATTATAATGAAATATAATGTAATCAATCACTTAGAACATCCCACAATGTTATTTACAGAAATTACATCTGCTCTAACCCAGATTCAAGATTTTATTATGACTTAAAATCAAACTAAACCTACGCTTGTACAATAGAGAGCACTCTTCTCCTATAACTACCTTTAAACTACGGCCCTTACCTTTGTCATAACCTTCTCACTTATCCCTTAATTTGACTAAAGATAAGAAAATGACCATTTCAGTTATTTTCATTAAAGAGAGTCGGTATTTGGTTTGACACTCTTATTTGCTTCCCATAACAGTTGCTATGCATGTCCAATTAAGTTAGAGATTAGATCACTATTAGTTTCATTTTGGGGTAGCTAGATAAGTTCACACAAAACAAAACTATGATATCATGCAGAATGACATGCTAAGGAGTTCAACTCTTATCACAAATAGAATACTAATCACACATATGATATGTGCATAGACAACTAATTTACAACTACAACCAAATGTATTCTTAAGCCTCTAGATACAATAAGCAGTATTAATGCTCATTGTAGTAAGCCCGTATTGTCGATGTTCTACTCAGTAAGAAACCTTATATGTATATAAAACTCAAATTTAGTTTTCGTAAAAGTTATGAAAATATTAGGGTTTTATCTACTCTTTATATCATTATAAAGTTATATATATATATATATATATATTATGATATCCCATAAATTAGCAATCTAAACACGAATATCTAAGTATTAGAACAAAGCCTTATCCTTATATGACTAGGTTTAATAGTTGATCTAGCGTATCTAAGAAAGTAAACTAATTAGGATAGAAACTTACAAGAAACATGATAACCCTAATCAAGAAATTATCATATATTTGAAAATCTATAATATAATAAGAATATCAAGAACACAATCAAGGTAGTAAGAATTTACTCTATATAAGATCCTATAATCGAATTTAGATCAATTGTACCTGAATTTAGAGCTTTTGGAAAAAATTATTCAATTGAGTCCAAATTTTACGACTAAGATAGAAAAGTTAGTTAATGCAACCTGGTAAAATTAGATTTTGAAAATAATTACCCAAAATCCCAATTTTACCCTTAAAAGTATGATTATTTAATATAGTACAAAATTGCTCAAAACTCCTAAAATTGAACTCGGAATGTAACAAAAACTTAAAAATAAGTTAATTAAGTTATAAAATGAGATAATATAGTATAATTTACTATATTAGTATATAAGTATTTTTATGAGTATACTCAGTATAAATAATAATTATACTTATAAATTAACCCGAAAGTCTAAAAATATATAATACGCAATGCCACATGACTCCAACTTCCTAGCTTTTGAGTAGTTTGTATCTTTTATAGAAAAATATATTTATAAGTTAGGTCAATAGACATAAAATAATCTATACTAATGCTACTAATAACCACAAAAATATTAATCTTGATAATAGAATAATGAGTATAATAATATTACTAATAACACGATATAATATGTAAAAGTAATTAAATTAGTATAAACCTAATTGGCTAGATATTCCTTTTTTATTAGATTGATTAGAAGTATTTATAGGTATGAGAATGTTTGAATTATATCTAGATACAGATATATAATCATATAAGTTAATAAGAAATTAATTAAAAAATTTAATGTGTGAGAGACACTCTAGAAATTATAATTTATAATAACGTTTGTAGAATTAAGTTAAACTCTCATGATTAAAAGAAAATTTAAACGAAGTAACTGTATAGCTTTAGTATTTCACTTTAAGCTCATTTATATAAAATTTTCTTAGAAATATTAAGTTTATTAAATCTAATTGCTATAATGTAGGATTTCGTAATTTTATATATGGCTTAAGATAAATCTTTTAGAACCAACTATGTGATCTTAATAATTAATATTGGTGAGTAAAATGTCATATAAGATAAATATAAATAGGTCATAAATAATTAGTATAATTTAATTATATATTATATTTTATTAATATTTTCACTAATAATTACGTTAAAACTTACTCGAAATAACGATATGTGGAAAAAGAAAATTTTGACTATGAATTATTCTTTATTAATAATGCTAACAATGAAAAGAAAGAATATTCTAAGAATTTGGATAAATATTAAATAAAATATAATATAACTTAATTGTATAATTTATAAAAAGAAAAAGATAATCATGTTAACTACCATTTGTATGATGGTGAAATTCTAATGGTTATAAAAGCCATTCATGCTTCGTAAATTTAAAATAGGGGATGTGATAAGAGAAAGAGAGGAGAAGGAAAGAGAGAGAGAGAGAGAGAGAGAGAAATGGAGAGAAAAAAAGAAAAAAAAAACAAGAAGAAGATGAAGAAGTTAAAAAGGAAAAGAAGAAGAAGAAAAGAGGACTAAAAGATTTAATTTTTCGATGTTCAATACTTTCAGGTAATCTTATTTTTATAATTATAATTATTGTCTTTTAATTGATATTTAATAGTTATAGAAAAGATATATTCGCTATTTCATTATTTTTCTAAATGGAGTATTTTATCTGTACCATTTCTTTCCTTTTCGAATTATAAACTTATCATATTGATAGTTATAAAACTTGTATATCATTAATACCGATTTTTAAAATAAGTGGATCTTTAATAATAATAATCTATTAGAACTATTAAAATTAAATTTTATATTCTCACTAATTTAACATCATTACTTTTGTAAAATTTGAGTATATATATAATTTATTATATTTTGTTGCAAAATTGTGTAAAAATATATTCTTCATTACATAAGACGATATCAACATGATATTAATTGCTATACAATTTTATCTGCACACTAAATTAGAAATACTCTCCGAAGATAATCCTTTAAATAAAATACGTAACACGTATAATCGGGCTTACACAAACTCCATGATATTGATCTTACTAACGCCAAATCACTTTAGGTAATAAAACAGATATTTTCAATAATATTATGAAAAATATCGTCCTATGATGATCTTTCTATAATTAAAACGTACAATAAATAATAGTAAGTACATTTCGATACAATCGAAACAATATAATATAAGTAATAGTAAAATTGCATAGATTAGATATTAATAAGTAAATTGTTATAACCTATATAATAAAGTAAAATACTTAAAATATATATGGGTATATATATAATGTGTATGTATATAAATATATATATGGAACTCTATTGAATAACTATATAAATAATGTCTTAACTAAATACAAGATAAAACTCTAATATTTTCGTAAATCTTACGAAAACTGACTATGATCTTTGGTATATATATTGGACTTTTGAGTGAGTAAAGTCCTGACATTTTAGATTTGTTGAAGTGAGCTTCAGTACTAGTAAGTGGGATTAATGTTTCACAACATTTTGGAATACTATTTCAAAATATTTAGGGATTTTATTATGTATTGGTTTGTGATTATAGATAGTTTTTTATGCGTATGTAGCGTTTGTAGTTGGGCTTCGATTTGCTGTGATGTAAGCTGAGCTCCACAATACAGTTGTTTTATGAATATTATTATGCTTGAATTGGTTGAGCTTAGTTGATCACCTAAAAAATAAACTAACTCAAATTCAGCTTAATATCTAACTAAATATGCATTGCAACCTACTAGGGATAACGGCTAAGATTCTCGAGTCAAACACGAACTCCATTCGATGATGATAGCTGAAATGGTCCTTTCTCTATCCTTACTTAAACTAAATGACAGCAGAAGAGGTCGTGGCAAGGTTTAGAGCCATAGTTTGAAGGTGGTTACTGTAGGAGGGTGTTCTCCATTGTATAAGTTCCGATTGGGTCTCCATTCACAAGTGCATGACGTCAATCTCTTCAACCTGGATTAAAGCGAGCGAAATTTCTTTAATCTCACGACGAATTGATAACTTCGTACGATAGCATTTGCTTATCTATGTATTGCATTTAACTAGCTTGGTTGAAAACCCTGCTTGTGTTGTACTAAGTGCATACTTTTGTTTCCGTCTTACTTACTAAGCAAGTTGTCGCTTATTCTTTTATAATTCGTTTTGTAGGTTCCGAACGGATTATAAGCACTTATCTAAAACCAAAACTCTAGCAAATTAGGACAGAGAGTGAGGTGTAAACAAAAAATGGCTGGTTATTGTCCTTATCATTAACTTCCTTAAGTTTTAAGGAAAATTATATAAGACTCCTCAAGGAGTTCGGTAATTTTCAATATTATAGTCTATATATGAAATAATAGGTACCTATGGAATTTATGACCACTCTTTTATATGATCAAATTATAAGTTTATTATTACAAATTATTCTAAAGGATTACTTCATGGGTTTATATCAAATAGGTATCGAATTGGACACTTCAAAAGAGTAGAGTCGAGTACACTTGGTATGAACTAAGTCTAAGATAGCAACTATGAGGACGGTTTCTATCTTATAATAGCTCATACAACGAGACTATTATAACTTCACCTTTTTTAAGCGAGACAATTCTGAAGTAGTATTAGAGCATTATTCTTTAGATTTTGCTCTGAAGTGTAATTCTTAAGAATGTGCTTTGAAGCGTCATAAATAAAATGAATTAGACATGTTAGTAAATATTGAGAGTAGGTAGTAAAAAGAGGATTTAAATTATAGGTGAATATATAACCATAATATTAATATACTTATGGTAAAGTTAGGGTTATAATATTGATTGTGGAATTAATTAACTTTTATGTAATTGGTTTTTATGATTATCAAGAAGCACTCCCTAATCTCTTGATCGACCCTTAAGTAGAGTAGTAAGGAATTACTTATAAGATATATAATATTATCCCTCAAGATTATTAGTAGACATAAATAATTAGGTAATATTGGAATAATATAAAAAAGTTCTAGCAGACCTAACTTAGAAATCAGAACTTTTTGTGCTCATCTCTTAGATTTCCTAAAAGAGTTCTTTAGACCAATTTAATAAATGCCACATTACTTATTTCTTATAAGTATTAAGATGATTTAATGAATTAAAACTTAGTAGTAAACCCCCTATTATACTTAGGATATTACTTAATAGATTGAAAGAATTATAAATAGGAAATTTTAAAGAATTAAATAGTCGCTAAAGGGAAGGACGCCAAGAGAAACTTTAGTACTAATTTAGGGTGTAATAAAGTAGTAAATAAGATGGTGACTTAGTTTAGAGATGAGTATTGGTAGAATTTAAAAAAGTGAATTAAACAAAACCTATTTATAACGGATATTATAGAGCATGATTCAAAATATAAAGTAGAGAATTATAAGATAAACTTAAGAGATCAAACTATGGAAGGTAATGAGGCTAATCTTAAAGTAGTAATCCGAGACAACAATATGGTAAATAGAATGCAGTATAGGGGCTATAGACTTTTACTGATAGATAGAAGAAAAGATATGTTTATATTCAATGATAACATTAAACCTTTGTTTTGACCTTAAACAAAGTTGGAATATTGCAGTATAATCGATGGAATTAAAGATTACTTTATAACATAATATATATCTCAACATTTACATGACTGTATCTTTTAGTGATACTATAAAATTTCCACAACCTAAGATATATCTATGATCTTATCAACAAATAGTCTTGTTAACGTGTAAGTGTAACTAGAATAAACTTGAATTAGAGTGAGACTTTATGCTGATTAAATTAGATGTCATATTCATCGATAACATACTTGCATGGCTATATGTATATTTGAATGTTTTAGTAAGATTTGAAGTTAATTGAATTACAGGATATTTGATAAATATAAGAACATAAGAGTATTAAATCATATTATTTCATAAGTTTTGAATTAATACCCTTTCATATTAGCATAATATTGTTTAATTTTATAGAATTAAATAGTATAATAGTAAGAAGAAATGAAAAGTTAAGATGCATTTATTTAGATGGCTCCCTTAATTAGCATATAGAATGACTTAAAATCAAAGATAAATTATGTTTTATAAATCTAACTTTACAAACTTTAGTAAATAACTAAAAGAAATATTATATTGGTAAGATATAACTATTGATTGACTTAGAAATGCATAAATATTGCTTATTAATAATACGACTATGTTATTCTGTACACGATGATATATGTTCTTATGTAAATGGCGTGACATACGTATAAGTAACTGAAAATTGAATAGTTAACATAGAAAATGTAACCCTACACTCTCCATCTCATTTGAACCTTCATTTATGAAACACAGCTCAGTATTGAAGTGATCCTATGATAGACATGGATATACTAAATACTTGAATAAAAAGTAAAACAATTAATTTAAATATGTGTATCCATTAAATGATTGTGTTATTGTGTACAAATATCGAGGAGTTAAGTGAATTATACCAAGTCGGATAAAATGAATTGCAATCACCTATTATAAATATAAATTTAATTTAGAGAAATACCTCTTATGTCTTTTGAATGGGTTTTTGTAGTTGAAAAAAATATAATAAATAAAATTTGTTAATAAGTTTGGGAAATCATAAAAGCCGTCATATTTAGTATTAGGAGAAAAACATAAGAATATTAATTTAGTATTTCGCATGAAAAGTTTAGGATTTATATCTTCTTATCCACTATGAATATTATTAATCTAGGATTGTAAGGTAAACTGTATAATGATTGATAGATGTCGAGTAAATATGATGTATATAGGACTAGGTGATCTTATAAAAATTATGACTTGACTATAGGATACCTATAAATAAAATAAGGATTTCTTACTAATAAACTAGATTTATGTAAATATATTGCATAATTATAAAAGTTAAAAAAATGCATATTGATTAATTATGGAAATTATTGTAAATATAATCTCATGTATGTATTAAGAGCTAATACCTAATTATGGAATTTGAAATGTGAAGTAATACAAAAATGTAACAACGTAATCTCGATTACAAGTTACTGTTTCATGAGTATAGTATGCTATGTATATTAACTATGTTATATATAAGTGTTGACTAGCTGCTATTATGAGTTTTATAGCATCTTTATATTTTGTATCATGGAAATGTATAAATAAAATCATATATTATATTTTGAAGTAAGTAGATATTACTGATAAAGGTGCATACATACAGTAGTTATTATTTACAAGTTAGTTAGAATTAATTCGTAAGAATAGTTGATGTAATATTAAGTAATAACTTGAAACTTGAATAAGAGACGCCATTCTTATTGCCTAAAAAACTAGTGAAGCAAGAAAACTCACTTCGTAACTTAGTAGTGGTTTACAATTTTGCATTAACCAAGAAAATTACTTCCTCAAAAGACATTAAGGTTAACCCCTTAATGCTTTGGTAGTGAAGAAAACCATACTAAGAGAACAATGTCGAAGGTAATCCTAAAAATAGTAACCTTATCATGTTAACTGAAAAATAAACTTTTAACGCAACCTAAAAGCATTCTGCTAAGACTATAGATTATTATGGATTAAACCCTCAATATAGCATAAACCATCCAATATCATAACAAACACCCAACACAAGAATGCCAGCTAGAGATCTTAAAAAAATGTTGATGACCTCAACAAATAGAATTAATGGGTATTGTAGACTAATTCTATCATATACTTTACATCCAACATAAGAAATTAATCTAAAAACAACAGAATTAAAGAGAAGCTTTAAACTTTAGTCAATATTCTCTACTAGAAGAGGAAGATTGATAAATGCAAACTAAAATATAACTAAAATATGAGAAAAGAATACACTTCATATATGCAATGGCAATGGGTAATCAAAAGAGAATGGCAAATCTATGATTATCAAGTCTCTTCCTTATTGAGTCTCTTATTCTCATCAAAGTACCTCACCTTTTATCATGTTTAGTCAAATAATGTGTTCATATCGGTATCAATATGAGTCTGTTGATCAGGAGTCGTGTTAGTTTTTATTGAGGTGAGTCAATTCGTAAGGATTCAAAATTGTCGACCATCTCATTTTACTTCGAGGTGGAGAAATGTCTAGATTTTCTAAGCTCAATCTTGTTGACATTTGTACTGAGCTATATGAAACAACGAATTAATAACTACGGCAATAACTTAGTCATTATAATATAGAAGATATGGATGAAAGAAAGAGGAATAATACTTAAGACATATGATGGATTTGTGTTGTTACTGATCTTAACTATAACCCAAAAATTTGTGATATGAAGGATACAATAGAAGACAAATCAGTGAGAGAACACTTAAATAAATGAAATAGAAGCTTGCAAGATTAGAAAAGTATAATGTGAATGAAAGAACTCAGTGATGATCTTAGCAACAATTTAGCACCAAATGTAGGATATAAGAGATTAAGGAAAAGAAAATAGAAGGATGGATAGGAGATGAATCGAAAGCTTCAATCGAAGAAGGTTAGACAAATATAGAACGAAGGCACTTTAGAGAAATGAAGCATAGCAACCCTTGCAAACCATAAAATAGGATTGATAACAAATTTATGAATCTATATAACATTTTTCATGAAAAGATTTAATATGTATTAGTTTTGAGGAAGAAACTATTTGTAAGTGGGGGTAGAATGTGATATCTCATAAATTAGCAATCTAGACATGAACATCTGAGTATTAAGACAAAGCCATATCCTTGTACGATTAAGGTCAATTGTTAATTTAGGGTATCTGAGAAAGTAAACCGATTAAGCAAAAAATCAAACTAATTAAGTTAGAAATTTACAAAAAACATGATAACCCAAATTGAGAAATTCTCATACGTTTGGAAATCCATAATATAATAAAAATATCAAAAATACAATCAAAGTAGTAAGAATTTACTCTAAATGAGACCCTAAAATCAAATTTACTATAAATGCGACTTATACTTAAATTTAGGGCTTTCGGGAAAAATTATCTAATTAAGTCAAAACTTTTTGACTAAAATATAAAAGTTAGTTGAAGTGACCCGGTAAAATTAGATTTTGAAAATAATTATCAAAAATCCTAATTTTACCCTTAAAAGTATGATTATTTAAAATAATATAAAATTACTTGAAAACCTTAAAATCGAGCTTGGAATACGACGAAAACTTAAAGATAAGTTAATTAAGCTATAAAATAAAATAATATAGTACAATTTACTATATGAGTATACCCGATATAAATAATAATTATACTTATAAATTAACCTGAAAGTCTAAAAATATATAATACACAATGCCATATGACTTCGACTTATTAGCTTTTGAGTAGTTTATATCTTTTATAGAAAAATATATTTGTAAGTTAGGTCAACAGGTGTAAAATAGTTTATACTAATATTACTAGTAACCACAAAAATATTGATCTTGATAATAAAATAATAAGTATAATAATATTACTAATAACACGAGATAATATGTAAAAGCAATTGAATTAGTATAAACCTAATTGGTCGAATTTCCCTTCTTCGTTAGATTGATTGGAAGTATTCATAGGTGTTGAAATGTCTAAATTACATCTAGATACAGATTTATAATCATTTAAATTAATAAGAAATTAATTGAAAAATTTAATGTATGAAAGACACTCTAGAAATTATGATTTATGATAACATTTAAGGAATTAAGTTAAACTCTCATTATTAGAAGAAAATTTAAATGAAGTAACTGTATCGCTTTAATATTTTACTTTAATCTCATTTATATGAAAATTTCTTAAAATATTATGTTTATTGGATCCAATCGCTATAACATAGGATTTCGTAATATTAGATATGGTTTAGGATAAATTTTTTAGAATTAACTACGTGATCTTAATAATTAATATTAGTGAGTAAAATGTCATATAAGATATATATAAATAAGTCTCAAATAATTAGTATAATTTAACTATATATTATATTTTACTAATATTTTTACTAATAATTACGTCAAAACTCACTTAAAATAACGATATGTGAGAAAAGAAAATTTCAACTACAAATTATTTTTTATTAATAATGCTTGCGATAAAAAGAAAAAATATTCTATAAATATTCTAAGAATTTGGATAAATATTAAATAAAATATAATATAACTTAATTGTATAATTTATATAAAAAAAAGGTAATTATGTTAACCGCCATTAGTATGGCGGTGAAATACTCATGGCTATAAAAGTTATTCATGCTTCACAAAATTAAAATTGGAGGATAGAACAAGAGAAAGAGAGGAGAAGGGAAGAGAGAAATGGAGAGAAAAAAAAAAGGAAAGAAAAACGAAAAGAAAAACAGAAGAAAGAAAAGAGAAGAAAAAAAAAAAGACAATGATGAAGAAGGAAAAAAGGAAAATAAGAAGAAGAAAAGAGGGTTAGAAGATTTAATTTTTTGATGTTTGATACTTTTAGGTAATTTTGTTTTTATAATTATAAGTGTTGTCTTTTAATTAATATTTAATAGTTATAAAGAAGATATGTCCGTTATTTCATTATTTTTCTAAATAGAGTATTTTATTTGTACCATTTCGTTTTTTTTTTCGAATTATAAACTTAGTTTATTGATAATTGTAAAACTTGTATATTATTAATACCGATTTTTAAAATAAGTGAATCTCTAGTAATGATTATTTATTAGAACTATTAAAATTTAACTTTATATTCTTACTAATTTAACATCATTACTTCCGTAAAATTTAAGTATATATGTAATTTATTATATTTGGTTGCAAAATTGTGTGAAAATATATTCTTCATTACATAAGACGATATCAACATGATATTGGTTGTTATAAAATTTTATCTGTATATAAGAATTAGAAATACCCTCTGGAGATAATCCTTTAAAAAAAATACGTAATACGTATAATCGAGCTTATAAAAACTCCACAATACTGATCTTAGTAACGTTAAATCACTTTAGGTAATAAAACAGATGTTTTCTGTAATATTATGAAAAATATTGTCCTATGACGATCTTTCTATAATTAAAACATTTTATAGATAATATTAAGTACGTTTTGATATAATCGAAACGATATAATATAAGCAAAAGTAAAATTGCATACATTAGATATTAATAAGTAAATTGCTATAACTTATATAATAAAATAAAATACTTAAAATATATATGGGTATATATATAATGTGTATGTATATAAATATATATATATGAAACTCTACTAGATGACTGTATAAATAATGTCTCAACTAAATATAAGATAAAACTCTAACATTTTCGTAAATCTTACGAAAACTGAATATAAGCTTTGGTATATATATTAGACTTCCGAGTAAATAAAACCCTGACATTCCAGATTTGTCAGATTGAGTTTCAATACAAGTAAGTGAGATCAATAGTTTACAGCATTTTGGGATATTATTTCAGAATATTTAGAGATTTTGGTATATATTAGCTTATGATTGTAGTTAGCTTTTGTACGTATGTGGTTGGGTTTCGATTTGTTGTGATGGGAGTTGAGCTCCATGATATAATTATTCTGTAAATATTATTATGCTTGAATTATTTAAGTTTGGTTAATCATCCCAAAAATAAACTAACTTGAACTTAGCTTAATGTCTAATCCGATATGCATTGCAACTTACCAGGAATAATGACTAGGATTCTCAAGTTAAACATAGATTCCCTTCGATGAGGATAGCTGAAATGATCATTTCCCTATGCTTAGTCAAACTAAGTGACAGAAGAGAAAGTCGCGGTAAGGTTGGGGGCCGTAGTTCGAAAGTGGTCATGGGAGGAGGGTGTTCTTCATTACATAAGCTCCGGTTTTGTCTCGATTTGCAAGCGTACAATGTTAATTTCCTCAACCCAGATTAAAGCAGGTGAAATTTCTTTAATCTCACGATGGATCGAATAATGTCATGTGATAGCATTTGTTTGTGCATACATTGCATTTAACCAACTTGGTTGAAAACTCTACTTAGGTTGTGCTAAGTACATACTTCTGTCTCCACCTTACTTACTAAGCAACTTATCGCTCATTCCCTTATAATTCATTTTACAGGTTCTGAACGAATTACAAGCACTTATCTAAAACCAGAACTTTAGTAAACCAGACAGAGAGTGAGGTGTAAACAAGAAATGGCTAGTTGTTATCCTTAGCATTAACTTCCTTAATGTTTAAGGAAAACTACATAGGATTCTTTAAGAGGTTTGGTAGTTTTCAATATTATGGTCTATATATGAAATGATAAGTACCTATTGGATTTACTGTTACTTTTTTATAAGGTCAAATTATAATTTTATTATTATAAATTATTTCAAAAGATTACTCTACAGATTTATATTAAATGGGTATCTAATTAAACGCTTCAAAGGGGTAGAGTCGAGTATGCCTAATGTGAATTAGTTTTAGGATAACAGTTGTAAAAAAAGTTTTTATTTTAGAATAGCTCATATAGCGAGACTGTTATGACTTTACTTATTCGAGGCGTGACATATATATATTTAAAGTATATTATTATTTAATTATATATTTATTATAATTCTATTATATAAGTTATGTTAAGTTATTAAGTATCGATAATATACGTAGTTATATTATTACTTCTAATATATCGTTCCAATTGTATCAAAATGTACTTTTAATTAGTCAAGTTACGTTTTAATTACGATAGGGTTATCGCAGTATATAACTTTTCATAATATTATAGAAGTATGCGTTATATCACCTCATATTATTCAATTTTAGTAAAAGTTATGTCATTGAGTTTATACGAATTTGATGATACGTGTTACGGGTTCTATTTCAAGAGATGACTTTTAAAATGGTATTTTTATTTTCTATTATATTATACCTATATGCTCCTACAATAAGCCTTATCATATTATTTTCATATTATATAAATAGACTATATTTTATATAATTTACTAATATAGCTTAATGGTATATGTAATATCTAACCCTAATATGCATATCTCATAGCTCGGGTCATGTAATTAGCACAAAATACGATGGATTTTATCTAAATCAAACCTGATCAATAGAAATGTGTATGGGTTCCATTTAAATATTTCTCATACTCTAGCCTAATATTGCTAAATAATTTATCTCGATTGGTAAATTAAGCTATTTTATCATCAAAATTCACAACAAAGAGTTTAAGTTACTAAATAATCCCTCAAAACTTTTTATAGACTTCTAAAAATATAGAGAATTCAATCAACAAGTGGTTTCTAGTTATCAGTTTTATCGCTTGTATACACATAATTATGTTTTTACCCCTAAATTATAATTAATTAAGCAAATAATGTTATTTTCATACAAGATAAATTCCATTATGTCCTAACATCTTTAGAAGTATTCAAAAGTCATGGGATGTTAATTTCATCATTTAATTTTATAAAAATCTATTTATCTCGTAATTTTGCCATATTTTTAGCCATTTTTAAGAAAAAAATACAATAAATATTAAACATACATAAATAAAAAATCAAGCTTCGTATCAATTAACTAAGTATAACATGTATTCTAGATAAAAATTTTAACTTAAAAACAACATCATTTAGTACATTGATTTTAAATTTGAAGTTTTGGATAAACAACAACTTTAATAAGTATATAAAATATTCATAATTTTACAAAAATAAAATTATAACATATCTAAAATAATCTATAAATAAAATTTTTCATAATTTTTTTTGGATTACTTTAATATTTTTTAAAATTTAATGAAAAACAGGACAAAATTTTGAATTACCTGTTTGTCGGTGCACCGATGGTCGACGGCTAGTAGGGGTTTGTTAGAAGGGTAGCACACAGGGTGGACTGGTAGTGGTCAGTGGGTTTGTTGTTAGGTGGTGGTTTAGGTTGGGTACTACTGTAGGTCAATGGGTTCCCTTATTTTCATTTTATTTTTCCAAATTTTTCTAATTTTTTTCAAAGTTTTTCTTCTACTGTCCTAGACTCTAGATTGCTAAAAGAGGAGTTTCTAAAGTCCATGTCAATTTATAGAAGTTTTGTACACCAAAAGATATTTTTTTCTATTTATTTCTTTCTTTTTAATTAGCATGAGGTGACAAATTTTAGATGAATTGCTTTTGAATCAGCAATCCCAACTGCTACAAGGATGCTATCACGAATTCTGAATTTTCCAAGTGTTTTGTTGTAATTTGGATAGGGTTTGGTTGATATTTAAGTGTATTTATTAATAATATATATTATGTTTAATATTTTGTATATTTACTAATATACATGTATATATCCTATATCTATGGTATACTTAATGTGTAATTATACACATAATTATGTTTCTACCATGTCTTATATTTTTAATATATATTTTCTATTTAATTGTGTAAATTTATTGCTTATTATATATGATTATATAAATTTGGGTTAATTTATGGGAATAATTATTATATTTACCAAATATATTCATAAAAATACGTGTATATTCATATAGTATATTATATTATATTTTTTTTATAACTTAGTTAACTTATATCTAAGTCCTCGTTACATTTGGAGTTCAATTTTAAGGGTTCTAACAAGTTTTATGCTATATTATATAATTATATTTATAAGGCTAAAATTAGGATTTTTAGTCATTATTTTTACGATCTAACTTTACGAGGTTATTTCAACTAGCTTTTCTAATTCAGTCGAAATGTTTAGACTTAATCGGATAAGTTTTTTTCGAAAGACCTAAATTCGAATACAATTGTTTTAAATATGATTTTAGAGCTCACACACGGCATTTATTTTAAATGGAAAATCCTCTAATGCTCTATTCCATGCCATTAGATTACCCTAACGTATTTAGATATTATTAACTTCGCTTCTAAATAATTGTTTAAATTTTGATCATGCCTATTGACTTGTATATATGATGGAAAATATTCATTAGTGATGTTCTTGAGATATGTATTTATATAAACAACAAGGAGGCTCTTAAATTCCTGTGCCTAGAAGTTCAACTTTTTTATTCCCCCGGATATTACAATTTCCTTTTTTTTTTTTTTTTTTTTACAAACTATCAAAGTGAATTTACAAATTAAGAAAGCAGATTGAGAAGTAAAGAGGAATTACTAATGATGACAGTGTACTTCGAAGAATCTAACCAAATAACAAAGTTTAACTATTTGCGGGAAGTTTCACCAAAATTGAGAAAAATGTCCTAATACGCAGGTAGCTAAATTAGTAAAAATGTGGTAAAAGTTCCTAAGGACAACATGGTTACGAAGTGAAATCACATTTCTAAAGTAATTTTGCAAATATTGATTAGATTGCCGAACTTACGTAGATTTAATGAACTTTCTAAGGAAAAATGAATTTTAATTAGATAATTGATGAAGTATATGTGTGCACAAAAACTTTAGAAAAACTAGGGGGGAGGGGGGGTGGTGTGGTGGGGGCATTTGGAGACAAGTAATACATGAAAGAGAAACCGATATCTTGTAAGTAGAATAACGACCACAGAAGAGGTTTGAGAAATTATAAAGTGAACCGATGAATGTGTACAAGTGAAGGAAATATAAAGATTTTGCTTATGAATCATCGATTAAATTTGCAAACTTTTAAGAGAATCTAAAGAAATATTTGCAGACGAATTTTGAAGTATTATTCATATATACAAGATGTTGTATGAACTTGGAAGTTGCTAATTATGAATCAAAATCATCAAATTCGGATTAACTTGGTCTCGCCTGAATCAACATAACCCTTCTATAAAATCGGTTTAAGTCACTCTAATAAGTCTTATTGATAGTGAACCCGATTCAACCTAGTTGATCCGATCATTCTAACTCGATTGCTATAAGAAGAGTTTTTTGTTTTATTAAAATATATTATTTCCTTTCATATTTTTTTAAAAATACACCAATTTAGTAAAAAACTTAAATGTAGATTAAAGAAAAATAAAAAAAAAAACAGTGAAAGGCTCTCAACTTTTTATTCTCAAATATACAGATAATTTTTATTATTTTATAACTAAATATAAAATATATTATAATATTTTCATCGATCTCAATTCGACTCTTTTGATCCTTGATCCTTTCTTATTCTCAAGTTAACCTTTTGATATGGGTTTCACTGTTAAGAATTGCTAATTTAAAACAGAGTTTATGCTGCAAAAAATCGCCACATGATGAGTGAATGATTAGTTTTATAGAAATTATATAAACATTTGTGCAAAATAAATAGTAAGAAATGGAGCAAAATTACAAAAAATATAAACATATTACGAAGTTGTGATCGAATATAGGAACAGCTGAATCGATATATGAAGCTTTTAGATACTATGGGATGGTTTGCACAAAATGTTGACTATTATGAATCATTAAGGAATAGAACATAACTACGAGAATAAAAGAAGCTTACGAAGTTTATATATAAGTTTCGTAATTTTTGTAATTTTTCTCATCGTGGGAGATTATCTTTCCTAATCACAACAACATCAACGTATTTGATTTTGTATACCTCGTTTAAGGTTAAATAAATACTTCATGATCGTAACATTTGAATTGGTTCTATATTAATTATTTTAACATATAACGATGTAGGTTCTAATTCTAAATTTTGATAATAAATGCACTAATGGTAAAGTACATGATAAAATCACTACATTCTATGGACCTCACTGCAGTCATCCCTTGCAAGGTTTATGACTTTTCTTTATTTATTAATATAGTCATAGTAATACAATACAATGACGCCAGAAAGAGAGGGGGTCACCTAGCAGATTACCTCTCTGTCTTCGAAAAAAAAATTTTAAATCTAGCCTTAAAATTTTAAATTTTCTTAAAAGATTCTTAATTTTTATATATTTGCTACTTTAAAAAAATTAACAGCTGCAATTGGTCCTTCCTTCCCCATTGTATATAAAACAAAGAAATGAGATATGCGACCTTAATTTGATTTTGCAAAGTCAAAATCTGACTACAATAAATTATCACGAGGTCGAATGTTAGACGGTAGAGAATGATAAGATGATCCAAGGTGGAAAGATCCTTCTATGACTTGTTTGGCCTCAAATTATATTGTTCGATGGCTTCTATATGTTTAATTAAGTTGACTTCTACGATAATATCCTTAGCTTAGGACTAAGTAATAACTCGTGAAGATATTATGATAATCTTTAAGTTTTCAATATCCATGTCTACCACTTTCCATCGGACCCACAAAATGTATTTTAGTGATTAAAACCTTGATTTGAGATTTTAGAGTATTTGAACTCAAACTTATAAGAAACAGACAAAGAAATAGTACGTCTTTTATGTACATAGTTATTAAAATTGTAAATAAAATTATATGATTTTATAAATTTATAATGTTATAAGGTTTTTCCTAATAAAAATTAATATAAAATCATTTAAATATAAACTTTTGATCAAATTACCGGTTTATATATCACTTATAAAAATTTATAATTTTACCGATTTATATGTTCTAAATTTAGATAGAATTTATGGTTTCTTGACCTCACTTATGAAACTACTAAGAAAGTAAGGACTAGTTGCCTTGAATTCGCCTATGGATAACCTATTCCCTCCCCTATATGACAATTGATGGAAAAAAAATCTATTAGTGTTTTTTTTTTTTCAATATTTATTTTATTGTGAACGTACTTTCTATTTTGAAGATTTGGTGAAAACGATTCACCCATAGAAAAATTAGAGGACATAAACTAATATCCACGATTAAAAATATTTTTTTGTAAGAGCGTCGTATTCTTCGTGCTATATAAGTTGCTTTTTTTAGCAACCGAGGATGTCACCTAATTACATAGAAAATTAGTTTATAGACAAATCTTCGAATTCGTTAGAGAATGTTGCCAAATCGAGCACTGTCCAATATCCGTTGCCTTTTATAAGAACCAGAGTGGCAACCAAGAAGAGATCAAGAAAAAGACTAGTATAACGGTTCGTACCTTATCACCTTAAAAACTAGAATCGTGTGTGGGGGCTTTTTTTAGTTTCTTTATGTATAAATAATTACTCCAATCATGCTGTATATTTATGCTTGATTAGTGTAAAATTGTATTATATTTTTCTACATCATATAAGGTCCTGTTAAAAAAAAAAATCATGTGTATTTTTAGGAGTACGAACGGATAATCATCATTAAAAAAAAATTACGTGATATATCGACAAGATATGTTAAAAACGTGACACAAACAGAGGAGCTTGTATAATATTCATTAACTATTTGCATCATAAAAAACTTACGTTGGTTTTTTTTTTTTTTAAACACAGAGTACATCATCCTTTTTTCCTTTCTTTCTTTTTTTCTTGCCAACTATACTACAACTAAAATGAAGAATGATTTAATCCTAATCCATCTTAATAGGAGATCTGTTAAAAAATGAGTATTTCATTAAAAATAAATAAATTATGTAAAATCTTGTGCAATTAATATTCAAAAGTACAAAAAGAAAATATTAGGAAAATGTACAAATTTAGTCATCAACCTTTACCACATTTTTTATTTAAGTTCTTTAAGTTTCATTTTTTCTATTTAGGTCCTCCACATTTTAAAACATTTGCAAACAAGTGCTTTGTTACTTTATGATTAACTTTACTATTAGTTGTAACATGTATCATATTTTAACTTGGCCACATATTTTTATTAAATAAATAATATAATAAAATATGTATAAATAAATAAAATAATTCAAAAAATTAAAAAAAGTATAAAAATGCAAAATTAAATAATAAAGATATATGTACATATATATAATAATAAATATCTATACATATACATTTATTATAATTTCAATAATTCAAAAAATAAAAAAAAAGAAAAGAAAAGAAAAAGCTAAAAAAAACAAAAAAAATAATTCAGGCCACCCTAAGGATAGTAGGAGCTTGATAGCTACCTATTAAGAATCATGCGACCCTTTTCTCTCCAAGTAGCCACTGACCACTCTCTATCCTTAGTTAGCTGAAATGACTACTTTAAGAGAAGTGGGTTACTACTCACTAATAGCCACCCTAAGCTACCTAAAAGAAAAAATGAGAAGAACCTAATCAAGTTGAAGTTAAGAGGTACAACCAGTCTTCAAATGAGTTAGGTTTTCTTATTACTGCCTTTTCTTTTTTAAATTTTGCAACTAAGTTGGTCACCCACCATGCTATTCCTAGGTTGCATGAACCGCTTTTGGTGAAGTAGCCATTGCAATCGCCCTTCAACCACCCATAAATGGTCACCAACCATTCCCTAACCTTGAGATGGTTAAGATCAATATTTTAGTTTTCCAATTTTCTCTCTTTTTTCTTTTTTGATATTTTAAAATTTTGTTTTTCTTAAATTATATATTTATGTATATAGATATATGTTATTATATTATTTTAGTTTATAATTTTTTTCCCATTCTTCTTTTCTTTTGAATTTTTTATTTTTTATTGTTTTTTATCAATATTTTACATTTTATTCTATTATTTATCTAATAAACATACATTGACGAATCCTACATAGCCACATGTCTTTGTTAAAGGAATAATAACGAAGAACTTATTTGTAAATTTTTATAAATGTTGAGGGTTAAATAGGATAAAAGAAATTAAATATTGAGGACTCAAATGGAAAATGTAGTAAACATTAAAAACTAAATTTATACTTTTCTCAAATTATTATCGTTGATATTGAATTCTCGTTCAACCTAAGGCCCAACAATTGAAGCCCATCGCAAGGAACGCCCAATGGGCACCTAAGTGGGCAGTAGTCCTATGCATCGCACTGTAACTCCTTTGCGAGTTCAGGAGCCCCCACCAATGAAGAATACTAAGCTAAGGTGAGCCAATTCCCTACATCACGACATATTCAGCGATCCAAATCACGAATGTTTGAACAAATCAGTACTCCACCAATAAGTTGATGCCTGTCAACCATCTAGAGTAATCCTGAGGCTTAACTCCTTCCATTGAGCATCAGTTGAACCTTCGATGAGCGTCTTAACCTAGCCTTTTTCTTTAGCAACTACAACCTACTATAACTCATTAATGAGTGTCTAACATCTATATAATGGTCAGCGCATCGAATACCTCTGCCCTTACCAAATCACTAAATTGCAAATTTGGTAGTTTAGTTAGCTATAGTGTATTGCCTGTAGTGATGCTTTGTCACCCATCATAGAGCATGCTGTTTGCCAACGACCAGTATGAACAAACACTTGATCGCACATGTCTAGATACGTCGCAAAAAAAACGCCAGGCACCAATAAGTAAAACATTTCAATTAGACCTAGCTTTTCTAAGCCTCTCTCGTCTTATTATTCTTAGACCCCTTCTCATCCCTCTTACTAGAGAAAAGGAGTAACACACAAACATAGCAGCGAGTACAGCCTACTTGGTCTTTAATGCTCACCTTCCCCTTTCTTGATCCTCCTTGTTAACTTGAATGTTAGAGGGTCCCCGTGATCTTAACCATAAGGGGCTTTTTGTAGGTATCGAAGAGCAGGAGGCAAAGTTCAGCCTAATTTAACCTTACTTTTTAGTTGGTTTTCTAGATGATCAACATTTTAGCACCTACCGTTTTAGGCCACTATGACGATAATGCTTAAAAGCAAAAACAATAACCTACAAGCATCCTATGTAGAAGTAACTTTCTTATAAATGTATTGTAAGGACAGGGCTCGAGCTCTTACGTCAAGGTCTTCTTGCTTGGATATGGGTATAGAGGTGTGATCAAAGGGCAGCTCAGGATTGAAGTCATAGACAACTTCAAAGGGGATCTGCTTAATGGTGTCATGTACTGTTCAGTTGTAAGTGAATTCTACCATAGGTAAACAAACGTCCCAATTAGCTAAGCTCTTGCCCACTGTAGTTCAGAGCAGTAATCCTATAGTATGATTGACTACCTCTGTTTGACCATTAGTTTAGGGGTGACAAGAAGTGCTGTATAGTAGTTTAATCCCTATTTGACGCCACAAAGTTCTCTAGAAATGGCTTAAGACCCTTGGATCTCTGTCTAAGACCACACTTTTCGGTATGCCATATGTTCGAACAAATTCCTTCAAAAAGAGAGAAACAATAGCTGAAGTATCGTTAATTCTAAAGCAGGACACAAAATATGCCATCTTACTAAATCTATCCATGACCATTATTACAAAATCTTCGCCTCAGGCAATTTTAGGTAATCCAAGAACAAAGCCCATGCTTAACTTAGTCCAAGATAGGTAACAACATTGCTTTCCCTTACTCTACTTGGCTTAACATTTGGCCTTTTTGTAAACAACATAGCCTTCAATAATTCAGTGCACGTCTCACCTCATTTTCGACCAAAAGAATCCTCCACTCAATAGCTCATATGTTCTTCTCTCTTTAAAATGTCTGGAAAGTCTTCCATTATGGGCTTATCTAATAAGCAATTCTCTTAAGGATTAAGTCAACACACATAACTTTTTGCCTCGGAAAAAATAACTATCCTCCACATGATATTAATCTACTGTCCTTCCTTCTATACAACGCCCAAACACTGGTCCAAAATGTAGGTCTTTGAGATACTATTCTTTAATGCTAGCAAACCCCAACAGTCTAGTTTACAGCTCAATCAAGAGGATATGTCTTCTTAATGGTATGTTAGTAATGATGTTGCTTTTTCCTAGCTTATATTTTATCACAAAGTTGAAGCCTTTAAGGAATTCAACCCACCTCGCTTGACGCTTCGATAATTTGGTCTAACTTCAAAGATACCTCAAAGACTCGTAGTTGGTATAGATGACAAACTCTCTTGGCCGTAGATAGTGCTGTTACACTTGGTGTGCTTGGATAAGAGTTAGGAGCTTTTTGTCATATATGGAGTAGTTCAATTGAGGTCTTTTGAGCTTCTCGCTATGGTAGGCAATTAGTCGGGCTTCTTGCATTAAGATCGCACCTATACCAATGCTTGATGCATCACATTCCACCTAAAAAATCTTCTTGAAATTAGGTAAGGCTAATACTGTTGTGGAAGTCAACTTTGTCTTCACTTCAACAAAACTTCTTTCCTCTCTTTCTCCTCATTTGAATTTAATGTTCTTCTTTGTCAACTCAGTAAGGGGTGTGACAATGGTGCTAAAGTTTTTTATGAACCTTCGATAAAAGGATGCCAATCTATGGAAACTTCTCACTTTGGCATAAGTGGTTTGAGTCGGCTGCTCTACAATGGCTCAGATTTTCTCATCATCTACTCGTAAGCCTTCTCTACTAGCTACATAGCTTAGAAATACTATTTCCTCATAGTAGAAACAACATTCCTTAAGTTTGTTGAATAATCTCTCAACATGGATGGTGTAGAGATGTTCTAAGTAACTCGCTATGTCAATATTGTAAACAAGAATGTTGTCAAAGTACACCACGACACATCTCCTAATTAGATTTCTTAGTACATGGTTTATTAGTCGCATGAAAGTACTTAAAGCATTTGACAAACCAAAAGGCATAACCATCCACTTGTAGAGTTCATGCCGATGTAGTTTTCCATTCATCTCTCGGCCTCCTTTGGATTTGATAGTAGCCAAACTTTAGATCAATCTTGCTGAAGACCTTAGCTCCACTCAATTCATCCAACATTCCATCTAACTTAAGGATAGAATACTAGTACTTGATCATAATTTTGTTCACGGCTTGGTTATCAATGCACATTTGCCAGGTACCATCCTTCTTCGACACTAAGAGCATCGGAATAGCATAGGGTCTTAGACTTTCCCTCACATACCCTTTCCCTAGTAGTTCATTGACTTGTTGTTGGAGCTCAGCAGCTTATTCTGGATTCATCTGATAAGCTGGTTTGTTCTGCAAGGTAATATCGGGTATCAAGTCAATGCAGTGTTCAATGCCTTTGAATAATGGCAAACCTTTTGGCAACTGTTCTGGAAACAGGTCAGCATACTCGCCTAGTAACCCTCTCATCTCAATAAGTAGTTCAATCCATTCCTTTAATTCTAGTAGCATCTTGACCAACATAAAAGTTAGCATATCAGCCTTTATGGCTTCTTGTAGCTTGGCTCTACTCAATATTAAAGCCTTCTTGGGTTCTCGAGCAAGTTTAGCTTGTAATTTGCTAACATAACTTGGCGTCATTGGATTTAAAGTAACCTTCCTTTCATCCTTCTTGAACATATATGTGTTCCTAAATCCATCATGTATAACTCTTCGGTCAAAAAGTTAAGGTCGACTAAGTAACACATGCGAAGTGTATATGGGTAGTATGTCACAAAGGACCTTGTTAGAATAATTCCCAATAGAGATTAGCAATGGTACTTGTTGAGTGACATGAAGTGCTCTTCTCTCATTTAGCCAATGTAACGTATACGGCTTTAGATGTGCTGTAGCCGGCAACTTAAGCTTCTTAATCAAATCGACAGAGGTCACATTGGTGCAGCTACCACTATCTATAATGAGTGCACACAATGGAACAAGTTCTCTCTCTACTCCTCCTCATGTGATGGTTCCAAACTCTTTATGCACCAAACAATTAGGATTCGCTGATCTAAGTCCTTGACAAAGACATTTTCCTTGACCAGTTCATTCTCTTGAGTTGTTTCTTTCTTGGAAATAATCTCTTCCTTAGGTTCCTCATTAGTACTGTCCACTTTAATCTTCGAGACATCTCCCTTAATGACCATAGTTTGTCGATTTGGACACTGAGTAGTCATATGTCCAAACCCTTGACACTTGAAGCACTTGATCTGGCTTATTTTTCTTCTAGACCCTTGTCTCTTCTTGTATGTTCGAGTTAGTACATCACTATCTGGTTGGCCCCTCTATTTGACTTGGATATCTACCTTTTTGGTTAGCTTAGTACTTAATTAAGCTCAGTAACTTCCCTGACCAGGTCAACAAGGTCGATTAAGTCAACTTGCTGGGGGTAAAGTCAACATTCTATTTCTTCTCTACCTTTTTACTTGTTGAGTTATCCGTATAGCCTCATCTATAGTAGTAAATTGCTAGAGTTTCATAATGTCTCGAATATCACTTCTCATCCCAGTAAGGAACCTAGAGACTGTTCTCGTTTACGGTTCCTTTACTTTATAACAAATTATAAGCATTTGGAATTTTTGAACATACTCATCAACAGTTTGGCCTACTTACCTTAGCTCTTAAAATCGAGTAAAAGTATCTTGTCAATAGGTATTTGGCACAAACCTATTTCTAAGTATTCTCTTCATCTCAAGCTAAGTATTGATCTCTTGGTATCCTTCTTGTCTTCTCATAACCTAAAAGTTCTTCCACCACATAACAGCATATACAGAGAACTCAATAATAGTAGTCCTCACTTTCTCATAGTTTTCATATTGGTAATAATAAAAAACACGCTCTACCTTTCCCTCCCAATCCAAATAATCATCTGTACTCCTAAAACCACTGAAGCTCGGAATTTAAAGCTTCATATGGTCAGTAGCTCAAGGTGCTCTAACTCGCTCTTCTTTTTCATTATACTCCTCTTTTTCTTCATCACCAATATCTTTTAGGTCAATTCTTCGTTGTATTCGTCCTTCTTCTCCTCCACCTCAAACCTATTGAATTGGGTTTTGTCCTCTAGCAGGTCGAGCAGCTTATGGAGTGTTTTACATAACCTCAACAGGTTGATAAACCATCACATGAACAACTCTGGTTAAATCAACAAGGAGGTTGGTCACCTTATCTAGTCTTTCGTCCGTACTTCTGGGGGTGCCTTAAGATTGTCGGCTATGGTGGATAACACCACTATTGTTATCCCCAATACCAACATTAATACTCGGGTCTATCATTTCCTTCAACAAATTTGGTTTTGAACTTCGAATCTAAGATACAACTGACACTATTCCTTTAAACCAAACATCAGGCATACTCTCTTCACAAATATCCAGTTAACCCATTAACGCAATAACTATACTGATGAATAAACTACTACACAGAAACTTACTCTATTCTTAGATGTCCAAAACAAGGTAAAATAAAGTATACTTGAGAACAAACTACTAGACTCTACTAAATACTCAAAACACTTCATGGATTCTCTTCATAACTTTAACACACTACTACTACAAATACTATCTCATAAAACACAAATACAACTTACCTAAACAAAACCTCTGCTCTGATGCTAAGATAGTGCATACTGAGGCTAAGAATCGACAAAGCCGGTCGTAGAGGTGGGTCTAAGCTTGCTGAAAGCTTGAAGTGGGTAGTGAATGTATACGAAAGAATAGAAAAGAAAGAAGACAAGCAAGCCCAAGAACAACTCCAAAGGATATGATGCACTAGTAAAACTTTCAAGGGCTCATAGCACAACTAGATAAGATGTACAAGATGATCCGGTGAGGTTACTCGCCACCTAACCTTACTTAAGGGTTAGGATAAGAGTGAAAAGAGTAAATAAGCTAATGAAGCAATATTCACATAAAGGGAATACTCAGTGTATTGATGATGATTTATGATAATTCATGTGGCTACATATTTCATAGGTATTTATACTAGAGAAATTAGGGCAACTTGCTTAAAAATGGAAAAGACAAAAAGAGTATTGTCCTACAAAAGTAATGTATAAGGAATATAAAGGGTAACAACAAATATTCAAGGAAAAATAATAATTAACATAGCAAATTCTCTAAGTGGTCCTAGATATGTAGCAGTAATGTATTGGTGATGCTTTTGGAAGATGCAGACAAAACAATACAATCAGGATGGGTAGTCAAGCAAGGGTGCCATGCAGGGGTATCAGGTAGATCTAAGCTCGTCCAAGAAGGAGTGGTTATAGACTCATATGGGATCTCTCATCTTCTCGGGACCAATGTTGCCAAACAGGTGGTTGGTTTGGTTAGCGCCAAGCAGACGTGTAGAGTTTGGCTATTAATAGGGTGCTCTTTTAGTCGACATACAACTATTAAGAGATTAGTTACTTAGCTCAACATAAGGAATTAGTTAGCAACAAGAATCAGCTCAGCTTCAGTAGGAGTTAGCTGGTGTAGGAAGATTCATCTTGTTAACCCTTTAAGGCCTCTAGCTCAATTGTGGGTTAATGGCATGGTAGTCTAACTCCTATCATTCCCTTGTGATTGATTTACATTTGGGATCAAATCCAATTGGTCTTCATTCAATCCTCCTTTAAGGTGATAGGGATTGAGATTAGCAATGTTGAGAGTACCAGAGACCCCATAATCTTTTGGTAGTTCCAGTTTATAGGCATTGTCATTGACCTTTTGTAGGCATTGTCACTAACCTTTTGTAGCCATTGTTACCATACAGTGCCTCAAGGTGAAGTTCATGACCCCAACTGGAATTGGCGAGGCTAGAGGCGATCGGACTTTATCTAGGACATTTTACTTGAAAGTGTAATCTAGAAATAACATAATGAACATTGAGTCCACCAACGAACCCCCCCACCCCCTTTAGCACTACATGGAGAGCTAGTAGAGAAGACTGTCAACGTTTAAATTTTTTACACCCTAGGAATGATAACTAAAATAGAGGTTGAATTGCTAGATGGAGATAAGCTTGAGCTAATAAAGTTCCTTAAGTAGAATTCAAACGTCTTTGCATCTACCCTAAAAGACATGTTAGGGATCATCCGTATACTCGAGGCAACCTACCACCTCAATGTTAACCCTATCACGCAACTTGTCAATAAAAAGAAGTGACACGTCACACTCGAACATCAAGTCACAATTAAGGAGGAAGTACATAAGCTACTCCGCGTAAGCTTCATTTGACATGAGAGGTATCCCACTTAGCTTGCTAACATAGTGCTAGTCAAGAAAGCAAATGGAAAATGGTACATGTGCATCAACTATACTAACCTTAATAAGGCTTGCCCAAAGGACTATTTTCCCTTACTACACATAAACTAGCTCATTGACTCAACAGCAAGTCATGCACTCCTTAGTTTCATAGACAATTACTCTAGATGTAACCAAATCTAGATGGCTCCTAAAGACAAAGTCTACACATCCTTTGTCACAAACTTCGGATTTAGTATTACACAATCATGCCCTTCGACCTAAAGAATGCTGGAGCCACATACCAAAGGATGGTGACCCATATCTTCAAGCTACAAATAGGAAGGAACATCAAAGTTTATGTTGATGACATGATCGCTAAGAGAAAAACCAGAAGAGGCCATATCAATGACTTCTGGGAAATCTTCCAAACCCTTCGATAATTCTAAATGAAATTTAACCCCTAAAAATGCGTCTTTAGGGTTGCTTTAGGTAAGTTCCTTAGTTTCATGGTTATAGAGTGAAAGATAGAGGCCAACCTTGAGAAGATAAAGGCAGTCTAGGACATGTAAGCACCGATCAAGGTGAAGGAGGTCCAGAGACTGATGGGAAGGATAGCTGCCCTCAACCATTCTATCTCTCAACATGTGAACAAGTGCACTTAATTTTTCCAACTGCTCAAACACCCCATCAAGTTTAAATGGACACCAGCATGCCAATAAGCCTTCCAAGACCTGAAGAACTTCCTAATTGCATGACCCATACTTTCTAAACCCATCCTTAGAGAGGAATTGTTCTTTTACCTTACGGTTAGCAACAAAACATTATCGTTTGTATTCATCTAAGCTGATGGCCATGAACGTTGCCCAATTTACTATATTAGCCATTGCAATAGTCATCGCCACTCACAAGCTCCAACCTTACTTTCAATCTCATCTGATCATCATATTGATAGATGTACCACTCTGAATGGCCCTGCAAAGGCCTAACACTTCAAGTTAAATGATAAAGTACTCTCTCGAGCTCAATGCTCACGGAGTTCAATTCCACCCGAGACAAGCAATCAAAGTGCAGGTTCTCACAAACTTCATAGTAGAGTAAACTTGAGTAGACAAGCCTTAACTAGAGCTCGTCATACCAATCTAAACATAACATTTGGATGGCTCCTCCACTAAGGGGGGAGTAAGGCTGGTATCATGCTATAAGTCCCGTACGGAATAAAGATTCTCTTTACCCTAAAGTTTGATTTTCTTGCAAGCAACAATGAAGCTAAATATGAAGCACTCATTGCTAGCTTGAAGATTGCCAAGGACATCAAAGCAGAAAAACTTAACATACATTCAGACTCCATGTTGGTTATACAATAAGTTAAGGGAGAATATGATAATAAAGGTGAAACGATGGCTAAGTACTTGCATCGAGTGCTAAACTTCATTGTGGAATTCGACTCTTGGGAGGTTAACAAAATCCCCCAAGTAAAAAATGTAGAAGCAGATAGGCTATCCAGAATAGCTTCATCTGCCATCCCCGCATCACATGACTGTGAAAAACCACTCTTCATATAATACCTCCCCAAAAGAAGTATAAAGGTACAATAGCAATAAGCCATCGAACAAAGGAAGGTTCTTAGGTACTCGACGAGCTTCATGTAGGGATTTGTAGTAACCACATCCTATTAGAAGCACTGTACCTTTGAATACTTAGGTTAGGTTACTATTGGCCTACGATGAAGGGAGACACTAGAGCTTTGGTCCAAAGGTGCCACTCTTGCTAAAAGCATGCGCCGATTACTCACGCCCTAAGCTCAAAGTTATACCCTTTGACCAGCCTATGGCCATTTGCATAATAGGGACTAAACATCCTCGATCCTTTCCCTAAAGCATCGGTAGATCAACAGTTCATCATGGTAGTAGTAGACTACTTCACCAAGTAGGCAGAAGCATCAACCATTGCGACTATCATGGTCCGAGCCGTCAAAGACTTCGTGCTCACCCACATACTATCCTATTTCAAAATACCATACAGATTGATCATTAATAATGGAAGGCAATTTAATAACAATGATTTCAGGGACTTCTATCTACAACAAGCATAACATTAAGTTGCACTACACCTCGTTTGCTTACCCTCATACCAATGGTCAGGTTGAAGCCATCAACAAGATAATTCTCAACAGTCTTGAGAAGAAGGTGGAACGAGTAGGAGACGGGTGGGTTAATGAGCTTCCCAACATACTTTAGGGTTATCGCTCTATGTATAAGATATTGACTGGAGAGACTCCAATCTATCTTGTGTTTGGAGCTAAGGCCATCCTCCCCATTGAGTTGGAGTTACCCACTAGCAAGATACAACACTTTAACATAAACACTATTCACTTGGCTTTATTAATGAGTCTCGATACTATCAATGAAGTTCAAGATGCTACATAAGTATGTACTACGACATATTAGCAATGAGCAACTTGATACTATAACCGTAGCGTTTGATACAGGGTTTTCCACCCTAGTGACTTAGTGTGTAAAAAGTTGGAGTCCACTGGCTTCAAGGAAGGACAACGCAAACTTTCCCTCAATTGGGAAGATCCTCTGCAAATTGTTGATGATGTGGGAAAAGTTACTTACAAGCTCAACATAATGGAAGGATAGCTAATCCTTAAGGCAAGGAATGCCTAGAATCTAAGACCTTATTTTTTCTAAACGAGGTGACGAGAATTAAAAGCATTTGTAACTACGATTGAATGTAATGAATTAATGAAGTTCCTAACATTTGCTCTTCTTCCTCTCTCGAGCCCCTCATCTTGGGTTGATTTTCATCCTTGAGTTTTGTCCAAGTTAGTCCTTACACTAATGATGCGAGCACCCATATAGGGCTTCGATTCACATCTAGCCCCTTATCTTGAATCGATTTTCATCCCCAAGCTTCACCTAAGTTAGTCCTTATACTAATGATACAAACACCTACATAGGGCATCAATTCACATCGAACCCCTCATCTTGAGTCGATTTTCATCCCTAAGCTTTAGCTAAGTTAGTCCTTATGCTAACAACGTGGTCACCTCATAAGGCATGAATTTACATCGAACCCTTAATCTTGGGTTGATTTTCATACCCAAACTTCACCCAAGTTAGTCCTTACACAAAAGATGTGGGCATCATCTTAAGGCTCTAATCTACATCGACACCCCAATCTTGGGTCAATTTTCATCCCCAAGTCAGTCCTTATATCGATCCATAGCATTAGATCAATACATCCCTAAGCTTCTCCTAAGTTAATGCCCTAAAGCACAAGTTGATCTTTCATCCTTGATCACCTATCCATGTAAGAATGCTCTCATAATAATTATCGAAGTAAAATTTAACAGCGAAAGCTAGAGAAAAGCAAATCAATTGGCGAAGTGATGATTAAAAGCATAAATATTTCATTAATCAAATGGAGTACAAAGTGTAAGACTTTCAATCAAGTGTTTAGGATTCGATCTATAAAGTTTAGGGCGATTGAGCAAATTGTCTGATCCAATCTAAATTTTACAATAAAACTAAGAATATTGGTAAAAACGATCTCGTGAGTTTGGATTTAGGAAAATAAATAATAAAATATTTAATTATTATAATATTGAATTATATATAAATTTCTCATTATTTATCGAAAACGTATAAAACAAGTTATGATAACTAACGAATCAATAGAGATAAATTATATACACACTAAAAATCATAAAATAACATAAATAATATTTAGGAGTATTTATTTGTACCATATATGTATTTACATGTAGGTAGTAATACGTAAAATTACTTAAAATACCCGAAATATGTTAAAATAATACTAAATAATTAAAGAAAATTCATAAATAATTAAGGAAAAATTAGAAAAAAAATGTGTAAATGTCTAGAAATAGGTTGTAACAAGATGGAAACTAAAGAAGAAAATTAGCTAATTAAAAATAACCAACTAGAAAGCAAAAAGAAGAAAAGATAAGGGACAAATGGCACCAATTAATTCACCAAATAATCAAGGCAGCCTTATAAATTTAGAAACCCACCATCAAAACTTATTTTGGTCAATTTAGAATCAAGAAAAATTTATGGAGAGTAAAGAAAAGAGGAAAAACCAAATTTATAAAAAAATTATAAAATTATAGTGAAATTAGGGCTTATAAAGGGAACCCATATCTAACGACCATTTAGAAAGAAACGGCCACCACCCCCAAATAGTGGAGCCTATGTCTAGAGTTGTAGACAATGGTGGAGCCATTGCTAGTGGTTAGAGGCTCATCAATTAGTAAGTTCCGATTCCCTTTTTGAATTTGTTTAATTTAGTAAAATATCAAATATATATGGAAAATTATGAAATTTGGTTTTCCTAAGTATTTTTTCATGTTTGGATTCTATCTTTAAATTTTTTAGTATTAATTTATGTATTACTTAAGCAGATTATGATTAGGTTACTAAATCTTCTAAACATACTCAAATTATTTAGTGTAAATATGTATTTTTCATGATTACATAGTTAAATAATATGTTTAATTCATAAACTGTTTACTTCAAAGCAGGTTAGTCATAAATGTTTTATGTAAATCAAGTCTAAGATAACAACTGTAAGGTCAACTTTTATCCTAGAATGGTTTACACGGCGGAACTGTTATGACTCTATCCCTTTGGTACGTGACATAAAGTTTCCCAGGTCAGCATACTAAGCTTAGCTACATCAAAAAGAAAAACAATACAATCACATTCTATCCTAAAGCTACTCACTTCACTTAAATGGCTAACTCTTGTGTTATTACTACATCCCTGAAGTCCTACATAGCCAAGCCCTAAATTGCAAAGCTCTTGGTGATGCTCAACCTTTAAGTGATGGTCTCTACCCTACCTAATAGAGCCTCTCTTCCATAGAGGCGGTAATAGGGACTACTAATCCAACTACTCCACCTAGAGTGATAAGCTGTCTAAAGCCCTGTTAGTGACAAAGTAAGGTCGACCCTTTACCCAAAAGTAGCCTAGAAGACTTGTGAAGTAGAAGATTCCCACGAGCCCCTCAATCCTCAAGTAAAGGTGGAGAAAAGACCCCCTTTATTGCTATAGTCATTACGGCACCTCGCCTGCTTAAGGTCATGTAGGACTATACTTAGAAGAGATTGCCCATAACCTTATGTAGGTAAGTACCTTACGATGAGGCCACCATGGACAAGTAGTGGGTGATGTTCAAGCCTCCACTCTTTCACTCGACATTATTAGGATAGAAAGAGAGCAGGATCCTATAATGACATACACCTCTTGATTATAGCTCATGAATCAACTACCATTATCGAGCAACTATCTATGCCTCATGATTACAACTCGAAGGAGAAGGTCGACGACAACCATCTCCCTAACTCGAGTACACCATCCCGTAACATTATCATTTCAGACACACTCATGGAATCTCTTAAGTATACCCCACTAAAGCTATTTGGGTAATTAGTATAAGGAAGCAAGGACTCATGCACCCTTTATATAGGGTCCATAAGACGCCTTTAGCCATATACGTGTTGATCATCGTACGGCTCCAAGGCATCAAGAACTAAAGCAATGCCTGTAGAATTAATGGTAGACTGTATAGGCATTAAATATCTTCTAGAAAGCACTTCGCTTGAGGTGCTCCACTTGCTACAGGAGCACGCTACCCAAAATGAACTTTGCGGGATGGATAATGTTTGTTAGTAAGAGATCTAATATGCTGAAATCTCCCCTACCAAATAGATCTTATGACATCATTATAAGATTTTCTCTTGGATGCTCACCTCTACTCAACATGAGCCTGGAGGAGAACCCTAGGAGCTATTATCTACTCAGAGGAAAGAGATGTCATGTCCTAGTAAGCATCATCGCAAAACAAGAACACTTAGGAGAAATCAAGGATAAGTATGAGGCACTAACACATAGGGAAATTGAGTAGGTCCCTAAGGAGCAATCAATTAACATTAACTTAAAGAGACAAAGCTTGACCTATCTTACAATTCAACAAAACAATACACGGGATTTAACTCCATAAGAACCTTCTCCAACAAAAAAGACTTAGTAAAACAATAGGTGGAATTCAAACGTACATATATAGTATGAAGGCAAGAAATTGTGATCGAGAAAGAGGTAAGCATGAGTTTAGGGAATGACAACGAAACTTCATTCATAGGTCCAACAAATTACATAAGCAAAGGTCAACATCCTGATTACCTACTAAAAGAAACAAAACCGAAGTTTACAAAACGAGCACACATCGCCCAAGCTAACTACAGAAATTAGACAAAAAATATGAGGATTCTCCTAAGCATCCTTGACTTATTGTTGTTGTTGTTGCTCTTGTTGCCACTCCGGCCCTTGTTCCACTTTGTCGCCGCCACTGACCTACCTAAAGTTTACATTAAAGCCATTATTGGAAGTTCTTGACAAGTCATTAAAGCCCTTGCCACCTAGCCCACTCCCAACAGCAACCTTAAGTTCATCCAACTAATATAGAAAGGATAAGTCCATGTCTGGCATATTTTGCTAAACTTTCTTCCTTACCTCATATGCCATGGCATAACTAACCTTAATGATAGCCTTCTCGATCAGGGGGTCCTCCAAAGTCGTGATATAAATCTCGCGCTTGACCTCATCGGAAAGCCCTGCACCTTTTAAAAGCTTGGCTTACTTCATGCCGAATTCAGGTCATGCCTTCTCCAATTCTTCACCCCTAACCTTTAGCTTAGCAACTAGCCTACCCTCCATAGTCTTGTTGGACTCCTTAAAGTTCCTCAGCTCATCATTCAGTTAGTCCAGTTGATTGAGCACCTCCCTATGCCGGCGTTCCTAGTCTTTGAGTGCATCAACTAAGTTACTGTACTCTTTTTCCTTCTCGTCCAATGCCTTGCGAAGCCTCTCCACCTCGGTGCTCGCTTGCTTTCCCTCTAACAAAAGAGCTGAGAGGTTATAGGCCAAAATGAAGTCCAGCAAGTCGTATAGTTACAAAAATAATAGTCAATCAGCAATCACGTTGAAAACAAGTAATTGAATAAAAAGTATATGAGTAGCTTACCTCGTTATACCTCCTTAACATCACCACAGAGGCCTCCAATTCGTTGTAACCAATAACGAGTTGCCTAAACAGTGCTTGCAGTTGCTCGAACCTCTAAGCGAGCCAATCTGCGGGTTGCACAGGAGTTGCTTGCCTCCTCCAACAAACTAAAGGTTCAACATTCTCATCATTGGGAATCTCAATAGCCACTTAAGCAATGGTTTTAGGTATTTACTCTGAGCTTGCCTGATCTACTCCCACTTGAGTACCCTCCACCATAGGGCTCAAGTTGACCATGACGTCCCCAACCAGTGCTCTTAGAACAACTGCTCTACTAGATGCCCCTAAGTTCACCATCGCAGTACCCAAAGGCACTCCCATTGGCACATCACCTCTTGCCCATTAGACAACTTTAGGAAGTGTTTGCTACCTTCGTCCTTTCTTCTTAGACTTTTTTAAGGGATGACGTGAGGTCTCCCCCTCCCCTTCCCTCTCAAGCAACCTCCTCTTCTCAGGCCTTGCAACACTCTCCATTTGCCTATTTTATACAACCAACATCTTCTCCATCATCTTGTTAGACACTAGCTTTGTAGCTGCAAAACAACAAGTGAACTACTTAGAAAAACAAGCAAAAACCAAGAAAAAAAACTTACAATGCCGAGGACAAGTAGCCTACTCTATCAAGAATTCAAGGGGATCTAAGGCATGAATACAATAGAAGAATCCCTTCCACTCCTCTATCTTATTAGGAGGCTTATCCATGATACTCAATCTCGTGTCTTGAGTAACAATGTAAATCTACTCATTAGGGAATCTCCTTGCAAAAAAGAAATGCTTGAAAAGCTGCATAGTTGGCTGTTGCAATTGCTAAATGCACAACACCTTGAAAGCAAGTAGTTGAACCCATGCATTTATGTTTAGACTATTAGGCATGACCTTAAAATACTAGAAGAACTCAACTAAGAATTTAGAAAAAGGAAGCTATAGATCGAGCTCAAACAACTTAGCATACATCATAAAAGATCAAGCATTCCCTATGTTATATGCTCATTGCCCTTCTTATGGCTCCTCTACTCACCACCTAAGCACTACTACTACTACTTAGCAAACCAACCTCAACTTCTTCTAACCATTCGTTGGTACATGTCACGTCAATACCCCTACGTGCAATCCCTCCTCGCTTCCCAAGAAAGTTTTATCGCCTTGTTCTCTACAATTGCTGTCACCGCTTTCAAGGGAGTAGGGGTATCACCCTTTATTTGAGGTGAGCTCTCGTAACCCTTTTTTACCTCTCTCTATATAAAAGGATAAGACAACTTACCCCAACTACTGGTTGTGCTTTGATTAGCCATCACAAGAAATTAGAAACAAATAATAAGGAAGTATTTAGCTCGTATGACAAAATTTAGGCAAAGTTTCCCCTAAATGAGCAAGACAAGTGAAAAGTGAAGGCCTAAGCCACCCTTCATATAGATAGGCAAGAAGGCAAATGGTTTTCTCCACTTTTAAAGTACGAACCTCTAATAGGATATGCATTGCACCCCAGCCATCTCTATGCCCTACTCCTTCAACCAAGGGCCCCGATTGATCCTCACATGCAGATCTATGACGTAGCTTGAGAGTGAGTCACTTCACGTATGCAGCCATTCTTCAAGAGACCATCAATGCATGCTATACTTCCCGATGACAACCATCATGGCACATCGAGTAGTGTAACGATCATGTTGACAAAAGCAATAACCCAAAGGATGAAAAATTGGTTCACCATGACCCAAGTAGCAGAACTAGTCCTCTAGCTAAGGGACAAACCTTAGTTGGCTTACATCACTTGGATTACTCTCTTTACTCATTGAACACTAATGAGAATGGAGGAACAACTATTGATACTCTATTCTCACTTGGCCCAAGGCCCAATAACTAAAGCCCATCACAGGGCACACCTAGTGGGAACTCGAGCAAGCAGCAATCCCATGTGTCGCACCGCGACTCCCTTGCGAGTTTATGAACCCGTGCTAATAAATACTAGCGTGAATCTATGCAAAGGAAGTTGTGAGGCTCCATCGTGTTCCCATGAGCATAATCTTTAACAAAGATCTACGATTTGTGTCAAAGTTTTGGGAAAGTCTATAAAAGTATCTAGGCACCCAATTAAGCGTCATTATCACCTACTACCCCTAATTGGATAGACAATCTGAAAGGACCATACAAGCCTTAGAAGATGTGTTGAAGACTTGTGCTATAGAATTCAAGGGGAGTTGGGACATGCATTTACCCCTTATCAAATTTGCATACAAAAATGGCTTCCATTCGAGTATTCAAATGGTAACTTATGAAACCTTGTATAGATGGAAGTGTAGGTCTCCTTTGTTTTAGGATGATGTTGAAAAGTTAGCTCTTGGCCCTGACTTGGTATAAGAAGCTGTGGAAAAAGTGGTTGTCATTAAACAGAAAATGAAAGAAGTTCAGGATTGTCAAAAAAGTTGGGTTGACTTAAAGAGATGAGAATTAGAATTCCAGGTTAGCAATCATGTGTACCTCAAGGTAAAACCAATAAAGAGTGTATACCAAGCAAGAACATAAGGGAAGCTAAGCTCCTGATATATTGGACCTTTTGAGGTGTTGGATTGAGTTAGAAATTTAGCCTATTGGTTAGCCTTACCACCAAATTTATTAGGACTACATAATGTCTTCCTTGTATCAGTACTTCGTAAACACATTTCGAACCTATACAAAATGGTAGAATTTAAACTAATGCAGTTGAAGGAGAACCTTACCTACAAGGAGCACCCAGTTTGCATGCTAAATCAAAAGGCTCAGAAATTAAGTACCAAGGAGATTGTAAGGGTACCATGGAGGAATCATGAGAAAGAAGAGGAAGCTACCTAGGAGGCGGAGGAGGAGGTAAAGTGCAAGTATCCAGAGTTATTTGAGTCACCAAGTAAGTTTTCTTAAAGTTTTAAGGACAAAACTTATTTTAAGAGGGGGGAGGGGGAATGTAAACCCTGCGGGTTTTTAGTAACCAAAAGCGAAGTCAAATAAGAAAGTCTCTAGATAGTCCCTGCAACCACTCAAACATAAAAATAGAAACCCTAAATAGAGGAATCAAACCTTAATTGTTAAGCCAAAACCTTGGAGGAAACAAGACCTTAAAACCCTAGCTATATGAGTAAAACCCTAAAAACCTTAGAATATTAACAAAACCTTAGAAAGATTGCTAAGCCCTAATTGAATAACCAAATACCTTAACATGATAAAAGAAACCCTAATAATAAGGTTAGACTAATCATTAAAAGTAATCAAATTCTCCAATTACTTAAAACCCTAAGCTCCAAGTACATACCTAAGTTCAATAACTATAAACAAACACCAAAACCTAAGGAAACACTAGGGGTACATGTAAAGCTTGGAAATTAATAATATTAAAGTAATAAAATATAACAAAGCCATAGAATTCCCTTAATTATGCTTAATATGCTTAATTAGGCTAAATTGTGGGTAATCACCTTAATTACATCCTAAACCCTAATAAACCTTCATAACATCTTAATTAGCAACAAAATAAATTCAACTAAGAAGAAAAGACAAAGTGATTAGTTAAAGCAAATTAAGGACAATGTCCTTTAAAGGATAAGACATTGCCCAAAATGGCAAAAAGCAAACATGGTATAAGAGTACCATTTGGGACCATGTACTCCTTACCTCAATTAGCCCCAAATTGTCCCCCCACTCCCTCCCTTATGCACTAGCCATGGACACCACTTTAACCCTCACTTTGTTTTCATTTTCATTACACAACATTCTTTGTAAATCATTCTTAAAAACTCTCTTAGTACCTTCTCACAATCTAACTTCAAAACACTTCAAGAAAATCACCTCTGGCTACCCCTTACAGCCATCACTACCATCCACCATTACACCACCACCACTCCACCAAACCACAAGACACCAAGTCATACACCACCCAAAAACCCTTCACTAACCGGCCAACACACATACACACTCCTCACTCTTCTCACGAACCCATAGCACACACCTAAAAAGGAGCCATCACACTTTCACTCTAGTAAGTGTACCATTCTTTATTTCTTTAGTTTTTCTCCTAGGAATTTGTCGAGTTCATGCATGGAGCACAACACAAACTTGTAGAAATATGTTATTTAAACTTTCAAGACACCAACATGGATGTTTAGCTTAAGATGATGTACTTATTTCACGTAGAAATTCAAGTAACACTGTCATCTTGTAGTATAGTGTAGTGATTAACTTGGCATATTGGTAAATCAACATGAAAGCCCAAGAAACTTCCCATCCTTATGCATGCCACCATCTTCACTTGGGTATTGCCAATTTATTTTCTTCAAATTTGACAAATACACAACTTATGTAAGTAGAAAACATAAATAAGATGTAAAACATGTATTACGTGAGATGTGTAATGGAAACCCCCAAACCCCATCTTGGATGCCACATACATGAGGGGTTCAAGTCTGCAAATTTTGATTTATTAACTTAATGACATGATTATTTAGTGCTAAGTATGATTTAGGACTTGATTAACTAAGTTAAGTAGGATAATAAGTAGTTAGGGCCCTAAACTAACTTAGTTAGTGATTAAACAATTAAAAATGGTATTAAGGGCCATTGTAATAATCATGAATAGATCTATAACTTTGTGAAAAATGAACTAAAGTTAAGGTCAAAGATGGTTTTAAGTCCAAAAAGGCAAGTAGGATTGAGCCAAACTAAGGTCCTAAATTACAAGATGGGCCTAAAAAGCTCCAAAAGACCTAGTTTAAGGCCTAATAGTTGAGTGACCAGATCTGAACCAATCTTAAAAGACTCAAAATAAGATATTCAAGAGGCTCACTAAACCCTTAGGCCCATCCAAGACATCCACTATAGGTTCCTTAATAAGTTGAAGCCCTAAACTTAAGAAAAGAGTCTGTTTAGGCCCATACAAGCAACATCAAGGCCCAAGATAAAAATTTAAGATGTTAGGCAAAAAATGTTCTCTTAAAATACTTAAAAAGGAAGCCTAAAATATTAAATGCAATGCCCAAGATAAAAAACTAAGCCTAAGCCTTAAAGTAACCAAACTCACACTTTGGGCCTATGAACTTACAAAGCCCAAATCGAAACCTTACTAACTCAAAAGCCTAAAAATGACCTCACTAAATGAAAGAACACTTAAAAACAATGGAACGTGACTATAAGATCACAAAAAAGGATTTAAAACGAAGAAACTATGGTCGAAATACGAAAACAAGTAAAATAGGAATCTAAGCCAAGAAAGCATAGATAGTTAGTATAAGAAGAATACTTATATAATTTAAATGTATACTTTAGGTAACAAGGACCCTAACTTTCATGCAGTCAATGATTATTGGGACTGTTAGATTCTATGGCAGTGTGAGTATGCCAACCTTTGTCTTATCTTGCTTGTGGTTGTAGTATAGAGCACCATTTAATTATATATATATGTAAGAAATGAATATGCTTGGGGTTGAGATTATATGCATATGTTTGATTTAGATCTACTTGCTTGTTAAGAGACAATAATATATTTGAATCATGGATTAGATGCGCATTAGTAAATACGGCCTTAGATTGTCTATCATATATATTCGGTTGGTCACCTGTAAACCGGAATAATAACTACTTAATCATAATAAAAACTGACCATACATGGCACGTTTATGCATTAACTGTACAAGGCATTGGCACTATGTAATGGGGCAATGATCACACATTTTAAATCCATTATTATTTTGTATGTTGTTGATTCGTATGATGTACTCATATGACATGTTGTTACCTCAACCTTTGGGATCTACTTAGCTTTAAGAAGTCTGCTCTTTACTTGAGGCTAAAGCATGTCCACTGCTTTGGGTCTACTAAGAAAAAGATGGACATGCTTGGATAATTGGTGTAAAGACTCGAGGCTTAATGTACCTAAATACTTCCTAACGAAGGCAATATTGAGCATAATGTCGTGCTTTACACGGTCGTTAGCAGATTGCACATAATGTTGCATTCAATATGCTTGTCTTCATTGCATATGCGTGTTAATTAGCTTGTAACTTGTTTGTTGGTAGGATAAAAAGGTCACTCATTAAGCTGTTATAACTTACCTCCTTATAGTTAGTTGTTGTAGCAAGATCTTTGGTTGGTGCTGAGTCGCAGGATGCCCAAGGTTAATACTACCAGCATAGGGATTATTAGTGAGAAGAAGTGAGCACAAGTGATCACTTATATGTTGTTTAGACTCTCCAAGCTTATTTACATCTTTTAGTATATTGAGTAGCATAGAATAACGGTACCATTTTATTTTGGATTCGTATGACTTAAGTTAAGGGAAACTTTGAACCCCATCCTTACTTTATGTTGGATTTTGATATTATGGTTTAATTTATATTAAATGCTCCATTATTACTTAATATTAGTCTCCAAGTAGAAGTCAAGATTATGTGATGACTTATGTAATACGCTGAAAATTCTTGATCAAGAATGATACTTGATCTTAGATCTTCCCATAGTACACAACGTTACCGCCATAACTTAACCATCCCTCTAAGTTGTGACATGATACTGCCACAAAATCTTCATCAATTTCTAATTCTAATGTCACTAAACTATGGTCATGAGGTTAGGTCACATTAATAAAAGAGAAATGATCTTGTTGAATGAAAGAGGTTTGTTATGCACATAAAAAAAGTGTAAAGATGGAGTTTTATAAGCACAATGTCTTTGGGTAGTAGAAATCGGTAAAGTTTAGTTCAACTATTCATAGGATGAAAGGTACATTGAAATACATCCATTCATACCTTTAGGTCCTTCTCGTGTTTCTCTTAGAGGTGGTTCTAGATACATGTTAACTTTTATTGATGACCTTTTAAGAAATGTTTGGGTTTAAGTTTAAAGCATAAGAGTCAAGTTTTCAATACTTTCAAATGGTAGAAAACTTTGATTGAAAAGTAGACAGCGAAGCAAATTAAGCAGCTTACAACAAACAATGACTAAGAATTCTGCAGTAGTGAGTTTAGCCAATTCTATAAGAACAAGGGCATAGTTCGTCATCTGGCTGTTAGGAATACCCCTCGACATAATGGTGTTGTAGAGCGGATGAATACAACCATTATTGAGAAAGCACGAAGCTTTCTTTCAAGTGCTAGTTTGCATAGAAAGTTCTTAGCAAAGGCTACGTCCATGACATGCTATTTGGTAAACCTATCTCTATCATTTTCAACTAATTTCAAGAACCTAGAAGAGGTATGATCTTGTATCCTTACTAATTGTTTTGATTTAAAGATATTTAGTTTTTCTTGCTTACATGCATGTGAATAATGGGAAGTTAAAACTACATACCAAGAAATGCATTTTCCAAAAGTTTCCATCTGGGGTAAAAGTTTATAAATTGTTGTATCCTATAGCAAAGAAAATTATCATTAGCAAAGATGTGACCTTTGATGAGCAGTCAATGCTCTACTCGAGGTCAGAATCCTTTGTCCTTTGTAATACATGTAATGGAAAACACTTTAGAGAAGGTGGAAACAGAAGTAACTAGCTTTTTCATTCGATTAGATGATTCTCTAAAAGCCTCTTAGTTAGAGCTAATGCCCACTTTAGGTTAAGGTGGTGGTGAGTAAGCTCTACTAGAAGTCCCTTATAGCATAGTGAAGAGAAAAGTCACTATTGAGTGGCAAATTTGAGATGAAAGATTTAGGAGCGGCAAAGAAGATTCTTTATATGAAAAATCAAAGGGAGAAGAAAGAAGGAAAATGATTTGTAACTTAGAGGAATTGTGTTAATAGAGCCATAAAGCATTTTAAGATGAAAAACTTTAATCTTGTGAATATTTCACTAGTTGCTCATTTCAAGCTTTCAACTGTCTTATGTCTTCAGACAAATGAGGAGTTAGACTAAATGGTAAGTACTCCTTATGCAAGTGTAGTTGGCAATTTTATGCATGTCATGGTGTGTACCCATCCAAACATTTCACATATGTTGTTAGTATTGTTAGCAAATATATAGCTAATCATGGTATAATGCACTAATAGGCTGTGAAATGAATTCTTAAAAATCTGCAAGTTTTAGTAGACATTTGTTCAGAAGTTGGTAAAAGCTCTAAAAGCTTAACTGATTTTGTAGATTCAGACTATGTAGGTGATTATGACAAAAGGAGGTCACTTACTCAATTTGTGTTCTTGGGTGATTATGCTATTAGTTGGAAGTCAACTTTAAAAGCTACAATTGCTTTATCTAATATCGAAGCAAAGTATACACTAGTGATTAAGGCAATTAAAGTGCATATTTGGTTATGAGGCTTTTATGGTGAACTTAACTTAGATTCAAAAGCTATAATTGTCTTTTATGGCAGTCAAAGTGTTGTACATTTAACGAAAGAACAAATGTTTCATGGGAAGACAAAGCATATTGACATAAGGTGCCACTTTTTATGAGATGTGATTGCTCAAGGCAACATTGCAGTAAAAGAGATTGGTATTAAGGATAATCCAGTTGACATGTTGACAAAATCTCTTCTAAGAGACAAGTTTAAGCATTGCTTAGACTTTATTGGCATTCATGGCACTTAAGGGCTTTAACAAAGGCTACATGGAGAAAGAAGATTGAATCAACTATTTAGGGACAATTCAAGCCAAGGTAAAAAATGTTATGTGGATGAAATTGTCCACTTCATGATCGTAGAGACACTTGCTCATCAAGCTAAAATCTTGGCCACTCATCAAGACTTAGAGATAAAAGGATTAACCTTAGCCTTTAGATTTATTTGATGATGTAAGATGTAAGCAATGGTGACCAAGTTTCACTTTTAACCATTAGATTACACTTGACTACCAAATAGACAAAGACACATCCTAACCATTTATCACCCTTGGTGCCCAAGTTTGGTAGCCTATAAACAAGCTTTTCCATTTGGCATTTTGAGACGATTAAAAAAGTCTAAGACTACAAACTACATTGAAAATATCTTTTAAGAGGCTTTATGAGTGTGTTCTGAGAGCTAAATTTGTAAATGTCGTGTGAGGTTTTGGATACATTGCGTTATGGGCTTTGAGTGATAAATTTCCTTGTAATTTTTTTCATTCCTCTAGTGATAAATCTCCTTATAAGCTAAACCAAATAAATTTGTGTCTTCTTAATTTGTGACTTCTTTCTTTCTTCCCACTTTACCTTATTGTAGCTTTATCTCTAATTTGTTGATATTATTTTGGTACAATTATTTTGCAATCATTGAAATCCATAATAGGTAGAAAGAGAAAAATAAAAAGGATTTATCGCAAATTATCCCCTAGATTTTGATCTCGGTATGGATATACCTTATGAACTTTTAAATATTGTAATTAGTCCACTTAAGTTTCACTTTGTTGAATATACTTCATAAATTTTCAAATGTTACAAATAACTCTTCTAAACTTTGATGAACAAGTTATATAAAGGACATTTGCTAATTAGTTTAAGGGGGGGGGTTTATGCTTTAAGGTGAAAGTTTATGGGGTTTGTTTGCAACATTTGAAAATTTAAGAGGTATACCTACCCTAAGTTAAAAGTTTAAGGGGATCATTTGCAATATTTAAAAGGTCATGGCTTATATCCACACCACGAGATCTATATTTAGTAAATTATACTAACATAAAATTTTTCGCCTACATTATTTGATATTTGAATTGTCTTTTGTTCTAAAAAGACATATGAACCCCAGCAAGTTGCATGTGAATCACATATAGACCTCATAACCTCAAAACAATAGTCTTGTTTTATTTCTCCCATAATGAAATAAATTTCACTCTCATTATCTTATTTATTCGAAGGCGATTTGATGGATAGATATACTTAGACATGAAATCAGGTTTATATATAGAGAAAGAATGGAGGAAAACAATATATTTTAAGGGTTTTATGAAGCTAATAAGCGATTTACATGTTAAAAATTTCGTGAGATCAACATGACTTTTAATATGTAAGTAAAAAAACAATACCAATTAAAAAAGAAAAATGAAAAAGAAGGAGAAGAAGAGCTTTAATACACATACTATGCTAATTTATTTTACCCTTTGTAATACCTAGGACAAAATAAACTACAGAAAAATAAAATAAGCATACATTAACAAAAGGATATATTTTATAAAAAAGGGTAATTTTGGAATATCCGAAAATCCAAACCTTACGCTAGAGTACCCTTTCCAACCTGGACTCATTTAGACTTCTTTGTGTGGTAAAAGTAGACTCAGCAATAGTGATTATGGAGAACCCTTAACAGTGAGACCTTAACTTCACAAGATTATTGTTAAGATTTCATTGGAAAAAAATCACAACCCGAATCGCTATAATTCTCATAGTATAAGGTGTGGAAAAGAAGAAATCGCAAAAATTGTAAAAAACCTTAGAAGGATCATCGGTGAGTCTTTTTGATGATTTTGATTTTTAGTGATGGTTGATTCTAAAGAATGTGTTTCCATTTCTCGAGGGTGTTATCAATTATGGGATTGGAAGAGCATAAGGAGTTGAATTAGGGTTTCCATAAATCACTAAGGTAATACATTCCTACCTTTGCAATTATTCACCTTTTGATGAAGTTTTTGGATTAAGAAATGTTATGTGGATGTTCTATTGTATTTTGGGTTGAAAAGAATAAGGATTTCGATGTTTTTAGGTTGATTTTTTTTTTTTTTTACCCGAGTTAAGAATAAGTTTAAATATTTAACCATGGGTATCAAGTTGTGTTTTTGGGGAAAAGGGAAAAGATTTTTTAAAGAGGCATAAATACGGTTAAAAACCATAGGTGTGGTCCTAACCATGGTTCTCTTTGGAGAGTTGCACACAAGGAAATTTTGAAAGAAAATTAAAGATGAAAAGATCATGACTAAAGTTCATGACCATGATCTAAGCTGTGGTCTTTCTATGGTGAACTATGACTAAGTCCATAGCTATGGTCTAATATGGTCTAAGGGCATAGACATGCTTTGGCTCTTAGAAAGGATCATGGTCATGATCCCCAACCATAGTCCCTATAGATGCTTTTTTTCGTCTTTCTAATCTACGTTTAGTTCATTTGACCTAGGATTCCTATATCTAAAACCTTTTGAAAGCCTATAAGAAGTTGTAGAATGTTACTAAATTGATCTTTATTCATCGTTTCTTTTCAAATTCATCTTCTATAGATTCAGTTTTTATGATAAACTCTAGGTATGTAACACTATGTGTTACTTATGATTGCTAGGCTAGAATTTTATACTTATATATATATATATATATATATATATATATGCTTAAATTGACTAATTAAATATCCAGCTTAAATTATTTTTGCTTGCTTCTTGTATGTAGCTTAACCTAAGGGCCTAAAGTAGCAGATTCTTAGAGAGCAACCCCGATGATCCTTGCGATGTGTTGTTCCTAGTGAAGTTTCGTATAGAAATGATTTTGGGTTGATCTAAGATGTTATAGATGTAAGCTAAAGTGGCATGCCCAATATAAGATTCTAGAGGGACACAAAGTGGTATGCCTAGTCGTAGATTATAGAGGGGTTGGAAGAGGCATGCCCAACCGCTATGATGAGTCAATCTACATTGTGATAAGGTTCATGAGGACCTTTGCAATGTCTTGTGTGACTAGCTAATATAAATATAATAAATTATTTCATGTGAGTAGGTTGCTTGCATTTTGACGCATGTGATTATGATTATGTATGATTGCTCACGCGCATGTGATTATGTATTGCATACGAGCTTCAACTCACTCTTCTTTTTCCCAATAGTTGTAGATCATAATGATAGTTATGTAGATTCTACTAATTATGGTTACCAAGTTGACTATGCTAGTTACTCTGGTTATGAGGATTGAGGAGATAGTTATTATCAAGAAGATTCTTATGTAGAGAGTTATTATTACAAGGACCGTTACAAGTATTAGGAGCACAAAGATTTGATTCTAGTGAAATTGCTATTTTTTGGGGTGATGTTTATTCTATTTTTCATGTTACAATGAGGAGATCCTCATATGTTATTTAATTACTATTTACCTTCTTGAGATACATTTATGGAGACATTGTGTACTTATTTATGGAGTTAACATTTAATGAAGTCAGTAATCGTTATATGATTGTGAATTGGGACATAAGGCGAGGTGTAACGTTCTGAGGTTGAAGCATTATAACCTTCTATTTATAATCCTTTGGTGCTTACTTCTTTGTTCATTTGAAATTTATATTGTATCGTCCGTGTAACAACTTGGCTTGATCGAAAAGATTTTCGACCTTTTTTTTTTTTTTTTTAATAAGGGCGATTAAAATAATGACAGATACTATCAATATGAAGATAATAATGAGAGGGATTAGATCAAAATATTATCCAGGATTATTAGATTACTGGGTTTTAATAGCCATGACGAGCTTAAGAAAAATGAATTGAACTTAGCACTACGCAATGGACCATTATTAATATTTTAAAGCGTTGAGAAAGATTAAAATCATGCAGGACAATCTTATTTAACATTCTTACAAACTATAAATTCAAGAACATTTGAATCAATGGTTCTAATTCCTTGGATTTCATCATCGATTTAAATATTAGCCTTTTAACAACGTGGTATACTCACAGTTATATTATATAAGTTGTCTCCTCTTTAATACTCGATTTAGTTGTATAGAACCCTATATAAGTAAAATGAAAAAAGAAGTATACACTCAGGTGGCAATATATAATTTGATGAATAATACCAAATGCATATGTATAGACGAGTTAGATAAAACTTTATCGAAAAGAGAATAGTGAACAACTGTTGCTTCAATTGCTTTTTGGGTGTTTATTGGAAAATTACAAATAACACCATAAACTTTAGTTTAGTTATACTTCCAAACTTATAAAATGTACTTTAATATGCTTTAAATTTTTATAAATTGACAACATCAAAAGATGTTTGATTTTCTAGTTTAAAAATAAAAAATAAAAATGCATTGATGTCAAAGTGTAGAAGACATTAAAATACACTTTAATAAATTCAGTAGATATTTTTGGATAAAGGTCAAATTTAGGAGGTTATTTGTGATCTCCTAAGATTATTTGTCAAATTAAAAGAGTTTAGAGTATTAAAGTATATATTATTAATTCAGGAATATATACGAACCACAATATCAAGTATAGAAGTTATTTGCGTTTTCTCACTGCGTCCAACAAATCTACAAATCTAAGGAAATTGGATCAAAATAACACTGCTCAAAAAGAGCCCAAGGTCATATGTTTTGAAATAATATCTAAGTTTACTTTCAGCCCATTTTCAATTGTTAAGGTGGATTGAGGTTCCCAATTGGTCAATATCCACTTTAGTGTTTACATAGTATAGTCGCACATGACCTTGACACTCTATTTCCATGGATGAGCTCTGTGAAAATTGGGTTCTCAAGAAGAGAGTTATCGAAAGCTAAATAGTATATATTTCTCGTTTGATTTTCAAGCTAGAATCAAAGTTCCTAAAAGCTACGTCCTTAAAATTTAAGTAATAATTTATTGTTGGTAATACTTAATGAAAATGGAATGTAATTATTATGCTGTATTTTAGGAATTGGAACCCAAATACGTTTAAAAATTTTTAGGATCTCATAGATTTTAAGCAAGCAAATTCCTGATCTACTGTTTTTTTTTTTTTTTGAAATACACTGGAATTGAATTTCGAAGTAGTTGGAATCCTCCTCTCTGAAATAGCATATCATCTGATACATGCAAGCATTATACTATATATCTATATATAAATACTTATCGTATGTTTTTATGCATAAATTCAAGCAATATATACGTATAGATATATGTATATATTATATATGCACAAAATGTACTATTATATGTTCATCTAGTTACATATTACACATATTTTGTATTTGTCTTTTGTTTATTATCACATATATGTATATATATACATTTATTATCATCCAAATCATTAAGACAAAGATAATTAGAGGTATTCATAGTTCGATTTGATTCAAACACTTTATGAATTGAATCACTTTTAACAAATTGGGTTATTGAACTAAACCACTTTAAATGCAATTCAATTTAGTTTAAACTACTTTTAAAAATGCCTTATTTTAGTTAATAATAATACCAATCATTGAAATTTCAACCAAATATTGATGCTTATATTAGGCAATATTACATGAGAATTTAAGCCATGTAACATTATATCATAGCATTTAAGGTGATGGTAAAGGTGCTTAAATCTATTTGAGAAATGAAACATGACGGTGAAGCAAAAGAGTAAATTGTGAAAGCTAAGGTGAGATAAGAGACTATCAAAAGAAAAGATAAATAGAATTAGATTGAATTGCGAATAGGTTTTAAAGAAAAAAAAAAATGTTTCTCATATTCTATTTTTGATAAGAAGCTGTTTGGTTCTGATTCAAGTGGTTAGGTTTGCTTTAACCCTCCAAAATCATACTGTTAACCATTTAGACCTTCTACAAATTGAATCGAAATATAAAAAAATATATTTTGCAATTTGGTCCAGTTCGTTTTGAATCCATTTAGTGAATAGCCCCGAAGATAATGTGCTTTAATAATAGTTATGTTAGGAGATTTCTATGTAGACTCAACTGTAAGCCCCACAACCATACACTCAAGGTTTCTATCGGTTGAAAGATCCGATCGAGCCTGAATTATAAACCATTGAGAGAAATATTAGTAAAAATAACCCCGTAAACGTAAATTTAAGAAAATAAGTAATAAAATAAGAGACTATAAAATTTTCAAATTTTAAGCATAATAATTGCTAATTACCGAAAAGGCAAAAAGTGTAATCTAATAACTAATAAATTACTAGAGATAGATTATATGTATACTAAAAATTTTAGAATGACCAAAATAATAATTAGGAATATTCACATGTACCCCATATGTATTTACGTGTAGATAAAAATACGCGTAATTACCTAAATTGGCCAAAAACTAAGCAAATAATTAAAGAAAATTATAAAATAATTATGAAAAAATCAAAAGAAGATAAGATGAATCAAGATAAGGTCGTGGCAGGTCCAAAGCTGCAAAAGAAAAATTAGCCAATAAGAATTAGACAACTTAAAAGCCAAAAATTAAGGAAAATGGGCAAAGTCTTGTCAAATTAATACATATTAATTACAGAAAATGTCTATAAATAGCAGGAAAAATCATAGAGCTCATTTGGGCAGTTTGGAAAGTGAGAAAATTAGGGAGAGTCAAAAATTGAGAGAAAAATTCGGTTTAGAAAAAAAATGAGAAAAACTGTGCAGTTAGAGCTTTTAAAGAGAACCCTTACCAGACGAGCAGCTGGAAGTGGACGGCCACCACCACCACACGGTGGTGGCAGCGCCCAGGCCGGCCGACAAGGCCACGGCGGCCCGCGGTGGCCGGAGCCACCCAAACCGGTAAGTCCAATTTCCAGCCCGATTCTTGTGTAATTTTGTAAAAATAGTAAATATGATTATAAAATTATGAATTTTGTTATTCTGGGATATTTTTGTATGTAGTTTATAGGAAAAATATTATTTTGATGAAATTATGTCCCGTAATATATGGTTCCTAAGAAATCATGCAAAACCGAGCACATTTCAGTTTAGAAATAAATAACCTTAGGAGTGTAGTTTTAAGCCCAAAATTTTTGTGTAGATTACTTAGATGATATAGAACAGTGCTATGAAGCCCGTTTTCAAAAAATTAATTTTCGAAATTTTTAGATAATTTTTAGGCCCTAAAATGAGGCATAAAATGGGTAATTTAGAGTTAATTAGGTGATTAGGATATTAATTACTGATTTAGATAGTAATTAGATGTTTAGGGATGTTAATCTCTGATGTGAAAACCTAATCCTAGTCGATGGAGTATTAAGTGTAAGTAATGAAGGTGTTATGTGGTAAATGTAAAAAATTAGGAATATATAGAATTGAAAATTAATAAATATGGAAAAATTAGGTTTAATTAGATAATAAAATAATGAAAATCAGAACATAACAAATCTGAAACAAAATTCAATTTTAGGTAATTATATGAAAAATGTAAAAATTTCTCACAACATGAATAAATTCGATACACTAATACGGATTTAAGTGTACCGGATGGAATAAAATGCTGACTAGGGGTAGTGATCGTATTTAGGGTATCTGGAAATAATGTGGTTAGTTTCACATTATAAGTTGAAACAAATTTCTAGGGTCCGGGTACAAAACAGTACCTAGAAATCGAACTAGAATCTAATTTAGAAATCGATGTGGAACCTGAACCTAAACCCAAACCTAGAATAATTATAAAAGACTTAAGACCTAGATAATTAGGTATATTAAACCCTAAAAAACACATAACAATAAGCGTTATAAGATAAAACAAACTTATAATAGTTATATGAAAAGCTGAAACCACGTTTGTGTTATAGGGATGATCGGCAATGGCCTGAGCAAATCGGATCTCGAGGGAGTAAGCGAGGAGTCGAGGTAAGTTAGGATTAATACGATGCTGTATTTTTGGAGGCTTAAGATTATGCTTGGTTATGCTTGTTAGATAGTTGAATGTGTGCATGTGCTTGATTATGGATGATGCTATAATTCTGTTTGTTATTATGGCACGTATTGTATGAATTGTATGAAAGGATTGATCACTCTAAATTGGATTTAATCAAATATCCGACCAGTAATCATAATCGGACATGCATGGCAACCCGTTAGGGGAACTTAGGACTCTCCGGCCAAATACCGACCCCTTCGGAAGGGATAACGCAGGATTACAAAATGGTCCCTTCTTCATCCTCAATCGAACTAAGTGACAGGAGAGGAGGTCACGGCGAGGGTGAAGACAGTGGTTCGAAGGTAGTCGCGGGAGGAGTAAGGTCTCCATTACATAAGCCTGGGTTTGGTCGTGAGCTGTTTCATTAACGACAACTCCTCAACCCGGATTAAAGCGAGCGCAATTTCTCTAATCTCACGACGGGCCGGATAACGTCGTGCGATGGCATTTGCTTGCACATGCATTGCATCTAATAAGTGATTGAAAACCTTGTTGTATTTCTGGTATAGTTTTAAGTCCTCCGTCCTAACTTACTGAGCTGTGGTTGTTCACATCCCTATAGACGTCGTGCAGGTGCTGACTAAGAAGTGGCAAACCACTACTCTGAAGCTAGCAACTGCTGGATCCTGGGGAGTGAAGAAAAACATGTGAAGAATAAATATATATTTTTAAGGTCTAAGTTTTTATTTTAGAATTATTTTTCATTTCCGAATACTGTAATAACTAGAAAATATATTTCAGAGAAATATTGTAAACTTGAATTACAATAGCTGAATTATAGCATATATATATTTCCTCACTTTCTTAGATTAATGATTTATTTAAATTACAAACTGTTTACTTTAAAGCGGGTTAGTCATGGACGCCTTGTGTAGATCAGGTCTAAGATAGTGGTTGTAAGGCCAACTTCTATCTTAGGATGGTTCATACGGCGGGACCGTTACGACTCTGCCGCTTCGAGGCGTGACATCAACTAAAAAGGTGATGTTTTTCTCTATTTTTTCACAAATAAGTCATGAATATTATACAAGTTGGTAGAAAAAGGTAATGAATATTTTCTTTAATATAAATAGGTAATGCACAAAAAAAAAAAGATTTAATGGGTATTATATGCCACATGTTATACATACGTAGCGTGTAAATACCAATAAGATATTAATACGTATAATAATTATATAGGTAATTTTCAAATTAATTATTACCTATAATTTGCAATCGACATACATAATAATATTTTATTGATATTTATACACTATATATATATTACACATGGCATATAATACTTATTAAATCCTTTCTTGTAATACACATTACTCAAATAGTTAATTTAAGTGTTGTTAGCATCCTAATAACATAACTTACCTCGTGAATCTCTCTTTGTAATATTTGTCGCCCTTATGAGTTATATATACACCACCAACGTATACATCACCTTTTTGAACCTTGTGTCTATCACCTATTTATACCACTAAATAATGTACACCACTTTTTTGCAGTTTGGTCAAAGCATACATCACTCTTATACAGCATTTGATTCAAGTAATTTTAAGTGAATAGACTAGACAGAGTATATACAACTGGTTCATAAAATACACACAGTACATGAACAAAAAAAATAATAATAATAAATAAAGGAATAGAACAAAACTTGAAGTTCGTATCATTTAACGAGTGGCACAAAAATCGTGTTACCAAACAAAACAAAAGCCTTTTAGAAATCACTAAAATAATCTTTCAATGAACGTGAAGGCACATGAGGATTATATTGTACTGTATACTTATTGTACTATGTTGTATGGTTTCCATACTCTGCACTACGCTGGAAGTGACCAAACACTACCTAGTGTACTTCGTAAATTTGTCAGAATAAGACAAGGATAGAGAAAATTGAAGAAACTATAATCAAAATACTTGAGAGACTATTAATGAGCTTATATCTACAGGAAGACACCTGCTCCACGGGGTAGGTAGTAAGAACTACAATAGAATATATTTCTTGTACAAACATGGAAAGATGACTAAGAATGTTGTGCACATAAACTTTGATAAAATGTAGTACCACCCCTCAAGCAAGTATGATTAATTCCAAATTAAGTTCGGTAGAGCCACATTCCTAAAAGCAGCTAAGCTTTTTTATTTATTTAAGTTTTGAATAAAAAAGAAGGCACATTGCAACTGAGCTAATTAGTTTTTAGTGAACTCTGGTGTAGTGAGATTAATTAGGGAGTATATCACGATTCAAGAGAGTTAGTCGTGGCGGATGCCGTATATTGTATAAAAAACTATAAATTGATTGCTCTTTCAATCGACAACCCTTAATACGATATACAAAACTACTATTACAATTATCATCTAAATAGTTATAAAGGCAAGAGTAATATCATTATATGTTTATAATAACAAGACTATTAAACTATAAATAATACATATATAAATATTTATAAATAATGAGTTTGTAATATATTAGATTGTAAATTAGTAATACATTATATCACATAATAATTCTCAAGATCTAATTACAATAATATAAATACACTCTTATCACTAATCTCACACTCGCATCAACTTGTCGATAATTCATTAATTTTGGACATCCTGCAGCCCGAATCAATGAACAAGTCTCCTTACACAACTAACCAGCTTAGTGAGATCTTCCTTCAACCATATAACAAATAAGTTATTCAACAATTAAATTCAAACATATAAATGCGTGCTCATATAGAATGCCAAATAAATACATGTGGGTAACCAGGTATTGCATGTAACTCAGATTTAATACTCTCTGAAATTAAGTTGGAGTATATACGAAACCAATTAGATCCGAGTATCATATTTGAACTTATATAATAATGAAAATCCGCGTCTTGTATTCAAAAACACAATGGTATATCCATTTTCAATTTTAGTCAAAACTCAGTTCTAAGTATGATTGTAAGTAAGTTATCACAGCCTACACTCACCCTTAAACGGTAACCTCTAGACTCGACCTTTAACTAAGTGGCTGATACCTTCAATGCCTAGTGTTCTGATGGGTCAAGATAAGATCATATTGTATATGTGCACCATACTAAAACACATTAATCATAATTAATCAACCCTCATGTAGCTTCCCGCTACCTCCATGTGATGTGACAGCCAAAATTAGTTATGTAATACATGATTATACATACTTCGATTTAGTTATTTCAAGTCGAATAATATTAAGTCTATTTATTGTGTGATCAAACAAAGTTGTAAACAGATCAGTTCCTATCGAATCTATTATGCAGTGCAGTATAGTATAGTATTACACTTTAAATTAATTTCACAATTGATAAGCAATATCACACATATGCATAACCTAACCCCACACAACATTCAATTATTAATAATATTTAATATTTACTATTTACTATCTACATACACAAGCATATATGAAATCATTAGGAATAATTACTCAGCCATTTTCAAGGTTAGGGATCGTAGTAATCTGCTGATAAACCAGTATCAATCTCGTAATTACCTGACATTAAGGGAATACGAAAAATAATAAGTATTTGAAATAAATAACTAAACTATTATTATATTTAGTATTATCTATCTAAATTAGCAATTTGTTTATATGAAATTATCGATTCAAGCTTTTTTGTTAATCGCGTATAATTTTTTCAATTTAGTTTTGATTTTTATGAATTTATAGTCTATTTTTAGCGTTTTTAGATATACTTTCTTGTAACGGGGTCCATTTTGGACATTGTAACCCATATTTTCTATTATGCTGTAAAAATGTTATAAATTTTATTATTTCAACTTAAGTAATTATAAAATATTAATTAAACTTTTCTTTGCATATTTATGGTTTAATAAATATTTAAACTTTATATTTTGTAATTTTCTTACTTTTAAGTTTATTTAATTATAATTTACATATTTTGTTATTTTTGATAGTTAATACCTATTTAATTCATTTTTACTATTTTAATCATTTTCCAATTATTTTATTATTATTTTAATAACGAATTTATTTATATTTAGTAAATATTGACGTAGCAGCAAAAGAAATTGCCATGTGCCATTCCCAAATATTTGTACAATTTCAATCTTTTTCTTATTTTGTATTTTTACATAATTTGCATATAATAGTGTTTACTACTATATTTTACTAAATTTTACAAATTAGTTATTTTATAATTCTTTAAGGATTATAATACATATATACATATATATTACTTTTCTTTATTTATTAAATTAATATCATAGTATATTATATATGTACTATTTAGGTATATCCGTATTTCTATATATACTATACTATTCATATACATATTTTTATATGTATAAATATACTTATGTAGTATAACAATATGACCCTAATTCATACTATGTATGCTATACATACGTACAATATATATATGATATCTATATATATATATATATATACTTGTATTTTTATTTTTTTCTTTATTCATATATATATATATATATATATATTTCTATTGAAATTATTTAATGTAGATACTATCATATACCAATATGCATACATATATCACCACATTTACATATATTTATACATATATTAACATATTAAAATACATAATATAAATATTATGATATACGCATATATATTCATAATATATATACTATACTATGCGCATACCATACTACACTAGTATTTTTGTACCTTATATATACATGTACGTATTTTCGATGATATGTTGTACATATATATATGTAATGATAATTATACAAACATAGGTATACATATATTATACATGCGCACATATAGATATATATATATATATTTATACCTAGTCTTTTATAGTATATATTAAATATAACATGTATGTAATCATGAACATACTTTAATATTTGTACATGTATAAGCATATATACATAAGAAAATATAACCTTTACATATATTTCTAGTACAAGATCTTATAATACACATAAATTCTACAAAGTATATATATGTACAAGAACACATAAGAATGATTATTATAGAATACACATAATATACATACTAAATATTCTTCTCTTGGAATATATTGAACTAAAAATCCTCAAGCTTCTTCTTCTTCTTCTTCTTCTTCTTCTTCTTGTTGAATTTTGAAGTCAAAAGAAAATTGGAAATAGGAAGGAGATGTTTACAATTTGGAAAATGGGAAGAAGTGTATGTGAGTTTGTTGGTGTTTTTGCAAAAAGTATGTGTGTGTTTTGAAATTTTCAGCAGACAAAAGTGACAAGAAGAGTAGAACAAAGTAAATAAATCAAAAGAAAATCAAAAGTAAGATAAGGTAATTAATGAGATTGGACATTAGCTTTATTAGTTGGCTTTGTTTTATCCACATTATTATCACATGGTGGATTTAAGGTGAACAAATGGCAGAAGTAAAATCCCTTGCAGTTGGAACATGGCAACCTAGGGAGAAAAGAAAAAAAAAAGGAAAAGAAAAAGGAAAAAAGAAGAAAAATGCAAATAAAGATAAAAACATTAGATTTTTCTAAACACAAAAATTATAAATTTAGTATTTATAAAACAATATTGAAATTTTATAAAAATTTATTAATTTAATGGTTATCCGTTATGTTTGTATTATTTAAGAGTTATTTTGACGTGTTCGTTAATAATTTTACATGATTATGCGTATAAATTGATAATTATATCTATTTAGGGTTTTATTACTATTGAGGTACATTTATTTATTTTATAAGGTTAAAGTTATAGTTTTAGAGTTTTTATCAAATTTGAATTCAATTTTAGAGATTTACGTGTATATAGAATATAGGGTTTTTGTAAGCAATTATGGTTTTGATCCAATTCTAAGGTTTTTATTATTTATAATATATTCAAATTCATAATTTAATAAAATTCTTATCTTCCTTAGCCTTATCAACTTATGACATTATTTAGAGTACTCGGATATAATTTAAGATTTAAACTAATAACTACATAAGGTTTACAAAGTGATACGATTGTTATTGATTAGATCAATATTAGAATCACCCGTATAAGAGTATCCACTTCTTATTGCAATTATATTGTATTTTATATGTGTAAAAGTATTTTGTTGATGTTACTCTCACAACATTTTCTAAAACTTTATAAGATAGAGGAATTTTTTTATGAAATAATTTGCAGTGCTTAGTAAAAATAAACTTTTCAATAGCATATGTACAAATTGAAATATAACTATCGATTTATTAAAAAAAATTAATATTAAAAGCTGAAGTGAGTCTTATTCAAAAAATAAATCATAAAAGATATGTGAACAAAAAATTGCCAATTAAGTAAAGAGAGCAATTTAACATAAATATAAGTATTATATACTTTCTTATCATGACAACTTAGCAAATTTGTTTTATTAGCTATGTGGAGGAAAAAAAAAAGTCATTTTGATTATAAATGTAAATACCTTATTTTTACCAATTTTTTTTTTAGCTAGGTTAATAAATAAGTAGAAAAATAAAAATAATAAAATAATAAAAATAAAACGAAAATTAAAAGAAAAAATGAAAAATGAAAAAGAAAAAATAAAATCAAGTCAAGTCGTAGCAAGTCGAGTCATGTTGTGTAACGATATGAGCTTAATTAATTCATCTAATTTAGAGGCTCAAATCAGATTAGGGAATTATTAGGCTAAATTGTAGCAGATCAGATCAGGCCTTGAAAAAATAAAAGAGCCCAAAATAAATTAGGGTTTCTAGAAGTTAGGGTAAATCCTTGATAAATCATAATCGTATCTTATATATCTTCGATACAAAATATTTGATTATGAGGTTATAAATAGCACGTCGATGGGAAGTTGAGGAGGATTTTTATTTTCCACAAGCCAGCACTCTCCAAAGCACTGTTGCCCACAACCACCAACACCACTACTAAAATACCGCAAAACACACCCCACAATTCACAACCCCAACCGTAGCCTCACGTCCCACAACACCTAACAGCGACTACCACGACCCCCCTATATAATCCACCCTTGTCATAATCCAAACTCAATTGCTTAAACCACTGCTCCATGTCAATTCCCTCAATCGCCGAACAAACACTTGATCGACAGCTCTTACCCTTACCAACAGCAACAAGCCTTGTCCCTTACCATCTCGATTCGCGACAACACATACGATCCACAATCAAATCCTTGTTGCCATGTCTCCCATCCTCACATACATCAAGCCAGATCTACAACACCATAGCAGCTAAACGTCCTTGCTCTTGATTGACAAACAACGCAACAACGCAAACAACCACGCAACCTCAATTCCAAATAAACATCCCTCATCAATCAATTGCACTTAGACAGACAACGGTACTGCACACATGCTATACACAAACGCATGATACAAACTCTAACTCACACGCTTTACATAAACACAAACACACGACCATAGCAAACGACGTAGCAACCATCACGCTCGTAATCAATGGAAACAGAAACGACACATCAACCATTACGCTCGTGATATGTAGAAATAGCTGCCGGCACCTTCAATCATACCCACGATAAGTGGAAATAGTCGGTGACACCACCTCTATCATGCTTGTGATCAAGGGAAACAGAAACCCAAACGTCCTCCATCACGTTCGTGATAAGTGCAAATAGCAACCAATATGCCCTCGATCACGCCTATGATTCGTGACCATCCGAAAACAGTGTTTGACACATAACTCGACTTGAGGTAAAATTTCTTATTTTGTTATTTTTATTTTATTAGTTAAATTAATTATTTTTACTAACTTATTTATTTTATTAGTGCAGGTTTTTATTGTTTTCATATTGTGTGTTTTTTTTTAGATATTCTCAATTTTTAATAAATTTAGGTCAATTACATTTTTAGCAAGATCGTGTTTTTTTTTTTTAAATAAATGTATCTAGATCATATCTTATTGTTAGGATTTAGGAAAGATACTTTTTGACACATAGAGGTTTTGAAAAATTAAAAAAAAAAAAGATTTAAATTGAATTTTTTTTCCAAAAGATTTAGTTAGTTACGATTTTTTTTATTTAATTCGAAAAAATTAGATTTCTTAGGTTTTTTTCTTAAAATAATAAATTGATTTAAAAAATGTAAATTTGGCTCAGTTTTCGAAATAAAAATATCCCACTCACTAAAAATTTTATAAAAGAAAACTACGACTAATTTAATCTCGAATAGCGAGTATGTAGACACCTTCGAGGCAACCTCTTAAAAAAATAAAAAAAATTTCCCTTTTTCTTAAAAAAATTGGTAATAAAAAATCATTTTAAGTTACATTTTGTAAATTTAGGTATATTTTAATATTTTTAGAAAAATTACAAAAATAAAGCCCATTATTTTTTTTTTTTAATTTTCGCATGGTGACTTAGTCTTAATAGATTAGCCCTGAACTTGGTTTTCTGGTTCAATTTTCTAAAAATTAATTTTTTTTAGAATATCTATAGACTAATGGTCAAATTAGGGTTTTCTTACCCAAAAACTCTAATTTTATTTTTTACTAATTGAACTGGTTGATGAATCCATTTTTTTTTTTTAAATTCTTTTCCTTAATTTAATGTCGAGTAACTTATATTAAGCGAGTTGAGCTTGATATAAATTAAATTAAGGAAATTGAAATAGGACTTGACAATAAGTTATCATACAATTAATTATTCAATAAACAACATTTATTTTCATAATATCAATTGTAAAAAGAAACGTCACAAAACCATCATATGATTATTTTGCTGATAATTTATGGTATAAAATTGAAATAATAATAATAATAATAATAATATGGACAATATAATTATTATTCATGATGTACTTCTAATAAAGAATACCATTGTAGGAGAATTCATTTAGTTAAATATGATTTTACAACGAATGAATTTAATGTTAAAAGAAAAGTAAAAAAAGAATGTTATTCAAGTAATAAATGCATCTTAAAAAGGTAAAATGACACTATAATATGTTAAGAAAATATTTTTTAAAAATAAGGGCAATTCGAGCATTTTGATATTTTCCTAAAACCTTCTTCCCTTAAATTTGCCACCATTTACTAAAACCCTACCTAAAACCTTACATAACAAGAAAGCTAATAAGATTAAGGTAAGAATCTTGAATTTCAAGCTTAAGAAAATTTGTATTAAGCCTTCTAATACACTAAATCTTCTTGTTCCTTGTAGTTTCCAGCTAGATTTTAAGTGAAACAAGCTAGGATTGTCAAGTACATTCAAGTGATAGCTAATTTGGAAGTATAAGATAAGTGTAATGGAAGTTCATAAGGTTAAATTTGGTTTTCTCTTTAGATTAGTGTTATGGAGAAGTTTAACTTGAGTTTCTATTAAGGATTCAATCTGAAATCAATTATTATACAAATTGTAGATGGTGTACAACTTCATTTTCAGATTTCACTAAGTGTTTGGAGCATTTCAAGTAAGTTTCTTCAGTACTCTTTCATAATTTAAGATGGTGAAGGGAGAATCTACTATCGAAGGCTGGAAATTGGTGTTTTAGTAGAACTTTAGGGTTGTGAATCTTTAATTTAGTGCACCTTAAAATGAGAATTGGAAGTGTATGGGTTTAGACAAGTATTTGAGTGATTTTTGTTTAGGTTCAAAGGGGGTTCTACTCTGCAATTTCTGCATAATAGAAGTAAGGCATCCAAATGCCTTGCCAATTAATGTCCAGATGCCATGCCTCTATAGGTGGCAAAACCATAGCATCTAGACCCTATCTACTATAGCATTTGGAAGCTATGTCCTAGTTCACTCCCTTTTGATTCTTAACCTCGCATTCAACCATTTCTAACCTAACTGAATCCTTGCCTAGCTTTTTCTACTTCCAAAAGATGAAATATTTACTCTAACACTAGAATTTTAAGTTAGTTTAGATTAAGTAATTCAACTTTAATATAAGATCCATTGAGAATGGAGATAGGAAACTTAAGAATTGATCAATCCAGCATTTTAGAACTGTCTAATTAATTTAAAGCATAGGAACTAAGTTGGTTATGTCACTGTGGTGCCAGCTACTTAGATTTTATTCTTCACATTCCCTTGCCAAGCTATTTACTTGTTAAGAACTCAAGTATATGGTGCTTATTTGTATGATTGTGCTTACTAAGGTAGAAATATCAAACCGAACTAACTTATAATCAACCTAATTGACTTTGATTGTTAGTTGTACTTAACCCATTCATTCTAGGGAATCATAGTGCCAATTCCCTATAGAAGCAACTGCTAATCATATGCGGGGTTTCTCTAATAAACTTTCATATGGGACAATGAAGCTAGAATTCTAGGATTTTTGGATGTTGGACTTAGGGCTTAAAGGACTTAAAGAGAAACTTATATGTATATCTACCTATGTATGTAGAAAAAATCAAGGTGTAGAGGAGTCATGAGTATTCCTTTGATGTTTGTGGATTTAAACTAAAGATAACTAATTGATTACTTGTTTACTCTTGATATAGTTGCATTATATGTATCTGCATGCTTTGGTATGGCATTTGTATGTGTTTTTGCACTCGTACTGGGCTTCGACTCATTTTTTATTCTTTTTCAAATACAAGGATGGATGAGTATCTTATTTATGAGAAGCTGTAGTTTGATGGCATCCAAGAGGAAGAGGGTGTCAAGTATCTTTATTTTTATGATGATTAGAGTTGAGATGAATTATATATTTACTGGAGATATATTATGTTGTGTTAAGAGAGTCATATTTTATTGAGGAGATAGACTCCTTTCCACTATATTATGTGGGTTTCAGATATTCTAAGGAGTTTACCTACTCTTGGTCTACATTATGTTACTTATAGTTACAAGTCAGTAAACTTCTAACCTATTATGCTAGTTTGAACCATTAGATTTATGTAGATTTGAGTAAATGTAGTTACACACTCCTTTGTAGATTCTTATATATATATTTGTGGAATGTTTTTGTTATTGACGAAATTTAGTGGACTTAGAAGCCTTAATATATTTCAAATAACGGGGTTATATGGTAGGCTGTAATGCCCATTGAAGGTCTCGAGGCATTACAAACACTTACAAATTTTGAACTAAGACTTAAGGTTTAGTGAAACAAATACCTAAATGCTTAACTATGCTTAATGTTATGTAACAACTGGTTCTTTAAAATATATAATATATATACTTTTATTTTAAAAAATCAATTTTTTCTTGAGGTTTGGGGAGCCGGGGCCCCTTATGGCAGGCCTACCTACTGAAAAAATCCATCCCTAAGACTATGGATGCAAGAGAAAGAAGACACTAAGTAACATGGTACAAGCCTTTTTAGCATATATAAGGACAAATGAAACCAACAAGGAATTAAAATTGATACTAGACCATGAAATATGGTTCACTCCCTATTTTCATTTACTAGACATAATTTCTAACAAACTTGATAGGTTGTAGAATTATTACAGTGTTATAATACCAGCTGTTGAGGGATTTTTTTACAGTCCTGTCTGTATGTTTATTGAAATCGACCCACTCCTTTATCCCACCTTTAATTTTATATCTATCATATATGAACCATTAAACTAATTAGGATTTCAACAGTTTAGATATAATGGATCTAAATTGAAGGTAGGATAGAAGGCTATATTGATATCGTTAAAATGACGGATGGAACTACAGAAGCTGTCCATATTGAGATATGGTATAAGTATATCTAATTGATCTCCATTTCTAACTTATTTTCCTTTACATTGTGTTTGGATTAGAGAGAAAGATCTAGGAGGTAAATAATCTAAACATAAAAATATTTTGAATAGAATGGAAAACGGCGTAGAATGGAATGAAATTGAAAAGGAAATTTTTTCTAGATCTATGAAAGACACTTGAGAGAATGGGAAGGAAAATTGACTAAATTAAAAATACCCTTTAAATGAAAAGGAAATTTCAACTTTAAAGGATTTTTTTTTTATACTTTAACAAACTTTAATTATATCTAATCAACTTTTCCTCAATATCTTTCCTTTCCATTCCTTTTCTATCCAAACAAAAGTTTTCCTCTCATTTTCTTTTCCCTTTACTTATTTATCTTACCTTTCCTTTTTTCCTAATTCTTTCCTTTTTCCAATTCAAATACAGTGCTACTTTCATAGTCTTATAATTTTTTAGCAAATCCCAAATTTGTACAATTTGAAAAGTTACCAAATATCTAAGAAGCCATCGGTGTAAGAAGATTGGAGTAAAATTAGATGAAGTTCTAAAGAGAAGAACTTCAATCAAATATAATGACACTTTGTTTAAGCAAGGTACCTTTGAGTGGTAGTGCCTTAAAATTGTAGATTATGAGCAATTGATCATAGATGTAGATGATGCCATCCCTAAAGCTCAAGATAATGACATATTAACTTCATTCAACCAATGTCACACTTCAATCAAATGAAGTGGTCCCTTGTTTTATGTTGGAACTTATTAACTAACTTTGTATAACCAAAGTTTTACTTCTGTGGAACAAAATCACAATGTTAGAAGTGTGTATTCTTAAAGATTTCAATAGGATGAAGTTCATTTGACATCCTAAAAATTACAAAAGTTTTGTTGATATGTAAATAAAATTTTTTAGGGAATATCCTAGGGAAAGTCAGTTTTATTTCATTCTATTTACTTGATATCCAAGGGCAGGTCTGGGGCCTCACCAAGCTTGGGAAGAGTTACTTTAAAAAATTTTTAGAAAAGGAAAAAATACATATACTAAATCTATATTTTAAAGAGCAAAACATGACATAAAATGAAGTACAGTTTAGTGGTTATGTATTTGTTTTATAAAAATAAGGCATTAGGTTCAAAGCACATGTTTGTCATTTAATCTTTTTAAGATGCATTTACTTCTTGAATGTTGTTTCTCTTTTTGCATGTATTAAACTTTTTTTTTATTTTTCACAACAACCAATAACATTGAATTTATTAATTACAAATCATATCTAATTAGATAAATTCTCTTGAATTGCTATTTTTTATAAGTAATACCACAAAAAATAATTACATTATCTATATTATGTTACAAAAAAGGAGATTAAGAAGCTAAGTTGGCATGCAAATTATATCATAGAAGACATCATACGAAAACAACTTTAAAAATCACATCATATAAATGTATTTTGCATTGTAATAATAGATTTGTCAATAAATTGTAACTACCATAGTGGTTGTAACAAAAAGATAACTAAATAACAGTAGATCTAGGAGAATATAAAAAAAAAAAAAAAAAAGATAAAGGGATGGTTTCGAATTTTCCTTAATTTGATGTACTTGAAGAATCTCAACTTGCTCGAATAAGCCACCATGTTAACCAAATTCACTTCATCTTACAAGAAAATCAAGAAAACACTTTATTAGTAAAAATACTAATTGCACAAAATATTTGAGAGAGAAAGAAGAAAGAAAGAAAGAAAGAAAGAGAGAGAGAACTTATGTCACCAAAATACGGAATTCGAGAGGTGATACGGAATAAGATAGGTTTTGATATTGGGCTTTGGTGGGCTTAGTCTAATATTTGGTACTCTCATCATGGTGAACAGAATAAGGTCACAATTTGATACAAAAGCTATTAGAATCATGTTTGTATTAATGTAACAACAACAAAAGTAAAAGCAGTTTCTTGATGATAAAGTCACCACTATACAAAATGAATTACAAACTTTATCCACATGAATGGATCAAATGGAACTACAGGATGATAGAAATGAAAGGAATTAGAACCTTAATTCTTTAATGTGAAATTCAAATAGTGCAAGGATTCATCACATTCCAATGAAAATAATGGTGCCCTAATGGATTCTTTACTTGAAGGCACGAAATTGGAAATTCTAAGATTTAGTAGAATTAATCCTTTTGGTTGGATTTTTATGGTCCAACAAAATTTTGATTTTCATAAAACACTAGAAAATCAAAAAATAATCATTACATCAATCACATTGAAAGAAGAGGCATTAGAATCGTACCAATGAATGTTCAACAATAAACAATTTACAACTTGGTCTAAGTTTATTAAAGAATTGGAGATTCATTTTAGACCTTCCCAATATGAGAATGATGAAGGCAAATTATACAAAAGAGGTTAGAATCTAAATATTAATCAAAGTTTGAAGCACTTTGCAATAAGATAGTGGGATACTTGAGCATTTTCTCATGAAATGCTTCATTTCTAGATTAAAACTAGCAATCAAATGTGATGTGTAAGTAAGTAGACCAAAATCTTTAATAGATGTAGTATGGTTAGCAAAAATGTATGAATTCAAATGATCTAACACTTCCATCACTAAACCATTCAATTCTATCCCAAACAAATATCCACCATTACAATTTTGCAACCAAACTCAAACATTCAGATAGTCAAATACTTCAAATAATAACCTAACAATAGCAAATAAAAAATCCTTACCTTAAAAAAAATGTCACCAATTGAAATTAAAACAAAAAGTTAGAAGTCTTTTAAAACTGCGATGAAAAGTTTCATAAAGGACACAAATGCAACAATGATGCAAATTTCACATATACAGTTTAAAAGATTGATGCAAATTGATTCTATAGCTTTTTACTTTTAATTGTTGGCTCAAGAGGTAATCCTAACATATGTGAGCCTACTACTAACAATACTTGGTTAGAACAAGTATTAGGTAGATATGTTCGTATGTCTAAGGCACCTTCATCATTGCTACCATTAAGATAAATTCATCATAGATTTCACTTAGAAAGTGGTGCTAAGCCAATTAATGTCTAGCCTTATTGATATCCCCTCTTTCAAATGAGTGAATTGATAAACAAGTTAAAGAAATGTTACAACAAAGAATGATTCAACATAGTGGTGGCCCTTTTTCTTCACCAGTTTGAATAATGAAGAAAAAGGATGAGACTTGGAGATTTTACATTGACTATAAGGCACTAAACCAAGCTATAATAAAAGATAAGTTCCCATTCTAACAATAGATGAGTTACTTAATGAGTTATATAGGGCAAATGTCTTTTCCAAGTTAGATTTACGGGATGGCTACCATTAAATTAGGATGAATCAGGAAGATGTGGAAACGACTGCATTTAGAACTCATGATGGTAACCTATGAATTTCTTATCATGCCATTTAGATTAATTAATGCACTAGTCACCTTCTCAGCCATCATGAATAGTATATTTAGGCCATTTTTGAGGAAATTCTTCATTGTTTTCTTTGATGATATCCTAATATACAGTTTATGGCCTTACATATGGAACATTTAGTTCAAGTGTTACAAGTTTTGTTAGACAGTACATTTTTCTTTTTTCAAAAGAAAGAAAATATTCCTTTGCTAAAAACACCATCGATTATTTAGGACACATTGTCTCAAAAAAGGGAATAAGTCTAAATCCAGCAAGAATATCAACCATCATTTAATACCCCTTACCTACAACTATTAAATAGTTAAGGGCATTTTTAGGCTTATTAAGTTACTATTACTATAGAAGGTTTGCAAGGTGATATGCGAGTATTACTGCCCCCTTAATAGATATGTTACAAAAGGATAAATTCAATTGAATTAAACAAGTAAAGTAGTCTTTTGATTAGCTTAAACAAGCTTCAGTATCTGCCCCTATTTTGCATATACCTGATTTTACAAAAGAGTTTATTATGCAAACAAATGTCCACTTGATTTGATAAAAGAGTTTAATGTGGAAATGGATGGGTTAGGTCTAGGTATTAGAGCAATCTTATTACAAGAGGCACATCATATTGCATTTTTTAGTAAGAAGTTCCCTCTACATTTATGTAAGGCTTTTGCATATGTTAGAGAATTACATGCCATTGTGGAATATGTTCGAAAGTGGAGACAATATTTGTTGGGTGCCCATTTTACAATAAGAACATATCACAAATGCCTTAAAGAAATTTTGAGCCAAGTTATTCAAACATCAAAGCAACAGAAATACTTAGTAAAATTACTCAATTATGACCATTCGATAGTTTATAAGGCTAAAGTAGATAATAAGGTGGTTGGTGCACTTTCAAGACAACATGAAGACACTATTTATTTTACTATTTCCAAGCTAAGTTTTCCTTTAATGGAAATATTAAAGAATGAATATAAGACTTTGGATAATTTCAAGGCTATAATTGAGGAGATGAATAAAGGTGACACTAAAAATAGCCATTAACTTGACGAAATGATCTTCTGTTCTATAACAACATATTGTTTTTGGAGCCTCAATCCAAATTGATTCCCTTACTATTATTTGAATTTCATTCATCATAATTAGCAAGCCATTTTTGTGTCCTCAAAACATATGAGAAACTATCACCAGAATTTTTCAAGGAAGGAATGCGATCATAGGTTGAACCATATGTTAGATCTTATCATACATACCAACAAATTAAGTATTTGATAAGATCTCCAGCTAGATTACTAGCTCCTCTTCTAATATCAAAAAGAGTTTGGGAAGATATTAGCATAGATTTCATTATATCTTTTCCTAAGTTAGCAACTTTCTTAATTATTTTAGTAGTAGTTGACAAACTTTCTAAGTACTGTCATTTAGGGGCACTAGAGGCACATTATAATGCAACTAAGGTAACTTTTTTCTTTGTTCAAATGATAGTTAAGCTTCATAGCTGTCTAAGAATAATAGTATTAGATAGGGACTCTTTCTTTTATGAGTCAACTTTTGAAACAAAGTGGTATTAATTTGGCATTCTCTAGTTCGTATCACCCTTGATCAAATGGCTAGATAAAAGTATTGAATAGAACTATCCAATAATATTTGAGAGGGTTTGTTATGGATCACCCTAACAGTTAGGTCAAATTCCTACCTTGGGTTGAGTATGCATATAATACATCATACCATGATAGAGCTAAGACTATACCTTTTGAAGTGGTGTATGGGTGTCAGTGTTTAACAATAGCATCTTATATAAGGGGTGCCTCCAAATGAGAAGCTATGCAAACTAAGCTCAGGACAAGAGATGAAGTACTACAACTATTAAGGTCACAATTAACTCAAGCCTAATAAAGGATAAAAGAATTTGTAGATAGACATTGTATTAATGTGGAATTGGTACCTGGAGATATGGTTTATGTTAGATTGCAGCATTAATCTTATCATAAACTTTTCAAAAGATTTTATGGACCTTACAAGGTGCTTTATAAAATTGGTTCATGTGCATATGAGATAGAACTTCCTAAAAATTGTAGAATCCATAATGTTTTTCACATTTTAGTGCTTAAGAAGGCATATGGATCTACAGAACCATCACTAGACATGCTACCGGATGCAGTGGCTAGTCATCCTTTAGTGGTGCCTCCAGCAATATTAGGAACTCAAGTGATAGTTCAAAAGGGTCATTTTGTAAAGTAAATACTAGTCGAGTAATACAGACTAAGAGACATCATGGGAAAATTTGAAACATTTTCCGAGAACTTATCTAATTACAACCTTACAAACAAGGTTTCTCAAGAGGGGGGTAATAGGAATCAACTCCTTGGACTAGTCACTCGAAGTCGAGCTAGAGGATTGTAAGGATTAACTCAACGAATACTAGCTTGAGAACCCTTTTAGGATAAGGATTCCTTCATTGACCTTAGACTTCTACACTTTTGTCGACCTAAGTACTAAACCCTGGTAAAGACCAACACCACCTCTGAGTTGCTAAGCACCAAGTAACTATTCAAACTGAGCTATTGTACTGCCCAACTTGAAGAGGATCCAAATATCTTTAAGTGTCCAAGCTTTGACCCAACCCAAATTTGGTTAACCTTGATTCTTAACTTTTCACCGACCTCTTCCAAGCTTAATTCTATGAATGCTAAGCTACCCCAACACTTACTTCACTAGGACTAACCGCGCTACAGGCCGCCAATTACTACCTGATACGTATCTTCTGGCATAACATTCCAAAAGGAATCCTTTTCCTTTCTATAAAGAATATCATTTTTCATTTTTACCCTTTTTAGTATGTTTTAGGAATCTTTTTGTACATTATCCATTTTATCTTTTCCTCATATATTGTAACCCTAGTTAATGTCATATAAATACCTCACTTCTTTGTATGTAGACATGATACTTCATTATTGAATATTGATATTACCCATTTGAGAACACTTAGCCATGTCTTCTCTTTTTTCCCTTTAGCTCTTATTTAGCTCCTTTAATAAGAGTTAGTGGAAAGTAATCTTAATCCTTGCTTATGGTTATATCAAGTGAGCTAGGTAAGATTAGTTGGTGCATCATATCCAGTAAGTAGTTATTTGGACTTTGCTAAACCCTTTTATTTTCCTTTCATTCCTATTCATTGTGGTGCAACCTTTGTGTATATGACCTCAGAGGTACATTAACTTCACTGATATCATAGCATGGATCTAAAAGGGAGTGTGTGAAGTGCAGTGGAGTTTTGTTCATATTTGCTGTTAATGGCTACTGTGTTCTTCCATCGTTACTACAGTATATTTATCTAGAGTGTGCTAAAGTTGTGTTAGAAGTAGCAAGTTGAGAAATAATAGTTACGCAAGGTAAGTATAGTGGTTCTTATTACTCTGTTCTACTCTGTTTCTTTGCTACAAAAATAGAGTAAAACTCATTTCTATGTTATGTTGAGTTGTGTTAGGCATTAAAGTGACCCAACTACGCTAGTGTGATTTTGGGTAGTTAGTAAAAGGGTTTTGTTAAGTATTGTACTATCCAAGTTGTCAAGAAGTAGTGTACTTTGTCAGATCCTAGTATTCAAGGAGTTATTGGTGACCATGAGAGTGGTGCTTGCAAAGGTCGAGGCCAATAGATAAATTACACCCCTGGGTTAATTGATGATAAGCTTGATAGACTCATTAATCTTATTGAGTCTTGTCACAACTATGTAAGGCAATAGGTAATAACCTCAGGGAAAGCCCAATCGTAACCAAGTAGAGGGCTTGCAAGATTGCAGATATGGCCATATAGGCAGAGCTAATCACTGAGCTCAACCTCACCAAGCTAGAGGAGTAACAAATCGACCTGCTCGATAAAGACTTAAGTTAGAAGAAATTAAGGAGGCTGATGAGGAGGAAGATGTAGAGGTTAGTGGAGAGGAAGATGAAGGGGAATAATATATGACAGAAAAGTGAGGCATTAAGCTCCTTAAGGACTTAACAATACTAAAGTCCAAATTTTGACCCGTACTAGTAGTGGAGATATACTTGGAGTGCAAAAAGAAGGTTGAGAAAGTATTGGATTATTATGGGTATATTAAGGCAATGAAAGTCCAACTTGTTGCACTTAAATTTTCTAGATATATTACCATGTGGTGGAAGAATTTGAATATGGCTAGAGTGAGAGATGGAAGATGAGGTGTACAAACTTAGGAAGAGATGAAGAGGTTATTGAGGGAAAGAATTGTACTCAAGACATATCTACAATATACGTTCACTAAGTTACAAGAGCTTGCTAAGGAAGCTAAACTATTGATGATTATGTCAAAGAGTTCCAAATGTTAATGATCTAAGCAAACATAGATGAGCCCCAAGCTCATACCATGTTACAATTCATCTCTAAACTTAAATATGAGATCCATAATATTATGGAAGTATAGAGGTTTTACACCCTAGAGGAGTCTATTAAGATAGTGTAGAAGGCCAAGAAGCAGAGGAGAAACAATCCGAGCACACTTAGGTTAAGCTTTTCATGAACTCATGTTCTAAGCCAACTTATATGTAATGAGCCAAGGAGACCCTTCCAAGCAGAGGATAAAAATGACTAACCTGACAATAGCTAAACAAACCTGAAGAGTTGAGCTAATGACAAGCCAATCTGGAGGACATAATGAAAGGACAAACCTAAAGATGGAAGACAAGTGAGGTAAAGTGCTTTAAGTGCTTAGGTTATGGACACATTGCTACTGAGTGTCCTAACCAACGTGCTATGATTCTTTGACGTAATGTACTAATAGCACCAGTGAAAGTGAGCTTGAGGAAGAAAAGAAAAATGTTGGGCAAACTAAAGCCAAAGATGAAGAAGAGACCTATGTAGATGCTTACTAAAGAGAAGTGATGACACTAGTGTTGAGATGCATACTAAGAGCCTTGCTAAGCTCTGAAGAGGATCAAAAAGAGAATTTGTTTCGCACCAAGTGTACCATCAAGGGGCAACTATGCACCATCATTATGGATGGATGGAGTTATACTAATGTTGTTGTTCAAATCCTTTTGTAGAGGTTAGGTCTACCGACCTCTAAGCACCCCTAACATTATAAGTTACATTGGTTAGATAATAAGGGTGCTCTACATGTTACAGAGCAAGTGGTCATACTGTTCTATGTTAGGAATGTATGTAAGGACAAAGTAGTGTGTGATGTTGTCTCTATGAGAGCTTTACACTTGTTGTTAGGAAGACCTTGATTGTTTGACCAACGTATTATTCAAGGTGAATACAGGAACACTTATGCCTTTAGAAAGGATGGGAAGAAGATTATATTGCAACCTATGACACCAAGTCAAGTGAACGAGACACATAATCAGCTCACTTAAGCTAATAAGAAGAAGGCATTGGTGATGAGTTAAATAAAGCTTTGAGCTTCTAAGAAGGCCAGTGAGCCTATGTTCTTATTGGTAAGGAGATTGCTGGAACTGAAGAATTTAGAAGATATACCTATAGAGGTTTGGAAGTTGATAGATGAATTTTCCGACTTGTTCCTAGAAGAGCTACTTAAAAGACTACCCCCAATCCAAGGTACTAAATACTATATTGACTTATAGCCACGCATGGTCCTATTGAATAGATCTACTTATAGAATGAATCCTAAGTAGGTCATTAAGCTGAAGAGGTAGGTAGATGAGTTGATAGAGCAAGGATAAGTAGGAGAAAGCATGGCGCTTGTATATCAACAGCCAATCTATTAATCAAATCACTATCAAGTATATGTATCTAATATCGAGGCTCAATGACATGTTAAATGAGCTTCATGGCACAAAGTATTCTCGAAGATCGATTTACAAAGTGGCTACCATCAAATTTACATAAGACTTAGTTACAAGTGGAAGACTGCATTCAAGACCAAGCATAGTCTCTACAAATGGTTAATTATGCCATTCGGACTTACTAATGCACTGAGCACATTTACGAGGCTCATGAACCATGAAATGCGCCCTATGATTGGAAGGTATGCAGTTATGTACTTTGATGATATCATAATGTATAATGTCAACCTAGTTGGTCATATAAAACACCTCCAAGCTATTTTTGATATACTTCATATTAAGAAGCTATTCGACAATTTGAAGAAATGTACATTTTACCAACACGAAGTTGTCTTTCTTAGATATGTAGTGATCAGTGAAGAGATCCAAGTTGATGAGGAAAAGGTTTGAGTTGTCTTAAAGTGGCCTATATCTAAAAACGTTACTAAAGTTAGGAGTTTTCATGGCCTTACATCTTTTTACAGAAGATTTAAATTGTAGCCTCCTTAAGTGAGCCGATAATGAAGAATGATGGATTTCATTAGAACAATCCAGCTAACTAAAGCTTCAAAGAAATTAAAGAGAAGCTTACTACTGCTCCTATCTTAGCTCTGCTTAACTTTGACAAACCCTTCGAACTAAAGTAGGATGTGCCAATTATTGGTATTAGAGTCGTATTGATGTAGAAGCGCTAAGCTATTGCATATCATAATGAGAAGCTCAATGGTGTTGTGCTAAATAATTCTATGTATGAGAAGGAGTTGTATCCTCTTTTCCGAGCTATTACTGTATGACAACATTACTTGCTACCTTAAGAGTTTGTAATCTATACAAACCATGAGTCCTTAAAGCATTTTGCGAGTCAAAATAAACTTTCTAAAAGATAAGCAAAATGGTTAAAATTCATAGAAGGTCTTTCATTCGTAATCAAGCATAAGAAGGGTAATGCTAATGTAATAGCTAACGCACTGTTGCATTAGCAAACTCTACTAACCACCTTGCAAAATATATATATATATATTACTGGGTTTTTCTCTTATACCAAGCAGTATGTTTAATACCCATACTTCAATCCTATTCTCGAGAAGTGTAGAAAACGAATTGCTATTAGAGGTTATTACCTGAAGGATGGCTATTTGTTTAAGGAAAAGAGGTTATGCATACTAAAATATTCCATGCATGAGCTATTCATTAAGGAAGCTCATAGTAATAGATTATCTAGTCATTTTAGAGAGACTAAAATAGCTTACCTGTTAAGAGAAAACTTATACTGGCTCGATTTGGCCAAGGATGTCCACAAGGTCATCAGTAGTTATGACATGTGTAAAAGGGTATAAGGAAGAAAGGAGCTATAAGTAGAGTATATGCCTTTACCTACACTGACATCGCCTTGAGCCAACCTCAACATGGATTTTGTCCTAAGATTGCCCTAGACATCCAGATGGAGGGACTCGATCATTGTAGTAGTAGATTGCTTCAACAAGATGACATAACTTTATTTCATGCCACCAAACTAATGATGTTTTATAAATTGCTAATTTGTTTTTGCAAGAAGTTGTTTGCCTACATAGAGTTTTGAAGACCATCATATTAGATCGAGATACGAAAGTTCTAAGTAATTTCTAAAAGACACTTTAGAGAAGACTTGGGACTAAACTCATATTCAACTCTAGTAGCCATCCCCAGACTGATGGCCAAACTAAAGTAGTGAATAAGATGTTAAGTACCCTACTTTGAGCTATTATAGGGAAGAATTTGAGAGATTAGGACCTATGCTGATTTGTTGTGGAGTTCGCTTATAACTAAACCATCCATAGCACTATCGGGAAGACTCCTTTTAAGGTCATCTATGGCCTCAACCCCACTATCCCTCTAGATATGATTAACACTCCCACAGTTGCCTAAGAAAGCCAGTTTGTAGTTGATTGAGCTCAAGGATTACAAGGGTTGCACCAATCCATGGTAAAGAAGATTGCCAAGTTTAACCCAAGATAGCAAGAGATAGGTAGCATTGCCACCAAACTGTTTCTTTCAAGCTAAGCAACCTAATATAGATCTACCAGAACCGAGATAGATTCTTGCAGCTAAGACAGAGTAAACCATCTCCACAAGTTGATGGTCTATTCAAGGTCTTAAAGAAGATCAATCGAAACACCTACCAAATCAAGTTTCCTAAGAACTATAGTATCTCCCCTACCTTTAATGTATCCAACCTAATCCTTCATCACCTAGAAGAAGTCACAACAGGAGCCAGAGAGGAGCAACCCTAAGAAGCCCATTCAAATTTAAGGATAAATCCTTCTAAACCCTAGGAAGACGATAAGAATCAACTCTTCGAACCAGTCACCTAAGCGGAGCTAGAGGATTGCAAGGATTAACTCAATGAATATTAGCTCAAGAACCCTTTCAGGACGAGGATTCCTTCATTGACCTCAGACTTCTACACTGCTGTTAACCTAATTGCCTAACCCTGGTAAAGATCAACACCACCTTTAAGCTATCGAACACTAAGTGCTTGTCTAAATTGAGCTACCATGCTACCCAACTTAAAGAGGACCCGAAAATCTTTAAGTATCTAAGCTTTAACCCAACCTAGATTAGGTTAGCCTTGATCCCTAACTTTTCCTCGACCTCTTCCAAGCTAAATTCTGTGAATGTTGAGCTACCCTAGGACTTACTTCAGTAAGACAAACCATGCTACAGACCACCAATCACTACCTGATACATATCTTCTAGTACAACATTCCTAAAACATTCCTTTTCCTTTCTATATAGAACATCATTTGTCATTTTTACTCTTTTTTGTATGTTTTTTCCTCATTTATTGTTACCTGAGTTGAGGTCATATAAATACCTCATTTCTTTGTATGCAAACATGATTCTTCATTATTGAATATAGATAGTACCCCTTTGAGAACACTTAGCCTTATCTTCTCTCTATTTCCTTTAGCTCTTATCTAGCTCTTGTAGTAAGAGTTAGTGATGAGTAACCTTAATCCTTACTTGTATGTTATATCAAGTGAAGATTAAGCCATGTAAGATTAGTCGATGCATCATATCTAATTAGTAGCTATTCGGATTTTGCTAAACCCTTTTGTTTTCCTTTCCTTGTATTCATTATGGTGCAGCCTCCATATGTACAACCTCAGAAACGCATCAAGGGAGAAATTTGTTACAAAAAGGGAGATTACAGAGCCAAGTTAGCATGTAGATTACATTACAGAAGACATCATGTGAAGACAACATTAAAAATCACATCATGTAACTATATCATGTATTATAATAATAGATCTATCAATAGATTGTAATTGCCATAATAGTTGTAACAAAAAGATAACAAAATAGCAATAGATCTAGGAGAATAAAAAGAGAAAAAGAAATAGAGAAAGGGATCATTCTAAATTTCCCTGACTCAATATACTTGAAGAGCCTTAGCTTGCTCAAATAAGCTACCATATTAACCAACTTCACCTCATATTGCAAGAAAATCAAGAAAACACTTTGTTAGTAAAAAGCTTAGTTACACAGAAAATTCAAAAGAGAAAAAAGAATGAGAGAGAGAGAGAGAGAGAGATTTTGCATTAATAAACTAAGGAATATAAGAGGTAATATAGAATAAGATAGGTTTTGATATTATGCTTAATTAGAGGGCCTAGCCTAATATATTAAAAGTACTCCAATCTTATAACATAAAGTATTAATAAATAATACCAATTATATTACTTGATTTAGTAATTTTTTTACAATTAATTTTATGAAAATGGGTATGGATTGTTGAATGATTGATTACCTAATAATTTATATTCAAAATGATATTCTTTTTTTTTTTTAAGATTGCTAATGTAACAATAATACAAAGTTGCCATGAAAAGAAATAAGACAATACTTATATCTATCTTAAGTAGTTCATTCTACTTTACTTATAATTTCTTGTTCAATTTTTTTTTTCTAATTCTAATATACTTTTGTTGAAAACAAAACTTAACAAAATTTTTATATATTAATTTAACTTTTTATAAATTAATAGTTAATTTTCATTGAATATATATCCATAATAAAAAGTTAAAATATTAGTTTTTTTAACTTCTTATAAAATGTATTGATCACTCTTAATCATTTTTTTAAATGAATTTTTCTATTTTATTAAGTTTTAGGAATTATTGTAGCTCAAATCATTAGTAAGATCTTTTTACATATATATGATACAATATAATTATGATAATAAGTAAATATTTTTTTACTGATAATTTTCATATTAACTTAATTAAAGTAATTTCACTCCTCTCTTAGTTATATGATCTTAGGTTCGTCCCTATTAATATCTACTATTTAGAATAATATTAGTGTACTTATAGGTTAACATTGCTTTTATCGGATTAATGTATATTGCTGGTAGTTTTTGGTAGTTGATTATTAGAAGTTAATTAACCTTCGTGTTAAATACTTCTTATTATTGAATTAGAACAGTTTCCATCTTTTCATTGCTTTGTTAGTGTAATTGTAACTTCAAATATGAGTAACCATTTAGTGGTTTATATAATATCAGCTAGTTGTGGTTGCCATTGCTTTTTCTCATAAACAGAGATTAAAAATACTAGCGGACCTTATACTAGCATTTCAATTAATTAAATTTGAAAATCAAATCCATTTCTAAGTAACAACCCTTCCCCTTCCCTAAGGAAAATAACACAAATTATTAACTTAAGAAGTTAATTTGATACCTATTTATTTTTTGATAAAAAAATCCGATACCTATTCATGACATGAGAAGTGACTATTGTAAAGAGGAACTACCTTGAAATATATTTAGAAGGAAAAAGAAAAAAAAAAAATGAGAGCAGGAGAGAAACCTAACACAAAAGCTAGAGGAACATATCATATGTTAAAATGGTACAGAGAAGTTCGAAAGCGAAATTCAAAGGAGAGAGCGTGAAAAAAAATCAAAATGGTACAAATGACTTTGGTGTTTAATATGGACAATTTCAAATGGAGTTTAGAAGCAGTTGTTGAAATGGTAGACACGTGTAACTCCTAAAATTGAGGAATAAGGGAGTGCGGTAGTTTTTGTTGGTAGTGAGAAAGTGGGCTAATCACATGTAAATTTTTTTATAATGTTAAACATATTAAAAACTGTAAAAACACCAAGGTTAGTAAAACCCCTTTATTAATATAGATATATAAGATTTTACACCTTCTTGCTTTTGATTGATCTTAGTGCACTAGATTAAATAAGCCAACGAAAATTAATGGGATTTTATTATGTCAACTGGATATGAGTTGATATGAAGCTAATTTGAAATTTTAGTACTTCGATGCCATTAGTTGATTTCATCTTTAGTTCTCAAGTGTCTATTGAAAGATAATAACGGTCCAGCTATAAATAGCATTATGCATAAGCAACGCTGAAGGTAAAGTTACTAGACAAAAGGTATCGAGATAATAGATTAAAGTAAAAAATTTATATTTTATATTTAGTGACATAAAAATTTATTTTATTTTAAATTTCAAAGGTAACGTGACATCAGGTTCCAAATCGTAATACTAAATTTTAATGTAATTTTTAATATGATTACTTAACTTTTAGAATTTTTTAATTCATAAAATTCCACGTTCAGTCAAACATGGTAAAGGGTTTTACTATTCTGCTCTCTCGTACTATGTTGTGTACCCTATATTGTTCAAATATGCTAACTAGACACTAATATAGAGTGCATAATGGGCAAATTACTTTAATATCCTGGAATTGTAAAATCTATATTAAATGTTGAATTGATATTTTTGGTAGTTGGTCGATTAAAAGGCGTTTTAAGAGTTGCATCGAAGTGTACAACCCGAAGGCAATGTATTATATTAATAATAATACATATTGAATATAGAATAAATAGAATCCATATATCATAAATTAATTATGACAAATCCCTTAAACTTTCAAAATATAACTTTATTTTTCATAATATTTCAAAGGGTAAACTATACGAATTTCTCTTAAAAATTCATAATATTGCATATAAACTATATGGACCTCTCTTGAAAACTAATACTATTGTACAGGCCCTCAACTTTTTCAAAAGTTAGCTTTTACAATCCTAAAATAGTTGTGAAACCTACTGTCTTATGAATTATATTTTCACTTACTTAAATACACAAGGATCAAGTTATAAGTTCAATCTAGCACAAGTTAGAGTTTTGAAAATTTTAAGTCAAGTTTGGTATTGTATCTTTTTAGCTCAACATGTCTATAGAGTTAGGTAGAGTTTTATTCCTCAATAAATGAAACTTATTACACAAGTAAAGTAGGGAAAGTGTGAGCCACGACTTTATTGGGTTTAAAATGAAGGCGCATACTAAACATGTGCCCTTTTTGTTTTCACTGAACGAAAGGAGGTGTAAACTTGCCATGCGCCTTTCCCACAAGTATGAATATCTCAAAATTCACAAGCCAGCCTCATTTTTAACTCTATAACTCTCTCTAAACACTCTTAAACTCTATCAATTGATCTGTAACCTATAAATACACTATCAAACCAACTCTCATCATAGTCAAATTTATACACACTAGTAAGTTAAATTAAAACTACTTTGCACATTGTTTCTTTTTTTTTTTCACTAAATTCATATTTCTTACTAGTTCATAGAAAACATAAGGTTTTATAGTAGGTTATCAAAATTGTGTTATTTTTTTTGTAAATTAGTTTTTATTACATACTTGTGTCATCCACTACTTTATTGGTCAAGGCATAATGCATATAAGGTACTTAATGAAATGTCTCACTAAGAAGCCAAAACATATGGCCATCATGGTTTATATGAAATTATTATTGCTGAAGTCTCGAATTATATTGTTGAGTATTTTCTACTTTGACTTATTCCCTAACCACTGAATTATTAGGCTGAAAATGGTTGGATATGCAAAAATTATTACATATGTACATGTGATGGAACTCTGTTGACCTCTCCTATTACCTTACCAACCTTTAGACTAATGATGTAAGATAAACTCCAAGGCTTGCAAGGACTCACCAATCGAATATTACTCCAACAACCTATGAAAGATGAGTCTTCGCTTTTATGCGAACCTTTGCTGTGCCCTTTTCTTACTTGATCTGGGCTTATTCACTTGTCCAAGCTTCACCCTTGTTACGCCCCGAAGTCGCAGAGTCACAACAATCCCGCCGTGTAAACCATTCTATGATAGTAACTAACCTCACGATGTCTATCATAGATATGATCTACACAAAGCATCGACAACTCATACTTTAAAGCAAACAGTTCAATTAAGAATTTATCTAGAGTTATAGTAAGTATTAAAACTTTAAGTAAATATATATATAATTACATATACATTACTGTAGAATTCTCAGGTGATTCTACATCATATCATAACAGTCAGCTGGTTTGCATATCAAATATCAGTCTTTCAATCTTAAAGATACTAGTAAGACTCTAAATATAAATTAACTATTAGGCAAATTGATCTTCACACCCCTAGGCTTCAAAAGAGAACTAACCTCCGGATAGTTGTAGGGCGGCATATTTGTTAGAGTAATCAAAAGTCAAGACCTGTAAAAGGATCTATACGAATATGAACAACTACAACCCAATAAGTTGAATTAGAGACTTATGAATGTATACAAACACAAACAAGATTATCAAGCAATTATTTTTATGCAATATAACAAACAAGTGTCATTACACAACGTAATTCGATTCGTTATGAAATTAAAGTAATTTCACTCGCTCTAATCTGGGTTAAGGAGTTTTCATGTTATGCAGCAACTCACAACCAAACCCAGGTTTGTGCAATGAAGACACTGTTCCTCCTAAAACTATCCTTTGAACCAATGCCCTCATCCTCACCACGACCTCCTCTCTTATCACTTAGTTCAGCTAAGAATAAGGAAAAGACCAAATTACTATACGACGCTATCTTTTCAAAGGTATTGGTGTTTAGTTGGAGAATCCTAATAATCCCCTAAAAAGTTGCAATACATAACAATTTAAGGTATTATGTTCAATTAGGATTAGATTCAATTTAGGGTATTTAGACAATTTCACACCAATCCAGTCATAACAGTCATCACTCACAACACAAATTTCAACATGAAGTCAGATATGCAAGCACATGCATAAAACTACTTACAATCACAATCATATACAATCTTAAGTCTCCAAATACCCTAAAATAGTATTCCAAATACGGTGAAGCAATAAACCCAACTTACTTAGAATTCTCAGTCTCTCAGTCACTAAATCACTCAATTGCAGGTTAGTTCGCTTTCGTGTTTCCTATAATACAAATATGTCTTTTTAGTACTTATACTTTGATGATACATATTCTAAGTTATGGTTTAACTCACTTCTCTATATATACCTATTATTTACTAACAATTTATTATACATTAGCTCAAGGTTTGGTTTCTGAATTAGATTCTAGTTTTGGTTTTAAATTATTTTCAACTACAAGGAATCCTAAATACTCTTGAATCTTAATGTGAAATTAATCACATTAAGCTCGAGTATTATAATATTATGCTAGGTTTTAATTTAGTATTATAACTTATTCGATACACTCTAATCCTAATTAGGGTATCGGATTTTACTTTCGATATGAGAAAATCTTATATTTTTATCTAATTACCTAAAATTAATTTTTGTACTAAATTTATTTTGTACTAATATTATTATTATATTGTCCAATTTAACCTATTATTTCATATTTATTAAAATCCCAACTTCACATATTACTAAATTTCCTACAATTACCACATAATTCCCATATTAATTACAATTAACACTCTAAATGTTAAGATTAGGTTTTAACATCAGTGATTAACATTCTTAAACATCTAATTACCCTCTAAGTCAATAATTAATCATTTAATCACTTAATTAAGTCAAAATTACCTATTTTTCTCATCATTTTAGGGCTAAAAAAATTACTTAAAATTTTTGAAAATCAATTTTAAAAAAATGGCTTCATAGCATTGTTGTTCTACAAAAAAAAAAAAAAAAATTAAGCTCTAAACTATACTCCTAAGTCTATTTATTTCTAATTTTAAACATGTCCTGTTTTGTCCAATTTCTTAAGAACCTTATATCTACGGACTTGATTACACTTAATCACTAGTTTTCCCTAACAAATTTCATAATTTTCCAAGCATAATTAATAATTTTGAGGAATTTTTCAAAATTGAAGGAGATTTGAAACTCACTTAGTTCGCGAACTTTTTGGCTTCCAACACCGGTTCAAGCGTGTCGGTCAGTCCAAGCGATCGGTTTGGAGTGAGGCGATGGTGGTGGTGGTTCGGTTCCAGGTAGTAATGATGTGTGGCTTCGGTCTACTTGCACTAATTGCATAGATTTGGAAAAAAAATTCTAAAACCCTAATTTCTCTCTCAATTTCAACTCTCTCAATTTTTTTCAGCTCTCAACTGATCAAATGAGCTTTGAAAGTTTTCGTGCTATTTATAGAGCCTTAAAATAATTATAGTGCATTAATTAAGACAAGAGAAGGCCCATATCCTTTCTAATTTTGCTTTTTATGTGCTTAAATTTAATTGGTCAAATTTTCTCTTCTTTCCCCTTAGCTATCATGACTTGATTTGGATCATTCCTAATCTCCTTGATTTTTTTTTCTGATTTTTCCTTAATTTTTTAGCAATTTTCTAACAAATTTCAAGCAATTTAGGTAATTTTGCGTATTTCTACCTATACGTAAATACATGTAAGATATAAGTAAACACTCCTAAATATTATTTAGGTTGTTCTATGATTTTTAGTATACATATAATTTATTAGTTATCGGAATGTATTTTACGTATTTTCGATAAATAACAAGTAATATACTTAAAATTTGAAAATTTTATATTTTCTTATTTTATCACTTATTTTTTTAAATTCAAACTTACGGAGTCACTTTTATTAATAATTTTAACTTTAATTTATAATTTATGTTTAATCAGGTCCTTTAACCGATCGCCCTAAATTTTGTATATTAAATTCGATCCTACGGTTACTTGACTTATATTTAAGGCTTACAAACCTTACTTACCTCTAAGCTGTTTTGTCCTCTCATCTAGCTCAGTAAGGCATGAAAATATCTTGACTTCCATTTTCGACTTGTTTCCTAATGTACAGATAAAATACCTTTACTCGTGCCAACCAGATTTGCTAGATGCTAACCTACCATAGCTCAGCCATACATAAGTGCCTTACCTTTGTACTGAATCAATGCCAAAGTATTACAGCAACCCAGCCGTAACACGTGTTCTTCCTTTTCTACTATTATACTATTAGTCCTTTTTATATTTTTCCTTTGTTATCCTTTTTAAAATGTTTAAGGTAATTAGATCTTATTTTATTGTTACTGCAATTTCCTTCCCTTTTACGGTTTAGGAGTTTACTATAAAAGCTCCATGTTGATGTATGCCATACAATCATCTATTTATTGAATAAATATTCCCTTTGTTCCTTGAGAGAACACTTCTCTAGGTTATACTATCTTTAAACTTCTTGTCTAATCTTGTTTGTAACTCAAGATTAGTGGCAAGTAGATCTCAGATCGTCAACTTGTGAGTCATATCAAGGATGGAACGAGCCATGTTATACTCTCTAGTAAGTCATATCTATAGAGTAGCTTTACATAGCTGATGTGATTAAACCCTTTTCCATCAATCATTTCTTTGATATCTCAAAGAGACCCACTTAGCCGTGGTAAGACCTAGCAATAACTTAGCTCCTAGGTACACCAACATGGCAACATTGTGAGTGGCAATATGCGTTTACAGCATGATAGAGAGTTGGTTAAAAAGGTAAAGATAGGAAAAAAAATATCAACTAAAATCATTTTCTCTAAAGGATATGTAGGAGTATTGAAATTAAACCCATAGGTGTTAAGATTATACATAAGTGTTCATGTTATTATCAAGGAGGAGCTTCATAAACTCTAATGGCTATAAAGGATGATAATAATGTTGAAAATTTTATTGAGATAGTTGAAACATTTGGAGAAGATCACATCTAAGAGATCAATGTCAAAAGTTGTGGTCAATCGATTTGTAGTTCAAGTGGGCCACATTTTAAGGAAACACTTACAACTAAGCAACACCTCTAGTTCATTCAACACTGACCAATTATTCGATGTATGAAGGAAATGAAATGCACTCGACAATCGAGCCTATCCCCAATAAAGGAGACGTAAACATAAATGTTAATGAAGAAGAACTTAATGAAGAAGTTTAACCTATTTTGCAAGATGAACTGGCTTATCCAATGAAGAGTTGATACTTATGGGTTTTGGCACTAATATTGAAGGAGATAATGGGGGGGATGAGTGGGAGGTTGATGATCAAGTGTTGAGATGGAGAATGCAATAGATCTTGAGGCCTATTCTAAGATTGTCACCAACAATGTCCCATACGTGCAACATCATAGATGATGCAGCAAATGTAAAGGCCATTGCATCCCGATAGCTTGATATGTTTGAGGTAGTTACAAGAGATTCAATTCCCTTCTTCGACATTAGCGAAGGTAGTGGATACATAACCTTTACGAAGGAGATGAATGCAATGTGTACGAACCAATTAGACAGTGAAGATTTGAGTAAGGGCTAGCACTTCAACACAAAAGATGATCTCATCCATACGATAAGGAGGTACCACATGAAAAATGACTATAACTATGTAGTAGATGAATCAAAAATTGTTTGGGCAATATTCTACATAGAGAAGGATAGCTATTGTAAGTGGAGGTTTCAAGCATCCATGAAGAGTTTAATAAGGCTATTTGTTATCACCATCCTCGAGGGTCCCTACATATGTATCTATCCAAATATAAACCAGGATTATCTACAGATTGATAGTAAATTTAAGGCCAATTGCTTTGTAAATAATGTGTAATACCCTACAATTTGGGCAAGTAATTTTTAATATGACAAAAGTAGAATAAAATAACCCTATAAATTCTAAAATTTCAAGTATGTTGGACTACATACAAATATTGACAAAGGTGTGTAGGATTTCAGTCAAATTTAAGGAAAAAAAGTAAAATTAAAAAAAAGTTAGATATATATATATTATAAAAAGATAAATTAAGTTAAAAAAACAAAACAAAGCACTTATCTGAAGTCGGATTTTAAAAGTAAGATGAAATGTAATTAATATTGTTTATAAATTAAAGATTATCGAGTTAAACTTTAATTATATTAAAGATGAAGAATTGAGATTTGATGTATAAAACCATGTTTAATTTTTCTAGAAATTTATTAGGAAACTTTTATAAATTTTAAATCTAGATAAGATTATACACGAAGAATCGTACAAAATTTGACCACATCAGGATAGTTATCTTAAAGAATAACCGCAATTGAATCCTTAAATGTACAAGTGTTAGGAAATTAACACTTGTTAATTTTTGAACTCGGAATTCAGACTTCGCAATATAATGAAACCTTAGAAATAAAATGAAATATCTTGTAAGTTAATTGTATAATATGAAATGGTAGCTAAATAATATATGGGTCATATAAATATATATAATATGCAATATAATTGAGATGAATATTAACATAATGCACTAACTATGGATAAGCTACACTAAGTAATAGGGAAAAAAATGATAATTAACAACTGGAGCTATGGAATCAAGCGGTAACTAGCCGTGGCAGTAAAGTATAATCATATTATATGAATTTGATTTTAAGTGGAAGTACTGTAAAAGGGTATATCAACTAAAGAGACTTGTGGTTTTTTGCTTTGTCGACATAAAGGAGTATATAAATTCTACTTACCTTAGCATTACGAATACTGCCATTTAGAAATCATAGAAAGTAAATTCAGGAAAACATCTAGTGAATTGAAGAAATTATAGAGGAAAAACAACATACAGTAGCCATCTATTGATTGTCATGGAATGTGGGACAATTGGGAGTCTAACATGGAGATCAACAAACCTTAAATTAAAAAAAAAAAAAAACACCCACATGCCGTCGGAGCGAAAAACTTCCAATCGTCACTGACCATCAGAGTTTTGACTTCCGATAAGTACGATTTCTCACTCGATCAATTTAGGCAAAATTTCCTAAAAATAGCATACTACTTTAAATAATTTTGAGAAAAAAATTATTTGTATGTTATTTTTATCCCAATCTCACGTAATGTATTTATTTTGATGAAATTATTGGTATATATAGCATTTCCTTAACAACTTGCACTACTTTTACGAATTTTGTAGCACATTTTTCAATATCCGAATGGCTTATTTGAAACTGATAATTTACTATAAACTCCTTAATATATTTATTTTGCAGCAATGAAAGAGGGTTGTGGAAAGTCAAATGCTTACTATATATTATATCTTTGTTTCCAAAAACTATATAGTATGGGATTTTTTTTATCGGAAAATAAGTGATTCTTTTAGTAATTAATTAAAGAATCCAAATCCAAGTGATTTCTTTAGTGATATGTTGGTACAAGGAGTGATTAGAATTTATTTGGCATGTTGGTATAATTATATGGATAATTAATCATTTTTAGGGTAAAAATGTAATTATATAACTAAGATGATGAGTTTCTTGGATAAAATCAATTCAATCCAAATTTATTACATATATTTTTTTTTCCTGAGTCCATGAAAACTTTTATGGTAATTAATTGGTTAATTATACTATTTATATTGTAATTTTGAGTAGGATTGGTTTAACTTATTATAGTGAATAAATTAAAATTTCGATAATATGGATAGTGGTATCGTAGGGGATTCTCATGACGTTGCCATGCGATTTGTCTGGTTCAGAATTTATCATGAGTGATTGTTAATCATTATTACGATATCATAAAACTATGGTATATTATACCTATGTTTTGGATACCATAAGTATAGAATTTAAACATATTATATAATAACCTTTGTTCTATCAATGAACTTGAGATGTGTGAAGGATCTTACCAATAAATGGTAGCGAGATAAAGAATGTAATGTAATATTCTTTTGAATTTCCTACAGCCCTTTAAACTTGTTTTGATACTGCCACAGTTTTACAAATATAATGGTACTAGCTTTTCAATTATGAATAGTTACATATTTTAACAGATGTTTCCATGGTATGTTAAGAATATACTAGCATACCACAAGTTTTCTAAATCTGTGACATTATTTAACGTATGAATTCTACAATTTAGTATGGTCAAACTTATATATTACAGGTATTACTTTACTTGACTATAGAATAAGTTATATTAATTTTCTGTATCATAATTTAACATCCCTATATTGTATATATTATTATAATTCACAGAGAAATGATGAGGTGCAGGTTATAGTCTGAAATATCTAGTAAGATTACCAAATTATATAACATATGGAATAATATACCTTATAATATATAATGATGTTTCCTTACGTAATATACTTGGTAAATGAGGTAATATGACTATATTAGTCCAGATTAACATAAGGCTAAAATTAAAAATATATACTTATTGCTATATATATATATATTATTAACATGTAAGAGAATGTAAATTAACAGTATCGGTATGTTGTTGCATATGCTATATAGCTTAATGGTAAATTCTAATTGAATAATAATATTATATTTTAATATTGGTCAAATCAAATTTAGGTATGCAACACCATCTTTATCTCTATATTTTAAGTAAGGATAAAATTGAAATATGTAATGTTCATTCCATGAATTTAGTATGTCATGTTAGAATGTAACCTCGGGAGTTACAGAAATACTAGAAGTTTTTACAAAACTGAAGACATGCATGTTATTCTTTTACAAATTTAGAACTAGAAAGTAAACCCATATTTCATCGTTACATTCTTATAAATCAACAATACTAATATTAGATAATTACATAATATATATATAATAACAATAAAAGGGGTAACTTATAACATTTATGAAAACTAGTTGGCAACTAAAATGTAATATATGAATAAAACCCACCTTTCAATACAATCAAAACAATAAATCATGAATAAAAATACTAAATGTTAATCAATATAATATTTTTATGAAATATATTATATTAGTAATTTTTCTATGTATATACATATTGCATAATTGATAAAAATGCTATTACTGTAAAGTGTCTACTTATATACATTTGAATAAGAAGATAAGATAGTCATGGTTTATTAAGCTGGTATTTCTTATACTCATTCATATATGATTATGCATATACACTGTGTTGCACATAATATTCCAATAACATTTGTCTCATACTATACATCGGTGATATTCCTAATATACATTGATTTACATGGTAGGTATATACTTAGTAATAATAATATTATGGGTAGCATACAAGGACTATATGTACCTAGTGATGTATATTTATAATAATATTTGTACTTAATCTATTAATATTTATAGACTTGAACTAAAACAAATTAATATAATATTTTAGCATCTTCATTATCCTTAAAACGTTGTATCTTAAATCTCAAAATAAACCTACTATACATGTCCATCAATCTAATAAAAGATACCTATTAGATACGATAAAAAGTAGAATTATATTAGGCTAATCTTATACAAGCATTGTATAGGGTTCGATTCTTATTTTATCTTGTATTAGGTCATTGAATTGAATTACTATCCCTATCAAAGACACTTAAGAATGATTGGGTAGAAGGCTAGGTAAGTAGGATTGATGCTTTACCGCATTTTGAAGTATTATTTTAGAATACTTGAAAACTTCGATATGTACTTGCTTGTGATTGTAATTAGTTGTTTGTACGTATACGATGCAAGTGTTTGAGTTTTGATTTAATGTAGTAAGAACTGAGCTCCATTTTTTGTTTGCTCTATAAATATTGTTTTACTTCGTTTATTTGAGTTTGGTTGATCGCCCTAAAAACAAACTAACTTAAACTTTGCCTAACATCTAACTTAACATGCATCGTAACCTACTAAGGGTAATAGTTAGGATTCTCGGGCTAAACATGGATCCTTTTGATGAGGATAGCTGAAATGGTCTTTTCATTATCCTTAGTCAAACTAAGTGACAAGAGAGGAGATTGTGACAAAGTTGGAAACCATAATTTGAAGGTAGTTTCGGGCAAAGGGTATTCTCTATTGCACAAGCCCCGATTTGGTTTCAATTCATGCATAAAACATCAAACTTCTCAACCCGAGTTAGAGCGGATGTAATTTCTCTAACCTTATGATAGACAGGATAACGTCATGTGAATGACACATTGCTTATTGTATATGCTTTTTATCTTCGCTTTTTGTCTTCTACCCCTTATTGAGCCCATGGTTCTTTAGCTCATTCCCTTATATTTTTCTATAGGTTATTGATACTAAAAGCATTGGATAGGTTAGGATCTTGAGTGCATGAGAGTTTCTGCAAACCCAACAAGGGAACATATGTTAGGATGTGAACATAGGTTGTTATGAAAGAAGCTATTAGAATTGCTTTTACTACCCATTTTACTATTTGTCTCTACAGCCCTGATGATTCGTGTAAGAATAGAGAAATACCTTGTAATATTTCCATAAATACATGTATTTATATTTTATTCTTATAAAACATCTAATAGATTGTGTACTAAGTTAGAACCTTTATGATTATAGCAAACAAAACAATTATCGTGTCTCGAAATAAGCAACTTCCAAGATGGATAGCATGGCCCTTGAATTTAGGGTGCGACACAATATTAAGGAGAATCCAGAGATAAAAATTATTGACCTTCAAGTGAATGTATTAACTACCTTTAAATACATGGTGACGAGAAAGAGGGTATGGGATGGTAAGAGAAAGGCTCTTGAGATTATGTATGAAAATTACGACTGTGGTTATCAAATCACGATATACTATTCATTTGAATGTATAGAATCATACAAAATCAATAAAATGATAAAGTTGTAGAATTGTAAATCAAAATTTATAATTTTGTTAGAAGCCTACATTGAAATGATTTCATATCCATTTTAACTAAGAAAAACATTATATAATCATAAACTCATATAATCATATAGTTGACTCGTAGTTTTGACAACTATAATGAGCTATCAAAACTACTTAATGCAAATATTGGGACGAAGGTAGTCTGAAAGTAGCACAGGTCAAATAAACTGAGCATATCCATGATGAAGTGAGTTTTTTGGATGTTCAATCCATCTGTGGAGGCCTTCAAATTCTATGATCCTTTTAGTTTATTTAGATGGTCTGTTCTTGTATAAAAAATATAGGCATAAGTTACTAATCATTTATGGTATAGATGGTAACAACTATATTGTGACATTGGCTTTTAGGTTCGTTAACAAGGAATCCAAAGAAACATGGGGATGGTTTCTCAATAAATTAAAGCATTATGTGGTTGGTGGTTAGGAAGAAACTCTTTATCTTATTTTTGACAGGTATACTGGTAGCCAAAGTGCACTTAACAAAGACCATGTTGGATGGAAATCTCCATTTGCAATTTGGAGGTAGTGTTTATGGCATTTGGCGAGCAACTTCAATAGGGTTTATAAGAACCAACTATATAAGAAATTGGTTATGTCTACCACGATGTAAGTATGCACCATAAGTTTGAGCAATTGGTAGAATAGATGTGGTGAGTAAAAGAGGATGCATCGTCATAGTTTTTACCCCTAGACATAGACAAGTGGATGCTAGCTTGCAATAGTTATTATTGTTTCAGCTACATGATGTTTAATACTGTTGAGAGTTACAAAGCCATGTTGAAAGGTGCCAAGGTGCCAAGGCCCTATCGCTTACAGCACTTATTAAGAAGATATTCTATAACTGCATCACTTACTAGCAAAAGAGAGTCAATGGAGCAATTAAAGTAGTAGCGACTAGAAGAGTTTTCACCAATATGCCGCAGACAAGGGTAGAATGGGTAGGTAACCACACATTACGTTGTTAAGTTTAGTCGAGAGAATCAAATATTTGAAGTAAAGAATGAAAGCCTACAAGAAGTGAATGGGTTATGAAGGGAGGTAAGAGGACATACATTATCAACACAAATAATCAAACTTGATCATGCTACAAGTGGCATTCCACAGAATTCCATGCTTTCATGCATTTAGTGTGCTATCTTTTATAAGACTCAACACCATCAACATGGTTAGATATTGGTACAAGTGGACATACTAGTTGGATGTGTACATTAGGCATTTTTATCCAATAGGTAACGAGCTAAACTAGCCAAATTTAGACTATACATTCCTTCGGCCTAATAGAAAGAAGATTCATAGTATGTGAAAACCTAAGAAAAAGAGATACCATATGAAGATAGACTTGAGAGAGTCTTCAAATAAGATGAAATGTAGCATATGTAAAATAGGACACAATGTAGATAAACAGCAGTGGTAAACACCTTAATGCATGCAATCCTTCACATTTTATCTAATTAGATAGTATGATCTCATGTAGCATCTTTTAGTCCCTCACTAACCTTTTGAAGCTTTATTTTGCAAACTAGATCAATCCAAGACCTATCAATCCTTGGGTGTTCTACAGATAGGTTGGACATTGATCATAGGATGTTTAGAGAGATAGGTACATACCCTGCTATAAATCCCATCAAATATTTTGTCTTACATTTTTTTTTTTTTCACTCTTTCAATTGTTTATGCATGCAAGGACAAAATTATCTAACTATAAGATGCCATTAGGAAATATTATATAAGAATACAGAGGAAATACCACTATATCCGTATATGTTTACATTTCTAGAGGAGACAAGAATCTTGGTGGTGGTACAACTTCCATTCATTCAACTATATTAACACCTGATCACTGCTCTAGTGGAGAGTTAGAGACCTAAGACCCATATTTTCTACATGACCCATGGGGAGATGACGATTGCCTTATAGGACATCGACATATAGTTCAAGCTACATGTAGATGGAGTTACTATCACAAGGATAACGTAGATGGACTAATAGGCTACAACCTAGCAATTACTTGGGCATGTACTTGGAGCTAATAACAATAGGGGGCTTATTCGTTTATCATGGATACAAGAGAGGTTCAAGTTTATACCTAATGGCATTAACGAAGGGGTGATTAAGAGGCATACTCATTCCTACATTCTTCAACTCTTGAAAGGATTCATGTTTGCTAACAAATCATCCTCTCTAGTTCACTTGATGTTCTTACCTTTGTTAAAGGACTTTACAATAGCAAAGACATATAGTTGGGACTCAACTTACCTAATGTGGTTGTACTGCCAGCTATGTGAAGCTGCACATTTCAATACATAAGAGATAGGAGGCTCGACAGTTCTCCTACAGATCTAAGCTTAGAAGAGATTTCCCTATGTAGCCCTTCACAATAGGTATAGTTTCATCATTTAGGAAGGGTTACCACTTGTAGCTAGGTGAAGGGTGCAATGTGATACCATTCAACATCCCACACACATTGCAGAATCATATAAGATAACATTCGACATGTAGACGAACTGAGAAGTATGCTTTCTTGGATTTGCATTTATTATTCATATATATATATATATATATGTATGTATGTATGTATCTTGTAATAACTATTCTTCATTCCAATACATGTTATGTCGTTTGGAAGCCATATTTAGAGGAGTTCATTCAACCCTTATCCACATTCTATAGTGTTAGTCGAGCTACTTTAACGGCCATGATGCCACTCATATGCCTCTACATTGTCAAGCAATATCTTCCAAACCGTATCACCTAATAGTTTAAGGATTTCTAAGTGAAGCTAGCTCTTGTCAATATGAGTGAGTAGCTACACTAAATTAACTGGGGCAAAATCAATATCAACTGGATATTAGTGCATGCTAGGCATGTTCCATCTTGGGCTAATCACCATATATGAATGGTGTATCATCAGGGACTCTTCAGTGTTGATCTAGAGTATAACCATGTATAAGCAACATACGTACCGATACATCACCTAATAAGGTATGGTTATGAGAACTTGGTAAATATAGGGTTATGTTATCGTAGAAAGCATGTCTTCACCGTTCTCTCATTTGTCTCCTACAATGCAAGTGGATATGCTTTGGTGTATGTGTCTTACAAAGAAGATAAAGCTACCCACAATGTCATCGATGAAGGGGCTCCAGTGCCTAAAGGAGCAAGGCGGTTTAGTTTTGTATCCTCATGACAAGGAAGAGGCAACACCTGTACCTGTCCTCGTATCCCCTCCTCAACTATGGATGAAGCATGAAGTATGAGTTAGAAGAGGTTGAACAGGACTGGTAAGTGGTTAAGGTGCTTATAATAAGGCAATGCCATTAAGATCGCACTACTTTATCAACCTAGGCAAAGTTGGTATCAGCTTCATTGTCGATGAGAGCTCTAATGCCAACGCTAACTCCTATTTAATTCTGGCAACACATGATGATAGCGAACTTCACCAAACTCTGGCGACTCCTCAAAAGCAGTGTACTCGGTAGACCTAAAGTTCCAACATAGGGGAGGGTATCACCTAGCAATAGCCACCATTATATATCAATCCGGTGCCCCTAAAGATCTTGAGGAGATGCACCCTTAGCCATAAAAGGGAACATCAGGTGGATGATTATTGTTACTATCTTATTTTGGGAAACATTTTACGTAGATGGATGAAAAGTGGGATAGGCTTGATTTCATAGTAGTTCATTTGTTGATGTAAATAGTCTACCACTTTTGCATTAAAGTTATTTGTGCGAAAATCATCAGTTTATATCAATTAAGACATTGTAATTTTACGTCATTGATGGAGATATTGATTTAGACTTCTTTCATATCCAATTGTGTTGAGTTAAATGGCTTTAACAAACATATCAAGAGAGGTTGTTTTTGGGTTGTCTCTCTACAGTTGTTAATTTGTAGTTGTTAGATTAGAATTTAACTGTTGTTTTGTAATCATTAGTCTCTGAGTCTTTGTATCAAGAATTTATGATATGTTAAATTAGGGGTGAATGGGATGTAAGTTCTAAAGAAAGAGCATGAAAAGAGTGTGCCTTCAATTAAGTATGAAAACAACTAAAGGTACATGGTCATCGTGCGCCTTTCTTTTAGACCCAATAAACTGAAGGTGCATGCCTTCAATACAGAAAATAATCAATAGGGAAGTGTGTACTACTGTTATGAAAAGGCCCATTAAAAAGCTTAATTGATTCAAGGATTAGATCACAGAGTAAAAATAGCATAAGTAGTCTAAAAGTAGTTGACTAATATAGATCAGTTACAATTTGTTATAGTTTGTAAACAATCTTTAGCAAATGTAACTAAAATCACAACAGATCAACAACATACTCAAATCTAGCAATAGTTGAAAATACCATGATGAAGAAACAGGTTGTAAACTCTAACTCTAATTGAAAGTCTAGATTTTAAAATTTAGGTCAAACATCTTCCTCTTGCTCACTTGAACCCTATACTTCTACTTCATATTCCTCCTATTCTACTTCTTCAAGCCAAATATGCTCAAGGATCGTCGAATAGTCGACACTATCAAATTTGTCATTTAGGTTCCCTGGTTCCTCGACTCAAACATTGACCATCAATCGTATTTAATCCTTGTCTTGTTAACCTATTGAGTTTGGCTTCACGGTTTTTTCTAATTGTTGATGACTATCATGACATCTTGCACAATTTCAATTAACTTTAATCAAACACATCCAACAAACAGCCTTCTTATAATCACATAGCGGTTGATACAACTTCTTCCTCCTTCTATAATGGGAGCATTGTTTAATCTCTTCATCTCTTTTGAGTTTCACTACTTTGTTGTTTTCTTATCCTTTACTATCATCATCGTTTTTGTTTTTGTCATCAACCTTCATCTTCTTGGATAAGGAGGGTCCCGATGCATTTTTGTCATCATGCTAGATAGCTACATCTATTCCCATTTTCAATAAAGGGGGGAAAAAACATGATTAGAAATTATAATTTCATGAGTAGCATCCACTCCACTCACAAACCATCATATTACCTATTGGTTATCCATTTCCATCATGATATTTTATGCTTCTATGTTAAGCTTCCATTTTTGAAAAATAACCAACTAATCATTTCAAGAAAGGTTTGGTCAATTAAGATGCCTACAAAAGAAACATTTCACCTTCTAAGATGATTATACACTTCACAAAAAAGGTATAAAGATTCTTACTTCCAGCCCTTCCTAAGTACTAATGTTTGTAATTAAGCATGCTTATAGAATGAGGAAAGTTATATCACCACTTTCTTTAAAGGTCCTTTTCCCTCATACATTAAAAACAAGATCAAATGCCAAAAAAAACAAAATGCATATGTGTAGCTCAACTTAAAATAGTTTATCTCTAATTTTCTCAATAGTTACACAATCTTAATTCATTAATTGGTATAACTATCACCGAAGAACATTGAAGAACACATACATAGATAGAGATGGACAAATACATACATGCACACATATATACATACATATACATACACACACATACAGAGCACCTAAGCTATAGAGACTTATAGCTACTATTGCTATCATCGATGAAGTTGAACCAATAGAGAGAAGCGTAGGCTACATATTAGGGATTAGAAAAAATATTAGATGGGTGATGAAGATGAATCAACGGAGAGAAGCGTAGGCTGTAGATTAGGGACTAAAAAAAAAGATTGGATGGGTAGTTTGTGTAACTATCATTTATGCTACTCTTGATTAACCATCCAATGGTTAAGAATTTAGAAATAAAACTAGGGAAAGGTTAAAATATTACAAACAACTAAATCATGTACAACTATAAAAGAAAATAGAAAGAAGAAAAGGGGAAACATCCTTGATTACGATTACAATTACAATTACAATAGTCGAAATATTAGGGTCTTAGCTCACTCAAAGTAGCCACTTTCCCTTTCACCTTGCAAAAGAACACAACATCACATTAGATTCACAGTAGAGAGAAACCCAAATTGATAACAACACTAAAAGAAAGAAAGAGAGTACGAATATAGAAAATGAGGCTGATATTACCTTAGTGCATAAAGCGACTTAATAATGTAGAAACCAGGCTTAAGGCACAATACATGGACTGAAGGAGTGGGTTAAGCCTATTGATTTAGTGCTCTCATTCGTAACAATAGAAATAAGGTCACGAGCAAATATGGAAATAATAAAAGACATGTTTGTTACTATACAACAGCAACAACATGAATGGAAGCAATTCATTGATAATAAAGTGGCAACATTACATAATGAATTGCACTATTTATCATTAAGATTGGATAATGTGAAGCAATTAGGCAATAAATCATGTCAAAATCAAAATCCTAGTACCAATGCATCATTACCAAGTGCAAATACTACTAAGGATTCATCATTTTTGGATGACAGTAATGCCTTTATAGGATTCTTTACTTAAGGGTATTAAACTTGAAATTCCCAAATTTAATGGATTTAACTCTCTTAGATGGATTTTCTAAGTTCAGTAATTCTTTGATTTTCATAAGACTCTGGAAAATCAAAGAATTATAATTGCCTCTTTTGCATTAGAAGATGAGCCACTTTAGTGGTATCAATGGATGTTTAATAATAAACAACTTGCTTTCTAGACTGAATTTATCAGAGCGCTTGAGATCCGACTTGGTCCATCGCAATATGAGGATGTTGAGGGTTGTTTGGCTAAAGTGTTTCAAAGAAGGATAGTTATAGAATATTAAGCAAAATTTGAGCCACTATGAAGCAGAGTAATAGGTATTCCTAAGTCCTTTCTAATGAAGTGTTCTATTTTAGGACTTAAGAAATCTATTAATTGGGGAAAAGGATACTGGAGTACCTTAACTTTTATGTTTGGGCAATTTAGTACCTGAACATGTAAAACTTACATTTTAATGCTAAAAAATTAAAACTTAATTCACATTAATGCCTGTATGTAATAGACGTTTACCTGTAGTTAATGTGGCAAATGAAAATTGCTATTTTCTTTAAGAAAAATAGTTAGATATGGAAAGATGATCTACTTAGCATGTACATGATAAATCAACCAAAAAAATTCCCTCCATACTCACTACCATTACTACATTCATTTACCACTCTCACTTTCCCTCATAACTTACATTTACTATCCCATTCAATTTTCTTCATGCCCCAATGCCTTCGAACAATACCTAAATCACAAGAACTCTGTCTCACTCTCCTTCATTTGCTATCTCCATCCATGCACAATCACTTGGCCTCATCTCATTTGCTTCACATTATACAAGAAGAAACTCAAAAGACCACTTGTTCGGCATAGTATGACGACATGGGTAAGTGATGTTTGTCTCTTTCGATTTGTGCTCTATTAACTATAATAGTGGGATTAATATTGTTAGTAGGGAATACTAGTTGTTTAGGTGACGACTATGGTCCCTACCAATTCTCTAAAAGTGATTGGCTTTTGTTTTCAAAAGAAAAATTTAACAAGATGAAAGTAGAATTTGGGAAAAGATAACCTAATCAAGAGATTTTTAGTTTAGATAATATAGATACCCGATTTTTGCCCTCGCTAGGTTTATCTCTAGTTTAGAAATTCATTTTTAAAAAAAGGTAAAAAAAAAACGCACAAATAAAAACCTAAAAAATTGAAAAAAAAATCAAAAATTGAAAAATCATAATAATTGTTGCAATGTAGTCCATTTAGATGGGTTATGAGTAGAAGTAATTTTTCTAAAATCCAAAACTTCTTCAAGGGTTGAAACAAAAATATATGTGAATTAAATAAATTAAAAATTTTAGGCAAAAATAGATATTCATTGAAAACCAAGTTTTCTAATCCAATTAGGACTGCTCATTTTAAAATATTTTCAAAGTCCACTTTTTTAGGACATCATGGCTTTAACTTACACCTCAATCAAAGTAAAAACAAATATTTCACTACCATTTAAAATTTCAAATAATGAACCAAATACAGGTAAAAACTAATATCCTAATTCAATCAAATTATAAAATATTTCAGACATATTTATTAGACTCCATATTTGCTTCAAGGAAGTAATGCATTCTAGAAGTCAAATAATTAAATGGGTTTCATTTAAGGTGCTTTAAAAAAAAATAGAATTGGAATGGAATACACCAATGGTCAATGCAAGAAGAGAAGAAAATAAAAAATTAAAATTAAAAAAGAAAGAAAAAGAAAAGAAAAAGAGAGAGGGACACATGGCAGCCATACATACCGCCACATGTCATGCTCCTAGTATGCTACGTGGCACCCAACCTTCTTCCCTTTCCTTCATCTACTTGACACAAAATATAAACAATAGGATTGACTTTATTTTAGGATACTATCTCTCATATTTTTTTTTTCTCGATTTCACCTATTTTCTTGTCACTAAAAAATCTAAAAAAAATGGAAATGAAAGCTCAAGAAGTCTCCTTTTTAAGAAAGTGTATTTTGTGAATTATTGTTAAGGAAATTGGAAGAAATAAAAATAACAAAATGGGGTGTCAAATAAATACCTATTTAATACATCATGAACAAAATAAGCAAACCTAGGTGATTTCCTTACAATAATCCAAAATAGATCCATACAAAAATAGAAACCACATCCCCGACAAGATAAAAGAACATTAATTTACCCAAATCTTCCACAAAATCATGATAAATTTAGGCTAAAAAATGAAGAAATTCAAAAAACGAACCCGAATGCCATTAATGAATAAAATTTGAATCTTCATTATGAATGGAAGTTTTTTGGGGAGGAGTTTGAACATTAGGCAATAAATAAACACCTCCTTTACAATTCAAACATCACATCCGTTAGAAATCAATTACAAATCCATATTATACTAGTTTTTCACCTTAGGTGGTTATCAAGGTAAACCCACTATCAATCTGAGAAAATTATTGGAAACATTTTACTTGTGTTTCTTGACAAAGCCCGAGATTTGATTTCATTAAATTTCATGGGGATTTGATCAATTTTGAGGAGAAAGGTTGAAAAAAACTGTATTGATGTTATTATCCATCAGGTTGATATTTTTTGGGAAAATCAAAGGAGGAAAGGTCAGGTTTTCTAGAAATTGATTTAAGACTTTTAAAGTTTGACTTCTCATGAGTCCAACACCATCGAACACGCCCTTATAACATGTCCAAAACCACCTCAACCGCCCTAGTTTTGTCTGTTACACAAGTGAGTTCTTTAACTAGTTCTTGTGTTCATAGCTCATTCTAAACAAAAAATAATAAAAAAGAAGAAAATTCCAGAAAAATAAAACATTGATGTTAAATATGTTTTGATCTTATTTGATGTGTTTCCACAAATCTAATATGTTTATAATAATTATTATGTTGATTAATGAATAGTAGCATGTTATGTTTTTTAGTTTAATAAGTCTTAATTATGCACGTTAACTACTTGTTTAAGTACTTTAATTTAATTAATATGATAGTATTATGTTCATAAATTTTATGATGCGTCTCCGAGGTTGTACATATGGAGAGGCACCACAATAGATGAGTGCTAAAAGAAAAGTAAAAGGGTTTAGTAAAACCAAGTAGCTACCAATTAGATATGACACATCAACTGATCCTACTAGACCTACTATTCGCTGGATGTGACTCACCAATCCTAACTATAGGGTCACTTACCCCTATTTCTTATTAAAGGGAATAGATAAGAGTTAAAGGGAAAATGAGAACATTAGGGTTACTCATGAAAGGAAACTTATAATAATCTAATGTTAATGAGTTGTTGTCTACATACAAATAAATGAGGTATATATACTAGCCCCATTAAGGTTACAAGGCATACATAGAAAAGATAAAAAGGGTAGTTTACAATTAGAATTTATGAAATATACTAAAAAGAGTAAAAGAGGTAAAGAATATTCTATACCAAAAAAAGTAAGTAATCCTTCTGGAATGTCATGCTAGAAGATATGTATCATATGGTAGATGGTAGTCTGGATTACAACTAATCTTGTTGAAGTATATCTTGAAGTGGCTTGGCTTTAATAATACAATTCGGAGGAGGATAAAAGAAAGTGTCAATCATCAAAGTAGACCTAATTTAGTTCAAGTTGAAACTTGGGTGCTAGAAAACATTCTGATCCCCTGTAAGTTGGGTATCTGGGTAGCTCAGCTCAGATGGAGGTCTGATGCTAGTCAGCTCGAGGGTCATTTGGCTCATGGCACAAGCTCAATAATAGTTATGGCTTCTCGACTAGTTAACATACAACAAGTTGGCATGATTGCTTGGCAATTCGGGGACTATGCTGGAACTTATGAGAACTCGATGCTCAGGTCAGTAGTAGTGTAAAAGATGGAGATTATAATAGGAATCCTCATCCTGAATGGGGTTTTGAGCTAATATTCTCCACGTAAGTCCTTGTAGTCCTTTATGTCGGCTATGCATGACTGGTCCGAAGAGTAGATTCCTATCATTTACCTAGGGGTCAAAAAGATATGTCCTCAAATCTGAGGTGACTTTATGCTCTTGTTCTATCCTGGCATCTACCAAGCTTTCTTCTAATCAATGGGAATCAAGTTGGATACATTGAAAGTGGATAAAACACCATAGTTCTTGGGAAATTCAATCTGGTAAGCATTGTAGTTTATCTTCTTTAGGACTTTGAATAGACCATCGGGTTGTAGAGATAGCTTACTCTATCTTAGGTGCAAAAATCATTCTTGGCTAAGGTGAATCTAGATTAAGTCTCCTGGTTTGAAAGAAACAGTTCGGTGTCCACAATTATCAATCTCTTGTTGTCTCTAATTGAACTTAGCAATCTTCCTTACCATGAACTAATGTAATTCTTGCAATTCTTAGGCTCGAACGACTCTAGATTAACTCTCTTCAACAGCTGTGGGGGTACCAATTAAATTTAGGGCAATAGAAAGATTGAGGCCATGGACAATCTTGAATGGGGTCTTCCCAATAGTGCTACGGACAATTGGTTGCACGTAAACTCCATAATTAGCAAACAAAAATTCCAATCTTTTAAGTTCTTTCCTACGATAATTCAAAGTAGATTTCCCAATGTTTTATTCACCATTTAGTTTGGCCATCAATCTAAGGGTAGCTATTGGAGCTAAACACAAATTTAGTTCCAAGTCTTCTCTAAGGAGTCTTCCAAAAATAGCTCAAGAATTTTGTATCTTGATCTAAAACAATGGTCTGTAGCACTCTATTTAGTTAGATAACTTCCTGCAAGAATAAGTCAATAATATATAAAGCATCGTTAATTCAATGGTACAAGATGAAGTGTATCATTTTCTTAAAGTAATCCATTACAACAAAGATTGAATCTCTTCCTCTCGATGTTCGAGGTAACTCTAGGATAAAGTCCATGTTGAGGTTAGCCTATGGTGAGGTTGGTGTAGGTAAAGGCATATACTTTCCATGTAGCTCTCTCTTTCCCTTGGCTTTCTTGTACACTTCGTAACTACCAACTACCTTATGTACATCTTTGGCCAAACCAAGCTAGTAAAAGTTCTCTTTCAATAAGTTAGCTATTTTGGTCTCCCCAAAATGACTAGATAATCCTTCACTATAAGCTTCCTTAACCAATAGCTTGTAAGTGGAACTGCTTAGTATATACAACCTTCTTTCCTTGAATAGATAGCCATACTTGATATAATATCCTCCAACAGTAACTCCTTCTCTACACTACTCAAGAATAGGACTAAAATGGGGGTTACAAGCATACTGCTAAGTAATAAGTAAAAATCCTAGTAATTTTGTCTATAAGGTGGTCAATAAGGTTTGCTGACATAACAAGCCATCTGCGACCACATTAGCACTACCCTACTTATGTTAGATCACATAAGAAAAACCTCCCATAAATTCTAGCCACTTAGCTTGCCTTTGCAAAAGTTTGTCCTGACTTTTGAAATGCTTCAATGACTCATGGTTAGTGTAATAAATAGTGTTACCAAATAATAAGAGCTCGAAAAAGAGAATATAACTCTTTCTTGTATACAAAATAGTTCAATGTGGCACTACTGAGCTTCTCATTATGGTGCACAATTGGTCGTCATTCTTGCATCAAGACTATACGAATGCCATGCCTGATGCATCGCATTCCAATTCAAAGGGTTTGTCAAAATCTAGTAAGGATAAGATAGGGACAGTAGTGAGCCTCTCTTTGATCTCCCTAAAACTCTATTCAACTCGATCATTTCATTAGAATCCTTTACTCTTCTTTGTTATCTTGGTTAAGGGGGCTGCAATTATATTGAAGCTTTTAATGAATCTTCTATAAAAAGAAGCAAGGGCATGAAAACTTTGGCCACTCCAAGACAGCTCGGACCTTTTCCTCATTTGCTTGGATTCCTTCTTCAGATACTACATACCCAAGAAAGACAACTTCACTTTGACAAAACATATACTTTTTCAGGTTTCCATATAACTATTCAACTCATAAAATGTCAAAAATAGCTCGAAGATGTTGAACATGGCTATTCAAGTTGGCACTATACACCAATATATCATCAAAGTGCACAACCATACATCTTTCAATCAATGAATGTATCACATGATTCATGAGCCTCATAAATGTACTCGGCGCATTTGTAAGTCCAAATGGCATAACTAACCATTCATAGAGACCATCCTTTGTCTTAAAAGCAATCTTCCATACATCACCAGGTCTCATGTGAATTTAGTGGTAGCCACTTCGCAAATCAATCTCCATAAATATTCGAGCACCATATAACTTATACAACATGTCATCAAGCCTCGATATTAGATATCTGTACTTGATAGTAATTCGATTGATTGCTCTATTGTCGATGCATATGTACCATGAACCATCTTTCTTTAGGATAAGCAGAGTTAATATAACATAAAGACTTATGCTCTCCCTCACGTATCCCTCACATAACCTCGCTCTATCAATTCATCCACTTACCTTTTTAGCTCAGCGACCTGCTCAAGATTTATTCTATAGGTAGTTCGGTTTGTCAAAGCTACACTTGGCTATAAATCAATACAATGTTCTATACCTTAGATTGGAGGTAATCCCTTAGGCAACTCGTCAGGGAACATGTTAAAAAATTCATCAATTGATATTCGGATATCATCAAGAACATCTTCTAAATTTCTCATCTCCAATAATCTTCTAATCAATAAGAACATAGGCTCATCAGCCTTCTCAGCGGCTTAAAGCTCTCTTTGGCTCATCACTAAAGCTTTCTTCCTACTAGCTCAGGTGAGTTGGTTATGGATCTTGTCTACTTAGATGGGTGTCATGGGTTATAGCACAATCTTCTTTTCATCCTTAATAGAGGCATAGGTGTTTTTATATCTGTTGTGAATAATACGTCAGTCAAACAACCAAGGTCATCCAAGTCACAAATGTGAAGCTCCCATAGAGATGACATCACACATCACCTCATCCCTATACACATTCCCAACATTGAAAGGCTCAGATACTTATTCTATGATGTACATAGCACCCTTATCATAAAGCTAGTATAGCTTATAATGTCAGGGGTGCTTAAAGGTTGGCAATCTTAACCTTTGCACAAAGGACTGTATAATGACATTAGTATAACTTCGTCCATCCACAATGGTGGTGTACAACTATCCTTTGATGGTATACTTTATATGGAATAAATTCTCTCTTTAGTCTTCTTCGAAGCTCAATAAGAAGGTTAGCATCTATCTCAGTACTAGGGTCATCACATCTCCCTGGTTGGCATAGACACAGGTCTCCTCTTCCTCATCGACTTTAACTTTTCAGCATTCTTCTCCTCTTCTTGCTTACTCTCATTGATGCTATCAACTGCATCTCCTTAAAGCACTATGGCTATTCACTACATCTCCTCAGAGCACTATGGAACATTAGTTTAGACATTCAGTAGTCATGTATCTAAAATCTAAGCACTTAAAACACTTCACCTTGCTTGTCTTCCATCTATAAGTCTGTCTCATATGTCCTTGGGGTCAGCCTATTCTTAGCTCGACTCTACTGGCCTACTCGGCTATCATCTGGTCAATCATATCCTTCCTCAATTCAAGAGGGTCTCCTCAGCTCGACATGAGCAGGTCGGCGCGGAACAGGAGCTCAAGAAAATGTAGGCCTAAGTCAACTCAGAGCATTTCTTCTCTACTTTTCAACCCTCTAAGGTACCTTAATGGCCTCTTCCAATGTATAAAACCTTTGTACTTCTACAACATTATGAATCTCATATTTAAGTCTAGAAAATGAACCTTGACACTATACAAGCCTTTAGCTCATCCACATATGCTCGAATCATTGGCATTTGAAATTCTCTCATATAGTCATCAATAGATAGACTTCCTTGGTGAAGTTCCTGTAACTTTGCTAACATGTCTTGTAAGTAGGCCCTAGTTACAAATCTTCCCCTTAACAATCTCTTTGTCTCTTCCTAAGTTCTTATACTTCATCTTCCATCTCTTGCTTTAGCCACATTCAAATTCTTCTACCACATGGTAGCATGTCCAAAAAATTCAAGTGCAGTAAGTCGCACTTTAACAACATTAGTGTATGCATAGCAGTCAAACACTTTCTCTACTTTCTCTTCCCGCTCTAAATATTCACCTACATCTCCACTTTCATTAAAGGGTGGGATCTAGACCTTAACATTGTTTAGTTCTCAAGGAGCTCGGCATCCTCGCTCTTATGCCTGATAATATTCAACCTCTTCTTCTTCCTCTCCATGCTCTTCTGCATTTACTTCGTCATTATCCTACTTGACCCCTTCCAACTCCAATCATCATCAATCAACTCGATCTGCAACTCCTCCAACTTAATGTGGTCGAACTAGGCGATTAGCTTTGCTATCTTAGCCATATTGTCTCTCAAGAACATTCTTAAGTGGATTGTGATGTTATATACCCTATGGTTGTTATCTATTGACTTGTATTGCGGTAATCAGACTTTCAATAAGATTAGTGATTCTATTAAGCTTATCATCGATTGATCCAAGAGTATTACAACCATTTTAACCTCAATTAGCATGAGCACCTTTACTCTAGTCACCAATAACACCTTGAACACTTGAATCTAACATAAGGTAATACTTCTCTGATAGATTAACAACACAATACACAACAAACACTTCTATTCACTACCCAAAACCTTACTAACATACTCTAACAACTTCAATCACCCGACACTCACTTAAATACAATAGAAATGAACTTACTCTGTTTTCGCAGTGAAAAACAAAGTACAATAGAGTAACAATAGGAACTACACTTACCAACACACAAACCTTTACTTTACAGCTTACAACCTTAGAACTTACTTCATAAGAACACTTTGTAGCAGCTACAAAAGGAACATAGCAACCACTAACAGTAAACATGAATCAAAACTTCATTGTAACTTCAAACACTCCCTCTTGGAATTATGCTATGATACTAGTGAAGCTGTTGTGTCTCTAAGGTCATACATATGAAGAGGTACCACAATAGATGAGATTTAAAGGAAAGTAAAAGGGTTTAGCAAATCTAGGCAACTACCAATCGAATATAACGCATTGGCTTATCCTACTCGACCTATAATTCGCTAGATATGATTCACCGATCCAAACTATAGGATCACTTGCCACTACTCCTTCCTTTCTAAAGGGAATAAATAAGAGTTAAAGAGAAAATGAGAACATTTGGGTTGCTCACGAAAGGAACCTGTAATAATCTGATGTTAATAAGTTGTTGTTTGCATACAAATAAATGGGGTTCATATACTAGTACTATTAGGGTTACAACACAAACATGGAAAAGACAAAAATGATAATTTACTATTGGATTACATGAAATATACTAAAAAGGATAAAAGAAGCAAAAAATATTTTGTACAAAAAGAAGTAAGGAATCCTTTTAGAATATTATGCCAAAAGACATATGTCATATGGTGGATATCGGTCTAAAATGCAACTAGTCTTGCTGAGGTGTACCTTGAAGTGGCTCGGCTTTAATAATACAACTTGAAGGAGGATAAAAGAAAGTGCCAATCATCAAAGTAGACCTGATTTGGTTCAAGTCGAAACTTAAGTGCTAGAAAACATTTTGATCCTCTACAAGTCAAGTGTCTAAGCAGCTTGACTCGGATGGAGGTCTAATGCTGTTAATCATAGGACGAGCTCGGCAATAGTTATGGCTGCTTTATTGGTCGACATGCACACTAAGCAGGTTAGCATATTACTTAGCAGCTTGAGTACTATACTAGAACTTATGAGAGCTCGATGCTCAGGTAGGTAGTAGTATAGAAGATGGAGATCGAATAGGAATCCTCATCTGAATAGGGTTTTGAGCTAGTATTCTCCATGTGAATCCTTATAGTCCTCTAACTCGACTGCATGTGACTGGTCTGAGGAGTTAATTCATATCATTTTATTAACATGTTCTTGTTAACTTTTCACATGATGATTTAGGTATAAATTGTGAGTCCCGTAGTCGACAACTTAGATGTAACACTTAAAAATTTAGGACATCTAAGAAATTAGTCCCTGTAAATTCGAATTTAGCTGTAGCTACCTAGAAGTTGTTAAAGTGACCTTGTAAATTTAATTTTTGAAACGGAATATTAAAACATTATTATAGGCTATAGGCTAAAACGATAAAACTAACTCACTCATTAATAAAATTTCCTAAGATCTCGAAGAACAACCAAAAATACAAGAAGAGCTTAGAATTAAATTAAATAAATAAGAAGAGTAATAAATAAAATGGAAAATAATAAATATATATTTTGTATAATAAATTAAAATAATAACAACAAAGTATATTGGATTAGTAGGAGTAGTAGAAACTACAATAGAAGATTCTACTTACAAGGAAAACTAACCTAAGTAACCTAATATTATAAAATAAGATGGACAACTTTCTTAGTAAGCTAATGAACCTAGTTTATTGTTAAACAAGGGGGTTTTTTGTTACTAATTTGGAATGAAAACCATCAACCACCCATGGTTTTGGGGAACATAACTGCCACTTAGTATAAGAAACCTAAAGTACCTTACATATGTCCTACATGCACCTAATCACTCCACTAATCTACAAGCTATAAATACTCATTCCCTTAGCCATTTTAAACTCATTAGATACCTTGGAATATGAGCAAAATTCGTGAGATTTATTTTGGAGTATTGGTGAATTTTTAGAAAATTAAGAAAAAATCAGGCGGTGATTTGCGAAGTTAGGGTTCCCAGACTTACATATAACCTAACCACAAGCGACCAACACCACTAAGACCCCTAAGCAATTCCCTCCTTAGCCGACAAACACCACCCGATCACTAGTGGTCAGAGCTTCTACCGTAAAGGAGTCCATTTTCAAGCCCGATTTTCAAAAATTCATAAAAAAATATTAAATTTTATCTAAAAATTCTGGAAAATTTTATTCTAACATTATTTGGAGTGTGCTTTCATGTAAAATTGTTATTTTTGTAACATTCATTCATCTACCATATCAATCTTAAGAAACTGGATGTTCAAAACTGAATTTTGCTTTAATTTTTAGAAACCCAAACGACGTAGTTTCTTTACCAAAATTTTTTCATAAACACCTTATAACATGTATAAAATTACTATGCAAAAAGTTTCACTAAAACTTATTATTTTATTTAGGTTAAATTTTCATTTATGAAAAATCAATAAGTTGGAATTTATAAGAAATTCAATATTTTTCAGTAGATTTTGTCTAAATCTGACCACCAAACATTATTTAAGTGAAAATTTGTTATTTAAAACATGTTGATCTTGATTTTAAAGGGAAATGTTGCACATATTAAAAGGATAGGCTTTTCAAAACTAGATTTGGCGATTTTTTACTTAAATTACAAATGTTAATCTTTATTAAGTAAGTAAGTTAGCTATATTTTGGTTAAAAATTCAAACAATTAGTAGTAAATACAATGTATAAGCCGTTGTATATGCTTAGTTTTTGTCATAAAACTATATTTTTTGGGCTAAATTTATGAAATTTAAGTGTTTAGGTTAACTAGATAAGGAAACCGCCCCATTTAATGAAGTTTAAGGTCATGTAAGTTTGTGTAGAAAGTTTTTGGAACCTTGCAAGTTGTTAGGACTAAAGTCTAATAATTGTAATTTCATTAAATCTAATTGAAGTAAAAGGAAGTGCGAATTATGATGTTTTTGGTAATCCGGAGTAAAATCTGATAGTTATAAAAGGTCTTATAGAAGCTTTCTTAACTAAGCTAACCTTAGATCATTATGGTAGAAACTTCAATAGAAGGTTCCCTAAAGAAAAGTTATACCCAAAACCTTAATAGAAACTTTAGTAGAAGGTTCATCAAAAGTATAACTAAATCTTAGAAGGTTAAGTAGAAGGTGCCTAGACCCTAAGATTCTCTTGTAGAAGAAGGTACCAAGAACTTAGGATACTCTTATGAAAGGTTAGGTAGAAGGTTTCTCTAACCTATAAGAAGAAATAAAAGCTTAATAGTCATAAAAAAACATCTACTTAACATTAAAAGAATCTTAAGACTAATTGAAAGTATAATGTTTAAGGACCTATATACTAAATTGTATAATACTAAAATATGATTTATAATATAGGGGTTACTAAAGAAGGAGAATCTAATGTCTTAAAACCGTATGAGCAGTAGTAAATCTAAGTAAGTGGGATCAATACTTAATAGCATGTTAGAGTATTATGTCATAAGTACTTAGAGGTTGAAGTGTATGATGTTTGTGCTTGTAAAGTAGTTGTTTATATGTGTACAGCGTATGTGATTGGAATTTGTTATGTTGATATGGTAGCTCTGTTACTTATATTGGTTACCTTGCGATATTTTGTCTCATATCTGAGTTGTCTGAAAATGTTTAATCACTTTATAAATGGACTAACCTGAACTTGAGATAAATCTTAACTTAACATACCTTACAAACTACTAAGGGAACAATTAGGATTATCTAACCAAACATCGACCCTTCGATGAGGTAGTGGAAATTGGCCTTCCTTTACTCTCAAGGCCTAACTAAGTGACAAGAAAAGAGGTTGGGGTAAAGTTAGGGGCGTTAGTTCAAAGAGGTCTTGAAAGGAGCAAGCTCCATTGCACAAGCCTGGGTTTGGTTGAGATCTGCTCAAGGGCAAGCCACCATCATGTTAAAACTTCTTAACCCAAGTTAGATTGTGTGTCAATTTATCTAACTTCACAATAAATCGAATAATGTTGTGCAAATGACATATGTTTGATTGCATTGCATATAACTAACATATTGATAACCCTACTTGTTGTTTTATCATGTGCACTTCTGTCTCCATCCCATCTTATCGAGCGATTGTTTGCTCACATCCCCATAGATTGCTTTGTAGGTACCCCATAGATATGCAACGTTATTTTTATCCATAGGTCAGTTGCATTTTAGGGGCTAAGAGTGTGAAGAAATGAAGATGGATTTGGATCTTTTTAAGTCTTTTGTGTATTTTTCTTTTGGGTTGAATTTGTTGGGCCACTCAAGCAACCTAAAGAGATTCCTAACCTGAGCTTTAATTATCTATTTTGTATTACTTATATACATATGAAGTAAACAACTTTCTATAAATGACTGAACAACTTCCACTAAAATTTACCTATTATGTTAAGCAAGTTATATTTAATATAAATTGAATTAAAAAGAGAAAGAAACTGAATCTTCCTCTCAACAAGTTAGTGACACCACTAGGGATGGTTTGTACGCTAACCATAAAAGGAATCCATGAAAAGTTAACTAAGCCTTTTTTAAAATAATAATAATAATAAATAATAGGCTTTGGTCTTTCTTTTTAATATCTAATTTTTTTTTAAATATATACTTGTAATATGTAGGTGTTAATGATGCAAGAAAAATAAAAAGGGGGTTAGCCCATTGGGCCTTAGGGGGTTTTCTTTCCAAATCATGATGCAAGTTTAGATGTAGCCGAATCTAGATCATCTTAGGAACCTAGGAGGGGAACCATTGTATAAGTTTTGAGTGATGCAGTAGAATTACTACTCGGGGCTGAGTTAGCCAACCCCAGTCAATTTTTAAATGAGCCAATGATCCATGAGGCCTTTTAAAACTTAGAGATCTTTTAGAACTTGCCCAAATGCATTCATGAACCTATATGAGTTGGCAAGTAAGTCATATGTAGCAAGTGCATCAAAGTCAAAGGCTTCTACCAATATGAGCGAAATTTACATCCAGAACCTTGAAAAAGGCACCCATAGCATCTTTAGTAATTTATTGAGGGTTAAAAAGAATGAAATAGACTGGACCTTAAAGGAGTGTAGTGGGAAATACCTTAGGTTATCCAATTTGCCGGATTGCTTTGTGGGAAAGTCTGGGTTCCAAGAAAAGTGCAATGTCTTTTGTGAGGGCTACTAGAGATAGCATCGCAATCGGTGCCATGCATATATTTTAGTAGTATTTGGGATAGCCTTGTTTCCAAAGGGTATATTTAACATCTACTTTCGGGTTGCAGAGATAGTAGCCTAGTTCTTAGACGAAAAATCATATGTCTCGCCCTCTTGGCTAAGCAAATCAAATCAAATCATTGAATCACCTCAAGACCAAAAGACATAGAGACATAAAGACTTCCTCAGGCCTACTTATGATCTAGCTTGTCAGCTACATGACAATTTACTAACTTAAGCTCCTTAAGGTCGAGTTTGCTGTGAAAATCAACGTAATCCTGACCTATTCACTGTTGGGTTGAAGTCCTTCAAAACATTAACGCTGAAGACTTGGTCTGGGCAGCTAGACAGTATGTTGATAAAGAGATGATAAGGGATTGTAGGGATTATAAGGTAATTCTATTCATTGCGATGCGTTGGTGCACAAGATATTATCCAGCTGTTGTAGTTTGATAGGCCGAGCCTATTTAGACCATAGTCCATAGTCTTTCATTAGATGAAGTAACTATAGGCTATTATGACAATCACCTTATGATCGATGAAAAGGTACCTTTCCTACTTACCATGAGGACTTTGTGGAACAAACAAGTTATGATCCCAACACTCTAGCTAAAAGACTTAGTAGAGAATGCTAGGAAATATCAAGCCACTAAAGATTATGTCTACCAACACCTCAAAGAAGTGGACCAAAAACAATTCAAGGCCCCTAATGTACTGTAGCTAGCCCCAAAGAATCCCATGCTTGAAAATGGAGACTTTTATGAAGCAAGTCTAAGCTCGAGCGAAAGTTGTCTATAAAGATGAAAGTAGGTTATGGAGAATCTAGAAGGTCTTATACAAGGTTGCAAAGCAACAGGCTGAGACATTGAAGGACCAACTAATAAGAGCTTATAACGGGATCCAAGAGTTGGAAGCACTAGCAGAGCTTAGTCCATCTAAGAAAAAGAGAAGCAGTGAAGTAGGATCTAGCCAACCACTCAAGAGAAGATCTAGCAAATAGGCCCTTTAGCTTAGTTTTTTTTTTTTTTTCTATTTTGAAATAAAGAGTTGTAATCAAGCTGCATTATTTGCAATCTTAATAAAAAAATAATATTTTTGCTACCTTATGGATTACTTACCAATTCTAATATCAACATCTCTATGTTCTCATAAGCATCATTTACTTCATATTCAATTGTTTATTCTTTATTATTATTGTATGTATTAAAAAAAAAGAGAAGAGAAAAAGAAGAAGTAATGGAGAAAGAAAGTTATCAAAGAGAAGAGAATCGTAGGACATTTTTTCTTATATGTTTTGAGTGTTTGTCTCTACTTAGGTTTTTCAAAAATAGGTCGCAAGTAGTATATTTTGAAACGCTTAGCTAAGATCCAGAATGGCAACTAACACTAGCAACATTGGTAATACAAGCAACACTAACAATGATGTCCCCATTAAAGTAAGGGTTGGACTCTTGAAATAATCAATGAAGAGCATGGGTGACAAAATGGACTTTTTAATTAATAGTTTTAACCTCCTACATGCAACTCAACCCGCCTTTTATAGAAAACTTTAAACTACATGGGAAAGGGACTACCATAAGTCCACTAGAAGGTGAAGAGACAAGCCTAGAATATTTGTAACTAGGGTAGAATTGGAGGTTAATTCTGAAGGTTTGAGGAAGGAATTTGAAGATAAGCAAAAACAAATGGAAAAGAAGCTGTTACAACAAAGGAATGACAAGATGAAGGCTTTCAAAAAGTAAGATGGGTTCGAACAAGTAGGCATCAAAGACAACTTAGCCTTTCAGATAAGTTTAAGGTACTCGATTTTGAGAAGTATGATGGAACTAGCTACCCAAAATTGAACACCTGATTGTACTTAGGAAAATGAGCAAATATGCCTAATATGATCACTTAATGGTCCAAACTTTCCAAGACAATTTGACCAACCCGGCCTTAACTAGGTATGCTTAACTTGATCTCAATCAAGTTAATACTTAGGAAAAACTTGCTCGAGCCTTTTATGAGCAGTATAGGTTCAATGTGGAAATTGCACACTCTATGTGGGATTCTAGAAGTTTTTGTAAGAAGCCCAATGAATCTTTCAAAGAATATGCTTAGAGATAGAGGGCCCAAGTTACAAGGATATCTCCCCTAATCCTTCAAAAGGAGTTGTCCTTCACCTTTATCAATACATTAGAGAAGTCCTATTTCACTCATCTCATACTATTTGCCTCAACCAGCTTTGCTGAAATAGTAACAACAGGATGCAGAATAGAGCATGTTATCTCATCTAACAAACTATCTGCTTCAAACACTTAAGATAGGAAACCTGCCCTTACCAAACCTAGTAGCAAAGGGAAAAAACCCACTGTAAGTATGGTAACCATCAACCAAAACCTAGTATTTACTCCACAAACATCCTACTAAACAACTGTAAGCCAAACAGTCCCCATAGCTCTAGCTTAAGAATACTAGCCACCACAAGCCCAACCAATCAATTTCCCCCTAAAAGATTCACCAACATTTTAGTCCCCCTTAGCTAAGTCTTGACCCGGCTAAGAGCTTATTGCCTCAATGACTTTGAACTAACTAATGAAAGATACAAACCTAGAAACTTTAACCTTGATGCTAGATGTGAATACCATCTCGAACAAGTAAACCATTCTACAAATAAGTGTTGGAGACTCAAAAATAAGATTAAAGACCTAATTGATGCTAAGAAGGTACAGTTTGTTGAGAGTCTTAAGACTTGTAATGTCAACAATAACCAGCTCCCAAATCATGTTGTCGTGATGAACATAAGTAGTGCTAGGGAGCCCGAGCTTATCATGAATCTAGATGAACTACCCATCCTAATTGAGCAGGTGACTTGGCTCCTTAAAGAGAGATAGATATTTACAAGAAATTAATCTCCAAGACAAAATATGTACTAAGCTGGCTATTTATCAGTTACTTTGGGAAGGCAAGGTATAAAAGGAAGAAATACAATAGATGGTGATAACCAAACATCCAAACCTTACCTATAAGCAGTTGAAGGAACACAAGCTAGTAGGAGACCTTATGATTGTGTTGCTAAGTCAAAGCTTAGGAGAATTCGAGTACCCGATAGATACATGGGTTGTACCTGCAATATATACTGAAGAGGTACCAATTGAATCGGGGCCTAAGTTTAGAAGAAGATAATGTGGGCCATAGGATGGGAATGATTGGGTTAAGCTTAAAGTTGATTATGATTCCATACAACAAGTAGCCTAAGGAACGGCTTTATATGGTGAAACCATAAAGTATGTGTTCAACGTCCGATTCCTCTTGAGAATTATAAAGCCGTACCTTTTGACTACCAAAATCTCAACCAGTAAAAAAATTCCGACAATATTGGTTGGGGGGGTATTACCAACGAGTTGGATTTATAGCCCAGGAGAAGAAGTGAGAGAAAACATACAAGTACAAGAAGAAAAGGAATTTGAGTTGGATGCTTTCAATAAGATGATCAAGGCCTGTAAATATAAGATTATGGACTAACTAGCTAAGGTTTTAGCCTAAATTTTGCTTATGTGGCTTCTCCTATCGTCAAGCCAACATAGAGAGGCTCTCTTTAAGATCCTCAAAGAAGTCCAAGTTCCTCAAGAGATCTCAATAGATAAGTTAAGGCACATGGCCGATTCCATATTCACTATTGATTAGATCACCTTTTCACTTAAGGTGTTAAGAGAAAAAGGGAATTGGCACACCAAGCCTTTATATATAGTAGGGAGATGCAAAGACAATATCTTGGATGGAGTCCTCATCAATAATGGGTCTTCATTTAACATCTATCCCTTAGACTCCCTCCATCAACTTAAGATTGGAGCTAATGAGATTAAGCCTAGCTCCATAGTCATAAGGGCTTTCATGGGTCTAAAAGAAAGATTATGGATTAATTGGACCTTCAAGTAATGATTGGGCCTCAAATATTCAATATAATAGTTTAAGTGCTAAACATCTCTAAGAGCTTTAGCCTATTGTTAGGAAGGCCCTAGATTCATGCAATTAGAGCAATTCCTTCTAGCCTACGTCATAAGGTCAAATTTATTACTAATTGTCAATTGGTTGTGATCATAACATCTACAAGGAGATAGCAATATTGTACATAAAGAGAAAAGAACCAAAAGACTTTAGGTTGCAATTTTTTTACCAAGGATGCATGGTTAATGGTAAGAAAGATGAGACTAAAGGCCCTACATTCAAGAAAGGACAAATTGGGACATTTAGCATAAGGTATGTACCCACGGGGGAAGAGTTGATTCAAACTTACTTTACTAAAGGGAAAAGGGGTGATTTGTTGTACAATACCTCTATGACTTTTCTATCACTCAAGGAAAGCTTTATTAAATTGATGCTAGAAGCAATGATAGAAAAAGGAGACCAGCCTGAAGAGTCAATGACTCTATAGAATTGGTTCATCCTCCCCTTAATGAATAAAGCTACTCTAGAGTAAGGGTTGCAACAAAGCATGATATTCACTGAGTTTTATTTCCTTTTCTTCAATTCTTATCATTCATAATCGAGCCTTAGTACTCCACCAATAAAGTTGCCTTTTTAGTTGTTCTTCCCAAGAAAGCATCTGTTAATATGTCACATTTTGGCATAGCATAGGATGTCCCATCACACAAATAAACCTATTATAAATAAGCTTGATTCTAATAAAACAACACTTCATTATATATTTGGCACTTAAAGGAGTTCAGTTGTAAGCTTTTGATTACAAATATTTATATCATTTACAAACTTCAAAAACTTGAACACTAAAGTTCAGTTAAACTTCTAGATCTCCATTGTACTTGTTCAAAGACACTTTCACTTTCAAAATAGCTAACTCTATGTAGCGCTCTCTAAAAGTCCATTCCTGTTGCTGGTGACGCCCCAAAAAGTTGCATCCTAACACGAAGATAAGAGAAAACTTATCCCTTTAGCTATTGTTAAGCTAAGTGAGAGTAGAAAACAAGCATAATACACCAAAGTACATAAACAAAAACACTCAAGTTTCATATTCAGTTAATATCTTAGCAGCAAATAAATTAATGCAAATGGTATGCCATGCTAATGCATGTAATATGCATTAGTATTGATATCTTAGCTAGCCCAGCAACTCATTCAGTTTGGTTGACTACAAATTTATGCATCTGAAGAATATATCCAGAAACCTAGCAAAATATCTCAACTTAGCAAAAACCTATAGAGCGTGGTTAAAGTTTTGGTTAATGCGGAACTATATGCACAAAAATGTAGCTTTGTAAACTTATCCTAACAAAACCATAAGTTTTAAGAAAACTGACCTATAAGTCCTTTATATGCCATACCATGAGAAAATCAACCAATTTTCAATCAACATCAAGTATATCAATAAGGCTTATCATATTCATTTTGCCTCTGCTTTAGGTTCTAAATTTGCTTCCAATTCAAATACTTGTTATAACATAAGTCTTCATAAATTTTAATCACAATCAGGTCTAGAATGCATTACATAAAACATTGCCAGCATTATACTCAAAATTACAACATCACCAAGTACATCCATCTTAATCTAGGTAATATTGAAACAATCACTCCACTCATGAACCAAAACATTCATTATCTAATAATCAAATGTAAGTTGAGTACTTTACACAAAAATTCCAAGCATTGTTTAGACAAACACCACAATCATGTGTAAGGACATTCATTCTCCACTAATCAAATAATAGTCTATATTCTATACATGCAAATCTACTTACCCGGCTATTGTTACAATCCTAATTCACTTGTTAGAAGGAACTTTCTCCTCCACGACTTCACCAGGCAAGAAGAAGTACTTCTATAGCCAATCTTAAGTCACGAGTATTTATACGTATACTAGTTAAATACTCGCTTGTTAGTAATAAGTTTGTAGTAAACTGGTTCCAATTCAATCTTCAGGTTTGATTCTGAGTTAGCTTCTAAAACAGCTTCTTATTACACTATCTTCTTTTACAAATCATAATCTCTTGACTAATCAATGATTTTTATAAGTTACCCGAAACTACTAAATCCTTTAAGTTACGTTTTGAGTGATTCTATAGTAACTTTCTCTAGCTGAAAATCATTTGAGTTACCATCTGAGCTACACAGGGGTCATTCATGATGTCATTTTTATCCTCTGACACAGCTTCTGAGTTTCTCCAGTTTAAGGCCTTTACTAAGTTATCCTTTGAGCTACCCTTTGACTATATTATTCCTAGAGTTTTTAAGAAAAATAACCTGTAACCAAGTTTCTAAATCTCCTATTTTTACATTTAACTCATAAATTACCTCTAACCTATTCTCTAAGTATCATTATAGTGCAAAATTCATTCCCAAAACCTTTAAGCTACCCTTTGCCTTCAACCAATGTCCTAAATTACTCACTTTTAAAGACTAAACTACAATTTTATATAGCTCCTAATTTTATAACTCCATCTAGCCATCCCAGATTAGTACATATACTTCAAGAATTGATTCATCTCAGAATTCATGTAGGGTTCTTAAGAAAATGGGCTATTTTTCCACTAACAACACAATTTAATACATAATATAGGGCTAAAAAATCACGTAAAAATTTAAGAAGTAGTTTCATGAAAAACTTTCACATAGTAATTTAGTATTAACTTCAAATTGTTTACAGAAAAATTTTGAAGTGGAAACTACGTCATTAACCTTATTTATTTCAATATCGAAAATTATCTAATTTCTCCAGTTTCTTAAGGCCATATATGATAACTACCAAATTTATACAAAATAATATCTTTCCTACATTCTATACGTAAAATTATGTAGGAATAAAATCTTTCAAAAATTTCTAGGCATTTTTCCAAAATTACTTAAAATCAAATCAAAGTACGACCTCATCGGATTTGGCTGCTTTGGCTACCATCAACGGCCACCCCCTTGTCAGTCAGCCTAGCCATTAGGTGCTTTGTCACCTGGTGGCAATAGTTAGCACCCAAATTTCCTCTAAACCATCGCTCCTTCTCTCTTTAAAGCGCATACCAATTTTGTTGTTTTTTCTAATTTTAGTTTCTTGATCGCTTCAACTTATATAGATTTTTCCTAAACTTCACTTTACATAAACAAACATGTTGAACATGATTTTCTAAGCTCAAGGATGGTGAGAATGATTTTTTCTTTCTCCCTCTTCTAAAATTCTAAGTTTATATTTCATGTAATTTCCTATCCTAATCTCTAACACTTATTCATTTGAAGCCACACACCTACTAAGATTATTTTCAGCTGCCTTAATGTCCTTTGTAATTTTTTATTAATTTTACGAATTTAGTTAACTTGTTTTGGCCTAAAAGTGCTATTTTCGAGTATTTTAATTAGTTTCGATTCTAAATATATATATATAAATTACATGCAACATATATTTATATATTCTATAAGTTATTTTATGTCTCATAGTAATTTTATTACATATATAAGTTATCTCTAATGGCTTGTTACATTTCAAGACTCTAACATCAAGTTTTCGAGAATTAACAAATATACCCAATAAAAATACAATTTATTGAAATTAAATATTATATATATACTATTTTGAGAAATTAATTCTACTAGCATTCTTTCTCTAACTTTTATGACCTTATATTAAAATTTGGCTCAATTTGGACAAAATTATCCAAATGCCCTAAATCATTTCAAACACCTTAAACATCCTAACTTAGATTCGTTAATTTAGCGACTAGAGTCTCACATTCTATCCTTCTTACAAAGAGTTTCGTCTTCAAAACTTACTTATATAATAAGTCAGTTTGCATACCTAAAATTCTAACTAACTACATATGGCTTATTAGAATTAATATACTAACTTTAAGCAAATAGTTCAAGGTATTGGATCCTCATGCGATCTGCAAACTCTACATTGACTCATTTGAATTGTGTTGACTCCATAATCATTTAACATATTCAATATCCTAATTTCTTAATCTCTGTATTTTGGTATCCAAAATCTTTATTGGACATCTTACATATGTTAAGTGTTCCTGCAACTCCACAAGTGGTACATCCAATATAGTCGTGGGATCCCCCATAAACTTTCTTAAAGTCAAAACAAGAAAAACATTATGAATACCTACCATTTCTTCTGGTATTTCCAATTCATAAGCTACCTTCCCCATTTTTCTCTTAATCCGATAAGGTCCTACGTATTACGAACTTAACTTTCCTTTAATACCAAAACGCTTGACATCCTTCATTGTAGATATTTTTAGAAACACCCAATTGCTTACTTGAAATTCTAATGGCTTCCTTTGAACATCTACATAACTTTTCTATCAACTTTGAGCTATCCTCATTCATTCTCATATCACATATACTTTCTCCTTAAGATCTTATAACATAGTTAGTCCAATTGTTTGTTTATTACCTACTTCATCCCAATACACTAGACATCTACATTTGAGTCCATACAATGCTTTATATGGCGCCATCCGAATAGTACTATGATAACTATTGTTGTAAGCGAATTCCACCAACGATAATTGATCATCCCAGTTTCCACCAAACTCTAACACACATGCCCTAAGCATATCTTCTAGTGTTTGTATGGTATGTTCAAATTGTCCATCACTCTGTAGATGATATATTGTATTAAAGCTTAACTTAGTTTCCAATTCTGCTTGTAAAGATTGCCAAAATCGTAACATGAATTGAGAATCACGATTAGAAATCATCAATACTAATACCCCATGAAAATGAACTATTTCTTTAATATACACTTTAGCCAATTGAGGTACGGTTGTAATTTGCTTAATAGCCAGAAAATATGTAAACTTGGTAAGTCTATCTACTATAATCCATATCACATCATGTTGCTTCCTTGTTTTAGGTAGATTACTTATAAAATCCATCGTTATATGCTCCCACTTCCATTCAGGTATCGACAAAGGTTGTAATAAACCTATAAGATGCAACTTGATTTAATTCATTAATTCAAAAGGGAAGTTTATTGGTCAAGAATCCTAAGTCCATACTATAAATAAGCCTCCCCTTTGGCACATTGAAGGACACAATTACACAAGAGAAGGATTAGATTAAAGAGAGTTATCAAGTCTTTCCTACTTATTCTAGTTTTAGGGTTTTAGTGAAAACTTGATTTTCTTTAAGCAAATCAGAGGTAAGGAGTACGATTTTACTACAAATCAGTAGAGGGATTTCAAAGTTTAGGAAGTTGAGGATCAAAAACCATTGCTACCTTACCAAAAACCTAAAACATTCTAGTAAAAGTAAAAATAGTAATTTAATAATAAAATTGGTTTAGGTCGTGTTGTTATAAAACACATCACTTTTAAGGAAAAATTTCAACTTATAAATCTTAGTGTAATTTTAGACTTATTTGAATTTCTATCTCATAAATATTTAAATTAAGGATTATGATATCATTTTTTGTTAAATAACACTTATTGTATAAACACCCATAAATAGGATAAATTTTATTTTATAAATGAAGTATATATTTTTCTATATTTTAATCCTTATACTATTTTCTTAATATGCTTTATTCTATTATTTTCATTTTAATTATATTTTATTTTTCCCTAATTTCCTTGAACTTACCATCTTAGATTCTAGAATACACTAAAATATTTTAAACCCTACCTATCTAATTTTCTCCATTGCAATCTTCTTTTTCTTTTCTTCTCAACTCACCTTCTCTCTGTCTTTCCTTCATCCTTTCACTCTCTATCAGACTCGACCCCCCATCATTACTCCCCCATTCTTCTTTTCTCTTCCCTCTCTCACTGTCCCTTTCTCAACATTAGACCCACCCTCTCTTTCCTTCTCTTCTCTTGTCTTCCCTTTAATTCCCCACACCGAACCCTACCTTTCCCCTTTAATCTCTCATTATCTCCCTCATCTGCTTTCAATCTCTCTTTCTCTTGTCCCTTCTCAATCTCTCACTCTCTTGTCATCCCATCTCTCTTCTCTTCTCCCTTGTCATCCTTTCCTTTGACCGAACCCACAATCCTTCCCCATTCTTCATTTTTCTCTCTCTCACCATATCTCTCACTCTCATCCAGACATCACAACACCCCC